>VXBX01001501.1:2481995-2553972 GCA_013400415.1 Scytalopus superciliaris | reverse complement strand
TGTAATGTTTTTCGAGGAAGTGGTGTTTTTTTTTTTTTTTTTTTTTTTTTTTAATTAATCAACTGGCATATAAATTTCCGGTATTTTCTTTAAATTGCTTATAGCAATAGAAAAACAAAGACTGCCTGATGTAACTTAGCACACAGCCTTTAATGGCTATTCATGAGCTGTAGGTAAAATATCACCACTTCCCGTCATAATTTGTTTCAAGGCTGGTAGTCCAGTGACAGATGTTTCCCTATACTAGATACAAAGTATCTCTTCTACTGTTGGGCACTTTCAGAGAGCATGGGGTTGAAATTCTCATCATTCCCCACCATTTCCATCTAAAATGTTCAGATTTTTTCATATTTGTCTCAGAAACACTCAATCCCAGCATTCTGTTAGAAGAAACACACTAACAAGGGGTCAGTTCTTTGACCTGCTGTGACAGTAGTGAGTAAGAAAATGGGGCAATTAAGCAGGAAATACTATTGCAAGCTGATAAAGCACTGATGTACCTGTGGATTTCAATAAGACTGGATCTTAGAAAGATATATAACCCTAAGACAAAATTACTGCAACTCTTTAATCAGGGTACTATTTCTACTTCAATATATGGATGTGAAAGTTGGAAATATCAAAGGGAGAAACACATGTCTAAATGGATTGAAAATTAACATCTCGGGCAAGAACTAAACAGCAAATGGAAAGAATATAAAATAAATGCTCAGATTTATTAGAAATATCAAAAATCCTGTAAGACTTTCTGGAAAAAAACATGGTAATATTTAGAATATATTAAGGGTGAAACAAAAGACAGCCTTTCATTAGGCATCTGGGAAACAGGGAGGATTCATTACAAAGAATCTGCTGAAAGTCCTCAGGAAGAAAAAACTTTCAGGAAGATAAGAAGAGAGAAGCGGAGAGTAGGTAGTGATGGGACAATATAGATTTTTACAATGTGAGCTTGGCATGGGAAAAGGACTTGCTTAGGAATCTGAAAGAAAGAGGAGACCATAACATAGACTCCAAAGTAAAGCAGAACTTTCTCAGCTCTGAATTAAAGCAGTTTGAATAAGAGGAAAAAGTGACTTGTGCTTTTTATTTATATACTTATATAGACCTTCTTTAGAAGATTCAGACAAATATTTGGAATTTTCTTTACCCTGGAGCATACAGAGAAATGAGGTCTAAGAAAATCATTATTTTATACTGTTTTAAATCTGTAGCTGGTGGGAGATTTTCAAAGTGGTATTCATGAGGGGTTTGTGTCTGTGTGCCAGTACAGATGGTCTTGTCAAACTGTGCCTAGTAATTCATACTCAATCAGCATAAAGTGTTTCAGGGTTCTGCAGGTGTTTTTTTGGTTTTGTTTGGATTTTTGTTTTGTTTTTTAAATTTAATCATTTGTATTTTTTTTTAAATGAATTAACTGCTTGAAGAAAATGTATCTTGACCTCCTCTGTGAATGCCTTACATCAACATAATTTTTCACTTCCCATAAATTCTTAATTCCTAAGAGGATACTTGTTAAAGCTTTGGGTTTATGTTAATGATGATCTTATATTCCAGTGTGGCTGTGTCTGGGTGTCTGAGGTGCCTTTTGAGAAAATGGAGTAATAGCAGTTTCTGTGAAGCTGCATCCCTAAAGGCAGGAGCTAAAGAAAGAGATTTTAGAGGAATAATTTTTTTCTCTTCCCTAACTATGACTGTGCATGGACTGTGAAGCCAAGCCATGAGCTTGTTTTCTCTTTCATTCCTGAGTTCACCTTTTCCCCTTATTCTCTCTCTCTCAGTAGGAGTTTGACATCTCTCTGGACTGGGGGACTTGAGTTACAGACCACGTTTTGTCTACTAATTGCTGTGCCCTGAAGGAATATTCTGAACTACTGCCACACTAGTACTCATTTCCTATTAATCTTTTAATTGTATTGCATTCCATATATTTTGAGGTTTTTAATTGAAAAAACACCTTCATTACACTTTGTTATTTTTCTTATGTAGACTTCTCCCTCCCACAGATCAGTCTGATATGCAGTTACTCCCTCATGGTTGCCTCAGTTGGCCTTAGGTCCTCATGTGTCCTTTTGACCCTTCCAGATTTCACAGCAGTAACCAAAACCTAGCAGTCAGTGCGAGGTGAAACAGAGGGAAGATATTCCAGCTCAGCAGCATCTGGACTCTGAAGCTGTCTTACACCTGAGCTCAGCAGGCTTTGGAAGTCACTCTGGCTCTTTGGTAATGCCCTAAATCAGGAATTGAGTCTGTATTAGTATCACAGTTTTATCTGAAATTAGTCTCCCCATGAGCCCTGTAAGGGTCCCTCTGGAGCTTAGCTTCCCATAGGTTATAAGATGATGCAGCTGAGAGCACATTGGCCCAATCTGTTCTGAGAGAATTGAAGGCTTGATGATGATTTGTCCCCTTTTGGGTATTGTGGTATCTGTAAACTCAGAACTTTCACAGAAGGACTCACACTGGGCTCCAGCAAACATTTTTAATGGAGTCTTTATCTCTTGAAGGCTGGTATGTGTCTGCCTTAGGGCAAAAAAGTGAGCAGAGTACCAATGAAAAGGTAAATATCCTTCTCTATGCTTTTGCACTTTGAGTGCTGGTGATGACACATAGCCTTTTTAAAGCAAAGTCTTGGTTAGTTAGAACCAAAGACTGACTGAGAAATCATTTGACAAGCCATTAATCTAGCTATATCATTTTTGCCTCCTTCCAAGTCTCATTTTTTTGTAGTTCAGAGAAAGACTGTTCCTCCCCTCTCCCCTCTTGGCAGCCCTCAGTCTGTGTTATTTCAATGTCCCTCTTTTGAGCACTCTTGAGTATTTTTAATGCCTCTTTCTTTTTAAGATTCTCCCTAGAGATTTGGAATGGGATAGTGTGATGGGTTTGATGCTTAAAGACAAGATTTTTAGCTATCGTCTTTCAGGTTTTATGCTGATTAGTTATATGTGAGAAAGCGTTGCATTATCTTCTTTTTTACTCTTTCTAAAGCTGTCACAAACAATACTGAGGCATATAGGAGATATTGCAGTATAAATAATAGCTGAACAGAATCTTTAATTTATTGAATAGGAAGTAATCCTATCTGCTACATCATTGTTGTATGAAATATGAATTAAACAATTGAAAAAGGAAAAATAACAGATGTATAATGTTTACCTATGCCATTCAATTTTTAGCTTCTTTATTTAAAGATGTTGGAATCTCATTCCACAGTTTGAAATGTGGATTTAATTAGTTGGTTTATAGTAATTGTAGCATGATAGTAATAGAATTTTTGTTGCATATATTACAAAATAAAGCAATGACAGCTGGGCACTGCACAGGATGTGTAGTATTCTGCTATTAGGATTGTTTGTTATTCTTAACAGTATTTCCTGAGTTGACTGTACATAGTCTCTGTAGCATAAAGCATTCTTTGACCTGGTCTTCTTTGTTTTGTTTTTAACTGGGAAGTTTTTTATTTAGACATACTTTGAGGCCAAGGCTCTGTGACTTAATGCTGAAGGTGAGACACCTGTTTCCTCATATTACGTTCCCAGAATGGGTGTATTTCACACAGTTTTCTTATGGTGATTATACAGGCTGGAGTCATTCCTGGGACCATGTAGCAGGCACTTGCCAGGCTGAGACTTCCTCTTCAGCAAGATTTATTTAAAAGCACATTTAGGAAACTGAAAGCAATAAGGAGCCATCCCTTGGAAATGATGTTCTTTAGACGAGATAACTCAGAAAAAATGTAAGTACTCCCAGAATATTCAGATGCTATCCACTCCAAATCTGCTTTCTGGAACCTAAAGCTGTTGAGTTATATTTAGTGAGACAGTGAAAATCTTGAAATCTTTGCTGTAGCATTTTTTAACATGTCAACCTGTATGCAAAGCCCTGATGTTTTGTTGGTATCTTGAAATTTGGAGGTCTCAGTTCTATTCCTTACACATAGGGGTCTCTACTGTGTCCTTGAGATGCCCCAAGGGTCTCAAATCTCAGTTTGTGATGAGGAGGTACCATGCCTTTGGATGACTTTAAGTGCCTATATCTGGGCAACAGTCCAGAGTGACTCTTGCTAGGCTATCTGGGCTCAGTGTAGCACTAGCAGAGTATTTTTAGAACAAGCACAAACAAGACTAGATGGAACTGTGCAAGAAAACTGAACTGAATAGAACAAAAAAGACTATTTCAGTTGGAAGGGACCTACAATGATCACCTAGTCCAACTGGCTGACCAATTTAGGGCTGACTAAAACTTAAAGCACATTGTTAAGGCCATTGTCCAAATGCCTTGTACATATTGACAGGCTGGGGGCATCAACCAACTCTCTAGGAAGCCAGTCTTTGACCACACTGTCAGTAAAGTAATGCTTCCTAATGTTCAGTAGAAACCTTCACTCATTCAGCTTTGAATCATTTATATGTGCCCTCTCACTGGATACTAAGGGGAAGAGATCAGCACCTCCCTCTCCACTTTGCCTCCTTGAGAAACTGTAGAGAGCAATGAGGTCACCCCCAGCCTGCTTTGCTACAAGTTAGACAAGCCCAAAGCCCTTAGAGCTCCTCACAGGACATCCCTTTCAGCCCATTCACCAGCTTTGTTGCCCTTCTCTGGACATGTTCAAAAGCCTTCACATCCTCCTTAAACTGTGGGACTGAGAACTGTGTACAGTGCTCAAGGTGAGGCTGCACCATCCCTGAATACCATGGGACAACCACCTCTTTAGACCAGCTGTTTATCTCTGATGCACTCTAGGATGTGGTTTGTCCTCTTGGCTGCCAGGGCATGGAAATATAAGCAAATTAATAATAAAGGAATAACCAGTCACTTCCAAACAACTTCTCTCCTTCTTAACCTTAGAACAGAAGCAGGCCAGTAGTAGTGCCAATGACATAAGGATAATGAACATCTGTTGCCTGTTTAAACTCCTGCATCAGCGTTATGCTCTCTTTTTCTTTCATTCAAAGAAGTGTATCTCAGCAGCTTGTCTAGAAGAGTTTGACTCTCCATATATCACAAAGAACAGGGAATAAATCACAGAAAAAGACATTTGATAAGAAACTTTACACATCTGTAGATTCTGGGACATAATGCTGTGTGTCTATAAATTAAACAGCAGCAGGCACCAGGATTCTGCTGTTTATACTAGTAAGCTGTTAATGTGGTCTTGTGTACAGTTGTGGTGGTTTCCAAAAGTGGTTTGTATGAAGACACTCATCTGTAGGATGGAGACTTTACCGAAGTCTCCAAAGCTATTCTGTTTTGATTAGTCTTGGTGCCAGAGGAAAAATTCTGGCTATGTGTAATTTCCTAACATAGACATAGCCTGAGATGCCAAAACAACCAATTTCCAGATCGTTTGCTTGATATTATCTATTTGACAAACAAGATGATCTCATGTTAAGTGGTAAAATTCTTTACAGAGATTAATAAAGCCTGTAACCTTAAAAACACTAACAACCACCTCCAGGAAAAAAAATAGTCTAGTAGATTTTAGCCCTGAAACTTTGCTAAATCCCCATTTTTTTTGCAATGACTGGTTTTGCAGTTGCATTTTCAATATGGAGAAAAACAAGAAGAGAGATCATCTTAATTTTTTTATACAAAGCTCAGTTGCAAAAAAAAAATAAAAATAAATCAATCTTTATGAGCACTCTTGAAGTGTGGGAAATTAAATGAATGATAGGCCCTGTGGTATCATCTTGTGGAAAAGCTCCAAAGGTTGTTTTCAATATAATTTGTCTTTCAAATCCTTAATTATTGAGTCATCAAATACCTATAATATTCCTGACCTGACAATAAATTTGGGATGTAATATTTCATTGGCTTACATTTGCAAAACATTACATTACACATTGTTACAACATCATCTATACTTAACCTTGTGCACACATGTGGCACACATACACATTTTGTTTAGTTGAAATAGTTTGTCTCATGAAATATAATTTATAATTATCAAAATAATTTTTCTTTCTAGTTGATCAAAAGGTATTCTGATTTTACCAAATTAATGCCTCATAGCAACATGGAAACCTAATTAATTTATAAAGAGACACACTTCATTTCAATGGTAAATTTTGTTTCCCTCTATTCATTAACCGCTTATGGTTCATTAGGCCACTGCATTTTTAAACCCCAGGCCTTCCCTTATCAGTTTCAACAAAGTCACTGAAATTAATCTTTATATGAGTGCCACAGCTCTTCCCTTTGAGCTCAGTAGTGTAATTATGAATAGTCACTACCTGTTTATTTCCATTACCTGGTTGATTTCCATTACACAAAATCTTTGCATTTCATTAGTGGTCTAAGCTGGAAGTTCAGAAATGTCTGCTTGTAAAATTCAAGGATAAATGCTTCTAGCAAAACTTAGTAGTCATATTTAATTTTTAAAATCAGTAACAGGGAAATATTTGTTTGACCAGTTATATTTGGTTTAGAGAGAAAATAATAAAAAGCGGCCTTAACTGCAGCCATGGTAGAATGCTACAATACTAACACCCACACAGTACTGAATACTTCTGTTTGCTATAGCCCTGCTATAGAGCTACCTGGTGTTCTTCACTGTATGTGTTACAGCTGAAGGTGAGCACAATTGTTGTTGGTGACTGTAAAAATTTGCATATACTTTTGCTGAGCTTGGACACATGGATACTGTGTTTAGCACCCTTAACTCAAGCATCTCTACAATCCACTGAAAGCAGGCACTGATGGAAAATCTTCAACATATATATTCAGATTGGAAAAGGTTAAAAAAAGCAGGTCAACATGTAGGCAAGCAAAATCAAGTTTTGTGCACTCTCACTTCAATATTTTAATTGGTTGTGTTCTTCAAATATTAAGTCATGTCAGGTAAGAGACTTTCCCAGCTTTCATCTAAATTATCATCTGAAGAAAAACAGCCTTTTTAGTGGAAGTGCTGACAAAAGCTTAGCAGTATTATTATAAAGCCTTTTCATACATGTTGTAGATAATTATTAAAGCTCTCTGATTTTATTCCAACAGGAATTCCTAAATGTCTCTGGTGCTGGTTTCTTGTTGTGTGGAAGTACTGAATGATTTTCTGTGGTCCTGACAGGTATACTGTGTCCCAGGCTGATGGAGCCAGAAATGAGAGGTAACCACCTCCCATAAACACCTCAGAATATCACAGACACTGGGACTGCCTGCAAGTGTGCTTGCAGTAGTGAGTGGACTTCAGTGGGAATTTTGACATAGGCTCAATTCTGGCTTGGAGAAGCAGCAAAGCCAATGTTTAACTGTGTATTGTAAAAACCAGAACATGACTGTGAAGACACAGGAAAGGTACAAGTTTCTGCAAAGTCCAGGCTTTAGGGAAATACTTGAAAATTGTGTTTAGTTACAGTAATATGGTGTACTGGCAGCTATTGTTGTAGCATAGCTTCAAACAAATGCAGGGACCCGTGTGTGCAATGCACAGTTAATGAGCTCCAGGCAACATATATGCCTCTCAGCCAGCATCCTTTCACTTCTTCTTGAGTATTTTCTCCTTACATGCTATCTCAAATAAAGGTCTTTGCAATGGTTGGAGAAGAAGTGACTACTGAGGAGGAGGGTTATGTAGTGTCAAAAAAATATGTTTCTGTTACGAAAGAGGATATTTTGGTATGATGTCCATGTTACACACAGAAATTGAGCAGTTTTATGTATTAGGCCTCTGACACTCAAGTCGTACTATCACTGGGCAGAAATCATTCTTGTGAATGCTAAGTAGTGGGAAAGGTGTAAGCAGAGGGCACATTATAAGCCCACTTTACTACTACTCTGTGGTAGTATGAAGCTTGCAGTCATGCTACAAGTAGCTTTAGTCTCTGGTTGTAAGGGTGAGTGAAGGAAATGTCTGGTTTGCATTAACTACAAACAGGTATTGAGACGTGTATGATAGGCACCATTTCCCGTAGTCACCAAATCTTGGTAATAAGTGTATCTTTAACATAACATGTTAAAAAATACAGAATGTGTTCACTTCTTGCCTCATTATTGATTTGGAGTGACATTCCTGGTGATTAGACCTTTTTTTCCCCCCCACACATTTCTGCTAAGCTGAGTGTGTCTGTCTGTTACTGCTATTATTCCTCTCAGCTTGGTTTCCTCTGATCAAGTCATGGGTGTAGAGAGCTGCTTCCTGTAAACTCTTGGTCTGTGGAACAGCATTTCTGATTAAAAACAAGTCTCAATGAGGAGGGAACTTTAGGATGAATTTCTTTAACTAGGGAAGGGAAGTATTTACCTACCTGCTAAGTGTAAGTGGATCAGTAATCAAAATCTTTGGGCTTCCTGGCAATAGAAGTACATTTCAGCATGATGCTTGTACAATACTCTCTTTACCTTTACTATGGAAAATATAGGAAGAAAGGCAAATCACCTCTTATATTTATATTCATTTCTGCTTATATTGTACTTCATATCTAGCTTCAGAACACATTTTTCATCAAAATAAAATGGATGAGCACAATGAGAAAGGGAGTAAAAATCACATTTTTTTAGCCAAAACTCATGTTTGATTTATTCTGTTCCCTTTTTCATTCCTTTATTTAGAAAAAGAATTAACAGAATTATGGCTCTAATTCTCATTTTCATTATGGATGGCTTGTAGGCACTGCCTCATCCCGACCTAGAACTGTGACCACTGGTACACATAAATATGCTGGGCTGGGCCAGTTAACTGGAGTATGAGGATGATTTTGTTCTTTTCTCCTTTTATCCTTCCTGTGCATTGCCAGATACATGATAGGCACAGTTCAACCCGGTGGCACATGCAGAATTGGTATGTACACAGTGGTGTTTCTTAGACAGGAGGGCACTTGGGTTCCGTGCCACAGAGACATCACATGGTTCAAAGAACACCAGAGAACATGTGAGAATGGTGTCTACTCAAGTCTCATTCTGAAAGGCAGAGAGAATATGACAGGACTTGTGGCCAAGGACAAGAATGTCAGTATGCCACAGTTCAACGACAACCTGTATTTTTTATATATTCCAGCAGTATTTCCCCTGCTAAAGAGCAAATACTGTACAGGTTGTTTGCTTCTTCAGCTGTAGACTCACTTTGTTACCTAAGAGTATCAAGTTGCCTATGTTCACAGCTGGAGAAGACTGTATGATGTGGGTGGAAATAGCTTCATGTGAGGGAATGAAGAAATAATCCAGAGAAGTGGGATTATTTGTAACTTTTTTGTCCCACTGAACTCAGATTCTGGTGTTCTTGTTAGAGCTGGCCTTCCAAAGTGCATCAGGCAGTGCATGCACAAGTGTGCAGTGCCAGATGATCCAAACTTACCTGTCTATCCAGTTCATGTTACTTATTCATTATGCAGTGTAAAATGGTTCTGGTTTTGTGAGCAAGTCTAACATTTTGGACTGAGTGTTGGCTCAGGCAAAAACTATGTCCAGTTTGCCTAAAACCCTAAAAATGGCTCTAGATGGAATAAATTCCAGCTGTTTCACATCAACAGAAAATGAAAAGATTGTACAGTCCCTGTCCACCAAGCTCCTGGGACATCTAGGAATGCAATTTCCTGTACCCCTTGGGAGTTTTCATTTCCTGGATGAAGGTGTAGAGTTCCCAACCCAGTGCTAGTCTGGCAGAGGAGAGATGCTCAGCTTACTTTCCAGTCAAACCAGTAATCAGTGGCCAACCAGAGGAGTGAAAGGGTAATTCTGAAGTGTACTGTCGTCTTGTGCTGACCTTACCCCTCCCACATTACAATAAAATCTGTGAGTAAAGTTAAGCCTGGGGAGTTGTGGGTGTTTTTTTTTTTGTTTGTTTGTTTTTGGTTTTGTTTGTTTGGGTTTTTTTAGCAACTAAAGTACAAGTAACTTGAAAAAGTGAGAGCTTGTTTGTTTTAAGTTAGAAAATGTTCAGAAACTTGGTGACAAGGACATGTAAAAAGCAATGGCTTAGGAAAATGGAAAAGTGGTGAAAGACTGCTTCTTATTAAAATAGAATAAAAGTAGTCATAGTGGAAAGGACCCATAAAAGCATGGAAGATTTTCAATTTAATGAGAATGGTAAGAATATGAAACACAAGTTCAGGATGAGCAGTACTATTTTTATACATGTGTTTTCAGTAGTAAGTGAAAATCTTTCCCTGGATTCTAGTGGGAAAAGTGACATTTATGTCATGAAGAGATTTAAATTTTCTGCAGACACTGGGTGAATTTCACTATAAAGATTTTGAAAAAACCTTACAGGTGAAAGATAAGTTTTATTTAGTAAGAGAACTAAGAGAATAGTGAGACGTTCTAGCCATCTTCAACAAATCCCAAGAGCTCCTTTCCCTGTTGAATTGACTTCTGTGGAAAAAGTGAGAAAATGTTTTGCTTAATCATACATGAGATTCTGAGAGCAGAGAGCTGGTCAACCAAGGAGCAAGGTGCACTATTTGAAAAAAAGCCCATCCTTCACATTTTAAAAAAGTTTTCTTTACCTATATACCTTTCAGTATATAGGAAGAGAGGCTGTGAATATAGAAGAGATAACAATTTACAGATTGTGAAAGGTAAATGTTTCCTTGATTTAGGGACTTTGTGTTTATATACTCCTTAATAACTCTCAGTCCAAAAATTATATCGAAAGGGTCTGTTGAATACAGAGTGTCATGCTGAGGTAAAAAAAATACTACTTTAAACATGGAGATTAGAACACTTATTTCACTTTAAGGGAACTTTTTTCCATCTGAGGCAGACATGACAGGTGTACAGACTGTACCTTATATTTAAATACTGTATCTTAAAACATTGTATTTTCTTCCCATTATCATATTAAGTGGCAAAAGAGATTCTTTACTATGGTTACATGAATTTTAATATGTTAAGATGCTGGTTGAGTTAGAGGGGCTATTTTGTACTTTGAAAACAAACAATAATATTCTATTTTTTTTTTTTTTCCAGCAGTATACTGACCATAGTGAATTGCCTGTATTTACAGAGATATTGTGATCATACTTGAATAAATTATTCAGGAGCCACCAAACAGGTTAGAGCCTGTTCCTTTTCACTTGTGACTGCCTAATTGAGTTTGGGGTGGCCAAACACAATCCACAAGATAAGTACTTCAGCTGCTGAATTGAGACACAGCCTTTTGCTGCTTGTGGGTTACCTGTAAAAATAGTTTCAGATAAGGGTCCTCAGTCTTTTCCTGAAGAGTTTCATATACTCCTAAGAAGAAATTCAGTAAAGCACACTCCATCTATTGCTTATTAGCTAACAGTATCAGATAGATTATCAGAACACTTTTGCAGACATTTTCAAAAGGCTCTAGGGGAAAAAAAAGTCAATAGTCTTCCATACAGAAAATTCCAGCAAAGTTATTTCTCAAATGTCAGATACGAATTGGGTTTGATTTATTGGATTGTGTTTTAGCATAACACCTAGGAAAACAGTGGAGTAGATGTATTTTTAAAGCCTGAGTACGTACGTATGTCTTGACTAAGGAGTCAGTTTGGGGAATGGTATTTTGTGGGGCGTGTTGCAGTCTGTATCTTCTGTAGCAGGGTTAAAATGACAGGTAATGAAGAAATGGGATGACTATTCACTTCAACACAGAAACTTCCAGAAAAGGATTTGCCAGTACTGAGGAAATTTTTAGAAAGGGAAAAATGATATTTATATATTGCCACAGAGACATGAAAAAAAAAATTCACATTTTGATCTGGAGGACAGTGAAGATACTTTTGGTCCAGACACCTATGATCATAATGAAATATAATGCTTTACAAGTCCAACTATACAAATATTTAGAACATTTAATTGTTCACACTACTTCAGTGCTATTCTAGTGTAATTATGCAAAGTATATGTAATTCATATAGTGGATAAATACAGTAGATAAGAAACATAAAACTGCAGTGACTTTAATTTTCATGCATGTCGTCACTGTTGCAAAAGGAGCCACTCGGTGAGGAAACCCTGTCACAATGAGCAGCACAGGAGAAATATCCTCCTGCCTCCAATGGCTGACATTTGTACTTTCCTGGCTGCCCCATTTAATCTAGTATGAATATTATCATGACTCATGGCATATGACATTCCCTCTGCATGTGAACTGTAGCCAGTCCCACTGGCAATCTTAGAAGTCAATCAGTCATTGCTTTACTTGTGAGAATTTCAGAACCTACAAAATGACTTTGCTTTGGGAAATTGCAGAGTTTTTGTTTTTCATTAAGGACCAGTCATAAAGGAAACTAGAGGCATCAGTATGTTGTCTCCAATTATAAAAAGTGCTGAGCAGACAACATTTGACATTTAAAAAGCAAAAAAAAAAAAAAAAAAAGGTAAAAAAAAGAAAAAGCCATGTCTTAAACTGGAAGACTTAAATGTCATCCTTTTGGTCTTTACCTTGAAGTGTTAGGAATTGTCTTCCGAAGACTAACCCAAGTTTGCAGAAGGCAAATGAGCGAGATAGAGTGCAGGACATCTTTTGTTATTGTTATTAGTTGCACCTTATATTTTCTGTAACACCTTTTATCTAACGAAGGTCGTTACCTAAACATGGTTTGGTTTCTCTAATTCTACTTTTGTGAAGCTTACTTAAATGTTAACCCATGACAGACATAAATTGCATTTAATAATTATGCTACACAAATATTTAAGTCTGTCAGACAAGTACAAGTGTCTAAGAAGCATTTTGAAGCACTACATTAATTTATTCTAAAATGTGATAATGTCTTAAGTTAAATATAGTGTGTTGAATGACCTGTAAGATTTGCTAAACCAAGGGGAAAAGGGTTTTAAAATGAAGAGAGTTAGAAATAAAAGAAAATTATAGCTTTGCACATCAGATTGTTGTGTATAAGACCCTTTGTAAGAGATATGAACACCAAATCATTTGATGCGTCCAGTTGAAGAAAATAAGCATGTGATCAAATTAAAATTTGAAAAAGTAAATATAAAAGAAAATTTGCAGATCAACAGATGGGACTCACGAGTAGAAAGAAATTTTTAGTCTCTCATATCACATCAAAATTGTATCATAAAATAGTAAAAAACATAGATAAAGAATTATTTCTATAAGTGGTTCATCCTTAACAGAGGTAACTATAGCCTGAGAGGATTTTTTTTTGTAGTGTCACAGAAATCACTGGTGTGAAACTGGAGTCCTGCCTGCAGATATTCCTCTCTGTGGCAGATCTCAGATTTGTTATTCTCTGAGACTGCATTTCTCTAAGCACTACTGTGGAGAACAATGTGTCTTGAAAGACTCTTGGAGTGTCCAACCGCTCTTTCAGCCTTTCACACAAGAGACACAACCTGGCACAGCAAAGGTCTGACATGGTGGTGGTAATACTGATGATAAGCAAACAGGCACTTTTTTGCTCCAATATTTAGGCATATAATTTTGGTATTAACAGGCATTATAAAGGTTTTCTTTTGAGTCTATCAGTGTATTAAACCAGGGTTTGAGTGGTCAAAAATGTTGATTGCTAGTATTGAAAATGAAATATCGTAGAATTATCTTGAATTAGAGAAACAAGTCTTGAACAGCAAGGTACTCAAAAAAATAATGTTTACACTCAAGTCTTGGATCTGAGATTTCCCTTTAAAATTTGCAAGTTCTCATTAGAGCTATATGTAAGGTATTAGCTTTAGAAATCTGCTGTGGGATATCTGATGCTGATAATTTAGAGTAGAAGAGAGAAGAGCTCCACAGTGTTAACTGTGCCTATGATCTACTTGTAGCCTCATCTCAGGCCTTCCTCACCAGCCATTGCCCCACAATAAAGACCTTTTGTTCTCCTGGAGGTGGTAGCTTGCTGTCAACTTTGTCTCTCCTAAGAAACATAACTCCAAGATTTCTCTGTATTTCTGTTTTATAGCTTTGTAAAGGTTAATTGGATCCTTGCTCTAACAATATGAAAATTCCTTAACTGAAAAATTTTGTCTATTATGCCATTCACGTTTCATTTTTATAGTTGGGAGTCAGTGTCATGAAGTAAAAAACTGAAGTTGAACATTGTTTAATTATCCTCTGGCTATTTAGCTAGGTAATACGAGTAAAGGGTGATAGCACTTTATTAGCAACACAAACAGAAAACTTTAGAGGATAATAGAGAATTTCTAGATAAACAAATTGTGGCAGCATGTTTAATGCTTCACTGATAAAAAAACCTCATAGTGCCACTTTGTGGATAGGTTCATTGTAGGAATCCACAAGGTTTAGTGATAGGACTGAACTTGGTATTAAGAAACTCCATTGGAGACCAGACTTTATTTCAGTCTGTATTTTTGTGCTAAATTAAGGTTCCAGCTTGCACTTTCATCCCCATGTTTGATTGTCTACACTGCCTGCTTATTGATTTATACTCCAACTAATATCTGGAGCAACCAGCCAATTTACCATGTGGAGAAACATAGTCACAGAAAATTGAATTTTACCTTTTTAGGCTGGGGCAACTCCAATCTCTCAAGCCACAGGGTATAAATTGTGTGTTATTATTTGTAATTATTAACTAAGTACAGATTAGAACAGCATCGACAATCCCCCTGCAAATCCCCACCAAGTGAGTCTGGTATTGTGATTTCTCCTGGGATTGTATCTGAAAAATACTCCTTTTTTCTTTTCATTCTTTCTCTCTGCACGCCAATGCTTCTGATTTTTACTAAGACAGCAAAGAGATGAACAGAAGAGAAATGAGGCAAAATGTTGCCTTGCTTAATTTCTTTAGAGTGCTCAGGATTATGCAGGAGACAAAAAAAAAACCCAAAAAAACCAACCCTCAAGAATTTTAAAACCAGTGCTGATTTCTTTCCAGACGTTTCTAAGATTGTAACATTTGATTCTGAACAGAGCCTGAGGTCAGCAGTGTTTTTTTTCATTTCAGCTAATTTCCTGTATTCCAGTAATTTTGCTTCTTATTCCAGTTAATGCCAGAAAATACAATCTGCAAACATGAATTTAACCATACTTTTTCTAACCCTATAATAGACTTTGTCTGTCAAGTACATGAATGTTTTGTCACATGAACTGATGGGTCTTCCAGACAATTTTTTCTGTCTCTCACAGAAAAGTTTACCCTTTTTTTTTTTTTTAATGCCCAAAAGTTAACACCCCTAATCTTGTGATTATTTTTAAAACTAGAACTGAAAGAGCTCCTTTGAACTATATCTGCTTAAAAACTGTAGGAGTTAAAAACCCTTCCATGCTCTTTGTAGTAAAATTTGAAGTTTGTAATTTAAACTGAAGGAATTGAGCTGAGTTCAAAGTATCAAAATTGCAAAAGTGATAAGGATAAGTAAAGCTCATTTGTTCAGCAAGCAACCAAAAGGCTTATCAGATCAGGAGAGAAGAGATAGGAGGAGGAATAAGTTAAAAATTATTTTTCTCTATCAATGAAAAAAATGCCTAGTTGTTTTTGTGTTAGTTTGCTTTGTTTCTTTTTCCCTGAAAAGAAAAAAAATAAATCTGTCTTTCAAAGGCTCTTACAGTCTGAAAAAATAACTTTTTGACACTCTCAGTTGTCAGTATGTATTGAATTTCATGTGTCCCATGCATCCAAGCTGCGAAATGCTGGGATCCAATGCAGCAGGAAGGTTGCACTGGTACATGTGGCATAAAGGTAGTGCTGATGTTGCTTTCACGACATGCCTGTATTTCCTTTGGGTGTTAAGATGCCTAAGGATTTTAGTGTGTATTTTGTAGATTTTAGAGTTATATAGAGAGTTATATAAATTGTAAAAACTTTTCTAAGCTTCTCACATTTTAGGTGATGCTGAGCATTTTCTTGCACATTCCTAACTTCTGTTAGGCACTCATTATAAAGGACATGTTTTGAAGAACACCTGCAAGAACTCCAGCTGAGACAATAAGATAGCTTGTAGTACAAAGAGGAGAGGCAGCTCAGAGCCCTTGGAGGGGCTTCAAGGGGCATTTCTGAGGGTGGGCACCAGGGAAAAATGGTATCACGAGTTTGCTATAGATGCCACAAAGATTTATTACTGAAAGTTCTAAAAGCTGTCACCCCTGGATAAGGTGTGTGCGCGTACTTTTCGTGTGCACCTTGGAAGCTTTCAATAAAGGGGCTACTTTATCTCTCTGTCTCCACTAATGTTTTGAAAGTCTCTTGCAGGAACTGATGCATCAGTTACATCTTCATTTTACTTTGAAGCACATCCCCCCGACAGCCTGAACTCTTCTGGCAAACAGGAAGGGATTGATAAAGGTTAGCATGTAAGGGGCTACGGCTGGGAATCCTGGATGTGCTTTTGGACTTTCCTTCTGTTTCATTCATGCCCTGTTGTGTAAAAGTAAATGCCATGATCAGTGCTTGGCTCAAGGTGGAATGACCAAAAATTATCTTCATTGTTTAGGTAATCCTCTGTCTACCAGACATTCCAAACAATGATGGCTCTGATCATGCAGCTGGGCAACATTAGTTCCTTAATTTTTTGTATAATAACCCCAAGTAGGCTTCCATGGAAGCAGCCTAGACACTGAGGTGTGAGCTGGGGTGGAGAAGAGGACCACAGCACCCAGCCTCTTGCCATGCAAGCCTGTCATCCTGCAGCAAACACTTGGTACCAGAAGGCAAGGGGAGCAGACCTGTTCTGCAGACTGAGCTGTGGCCCTCGTACCAAGATGTTTATGACTGTTACTGTTTGCTTGGCCCCATCAGCTGTATCATCTCAATGCTTAGGTGAGGTGAAATGTGTAAGAGGTATTCTAGTAGAAGTAATGCTGCTTCCTGACCCAGCCCTGGGTTGGGTTTCTGACATCCCAAGAGGAGTCAGAGCTCAGCCATGTCCTGCTGGTCAGTGCACTGGGTTTTGGGCATCCCTTGTGTAGTACCTTCTTTTCTCTGGGAGTCTGTAGAAACATCAGTTCGTGGTTTTGGGTTCTTGCCCCTATTTGTAGATATATATCTACATATTAAAAAAAAAGAAAAAAAAAAACCCAACCCAAAAACCCCAAAAATCCACTGTCTAGAGGCCAGACTGAAGGCTTGACATACTCCTCAGCTTCCTTATAATTCAGGATATTTTGACTCAGTACTCAAATTGCCTAACCTTTGACATGGTGTAGCTGAACTCTTAGATGGTCACTCAACAAATATAATATTCCTGTGAACTACTATGTGTATAAATCATGATGACATAACCTATTTATTTAAAAAGGAATTGATGAAAGAGATAAAAGAAAACTTTGCAAAGAGCTGCTGATTTGATTAATAATTTTGTGGGGAGGGAGGAGAATCACTGCTATATCAGCACTAGGGAAGTCTATCAAGACAGCTTGATTAATAGAAAAATATTACCTGAATGTGTAAGTGCAGAAATAAGATGGATTTTTGTAATTCTGAAGCTCTATAAAATGCAAGCTGGAAGATTAGAAAGACACAGTGTTAGTTGCTTTCAAAAAAAAATCTATTGAGGAATCTTCTATAGGAAGATTCACAGTAAGTCAGTTCATTTCTGAGTAAGATGACAGTAAAAGTAGCGTACAATTTTTACCACGCATACAACATCTTCAATAGTATGTACGTTTGTACACAATTCATCAGGAATTAATGATAATTTAACTTCTTTGATAATATTTGTCTTCTGTGACTAAGATAAATTCTTATTTTTGACTCATTGCTTCCTGCTTGGAGAGATCTCATTAAATAGCAAAAAAATACAGAAAGCATAACATATCAGGAACTTTTTTCATACCTTTACAGGGCAAAACTTTTCTACTGGATTTTTTGGTATATCTGTTTGTTTGTTAAAGAATACACAATAAAAATTCATTAGCTAAATTTAGGAGATTATGGGACTCATCTGAATTTATCTATATGAACAAGTGGAGAAGTTGGAAATCAAATAATGTTTTGAAGTGGATAATTTCTGTTTTGGGAGTAAAAAATTTTATGATGTAACTATTATGGTTACTTACAATTAAAAAAAGAAAATATGGGTAGCCATTAACTACTTTAAATATTGCCATTTTCATAAAGCTGTGTAATCTCAGTCCATCTTCAGATAATGAATCATGACATAATCCTGAGTTCCTGGCTCTCACATCTGTTTGCTGGTACCATGAATTGCACACCATCTGCATACTTAGTGATTTCCAGCTCCTAAACTTAGTTTCAGTATGAGATGAGGCACAAATAGACACATGTGCACTGTCAGTAGCAGCTGAGACAGATGGGAAAGCTGCACATCAAATGCTGTAAAAAGCATGCATAATTTGGTGTGAGTGTAACAGTTTGGGGGAAAATGAATAAATATATTAACTCTTTTGAGAAGCTCATCAATAAACTGGTCAGTGCACCTGGAGTAGACTAATTGGCTTGCACCTGCTCCTGCTGCTGATTATCTTGAAGTTATTCTGTTTATAGGAATCCTAAACCTATTAAAACTTTAGCTGCCGTGGGTCTGGCTTGACTCTTACAGCTATCACTGCAGATCTTACTTAACTGTCTCACAGCCACTGTGACTTCCAGGCACATGCCTGGTGTGACCAGAGGCTGCCCCTCTCCGTGTCTTTTGTGGTATGTCTGTAATCCTGCTGTGGCTTGGCATTTAGTATCAAGAGCCCGGTCATAAGCCCCTGCCAAACACACATGGTCTGTGCTTATAAGTCGCTGCGCCCATGTTGCTATGATAGTACAAGCTCTTAAGGAATGCCAATAACTATTTAAATTTGCTTTTAGAAATTTAAGTTGTATGCACCAAGATTAACTGGCTGGACACTTTATGATACATCCTATGTAGCCAATGCTTTTATTCACTTAGCACTCTGTGTCTTTTTCTGGGTTGGTTTGGCACAGGACAGACTGAAAGGTTTAATTGACTTGAATATTTCGTGTAGGGTGTTCAAGAATTTTAGGATAATGTTTGCAAAATTAGTGTCCTGAGTGGAAAGATTTTTTTTTTAGACCTTAATACTCTGGTTAAAATCAGGAAACATTTATTTACTGGAATGTTTACAAAAAAAAAAAAAAAATTCACTTACAAAAGAGTCTGAGCTCTCTTTGGAAAAACTGAATGTTCAAATTTGCAGAAATCTCTGTTCAAGAGTCCACATCTCACAGTCCAAACCAGTCACAATTAATTGCAAGAAGAATTTCATGACCTTCAATCACTTTCACTGCTGTGTGTCCTCTGGGTAGGTGTTTTTTACCATGACCATAACTATTTGACATAGCTATGAGAGGCATAACAGGTATTTCAAAAGTAGGTTGTATATTTTATATATATATAAAAGCATTTTTATGTACCTCTGATTTTTTCGGAGTGGTGGTGGTGGTGTGTATGATAGAGGGCTCAGTAGCGATAAGCAGTCTGTGAATACAGTCTGTTAGTGATGCTCAGACTTAAGCCAATAAGAACTCCCTGGTGAAGAAAAACAAGGCTGGAAAGCAAGTGAGAAACATAAACCATTTGCAATCTCTCACTCTTCTGGGAACAGCGTGTGTGTATCTGAAACATCAGCTTGGTCTGTTTCAAAAGGTTGCTTAGGGTTAAATTCTGCCATAAGATTTTGGCATCTGGGTCTGATTGGAGTCAATGGGAGTCCTCTCTATGCACGTGAGGGCACAGTATGACCCTTCTGCCTGTTTTCACTGACTGTACATTTATGCTATGGCACCTCTGAGAAGAGCCAATCTTAACTGCTCATTCATTTTAAAGGCCATCTGTAAGGAAAGCTATTCTTGTGTTTCTTTTCACTCTCTGAGCAGTCCTTAGCCTTCTTTCATTATTTCCTTTCTTTTTGATTTATTAAGCTACTAATGCTCAGATCACAGTCTATAAAAATTAAAACTTCAATCTGAAAGAAAAAAATAACAAAGTAGATACTGTAAGTACAGGATAATAGCACAAGCAGCTATTGGTAGACATAGCATATTTCATTTTCAGACATCTCAAAGATAAAGAGCAGTTCAATGAAATTAAAAATGTGGAGAGATTTTCCTTCAAGCCACATTGAGCAATCAAGTCAAAAAGCAAGCCATACTGTGCTCCTGAAGCAGATAATAGTATCAGTGATGAGGTATTACTATTAGGGGTAAATGGCTCCTGTAAAATAATAAACTGATTTAATGGGCCAAATGACGATAAGGTACTTTTCATGGATATGCCAGAGGCAGAAATATTTTCATCAGGATTGGAGTCCTAACTTAGCATTCCTACTGCAAAGCTCCAGAAGGCTTGAGACTGATGGCAGTGTTGTGATTACCATGATGGAAACTGAAGTGGGACCCTGAAAACTGACTGCTCCACAGCCTGTTTAAGTATTCTTTGAGGTGGGTGACACTTGCCTTCTGTTCTGTGTTGAAGCTTGTGTGATTGCAGGATCTCTGTGCTTACAACTGAGACAACTGCAGAACAAAGCTCCTTTTGACAAAAGTGGTACAGGCTTAGCATGTTTATGAGGATGACTCATGAAATATTTTAAATTAAAATATTAAAAATCTTCCTTATTTTGTTTGGAGTTCATTACTTTTCCCCTGTAGATGTAAAGAGCACAAGATTATCTTTCCTTCCTTCCATATAGCCAATTTTGTTTTCTGGAGCCTGATTTGAAGGCATCTTCATCTGATAGCTTTGCTCAAGCCCTTGTTTTCTGTCCTGTTGCCTGAATTTGTTGTTGTATCTTTAAAGTACCATTTCTTGTTTTAAAGCTGTATGAAGGGTCCCAGTTTCAGGAGTCATAGACATTCAAAACACAGGCTATGAATCACTTGATAATATTAGTGGTACAATATCTAAATGTGCTGTCATATAATTGAAAGTTTCTAGGGTTTTTACAAAAAAATTCAGTAAATAGACAGAAAAGTGGCATCTTTGCAGTGGCCTTTGTTATTCTTCCATTTGCAAAATTCAGTTCTATTTCATCTCTCGCTTTGGAAACATTTATGTGTGACAGGTAGACATTCATGTCAAGAACATGAAAGGAATTTGGGAGTTTTCTAATTGTCTGGTGTCAGTTATTTTATTTTATTTTATTTTATTTTATTTTATTTTATTTTATTTTATTTTATTTTATTTTATTTTATTTTTTTAATGGGTGAAAGAAGGAAGTAGTCACAGTAGGAAACTTTGGTAATAGTATTTTAAAGGAAATTTTCTCCCAGGACATAGTGTTCAAATTTCAGGTGATTCTGATGGCACTTCCTCTTTGCTGGGTCCCCAATATACATGACACATGAAGTTGACTTCAGTTCAAAAATTACATGCTGAGTTTTCCCTTTGCTTGGAATTCCCCAGTAGCTGATTTGAATATAATATTGATTTTAAGTAAAAATGTCATGTCAAAACAATTCTCATCGTAGACTAAGAAAAAGAAATAAAGCAGTAAATAAGTGTACAGACTTCTCCTATGGAGCCTAATCTGCAAATTAGATTTTTTGGATGTTTTTTGCTTTGCTTCTATTTTCAATTGTAGAAAAACTGTAAGACCATTGCTAGAGCCTTGATTAATATACAGAAAGACTTATGAATATCTTTCTTTGGAGGAAATATAAAGATTTTCATTGCAAAATATTTGGCTTATGCAGAGATATTACCAAGTTCAGCAATAATTCAAATAAAATGTTATAGTTTCCTCAGAAGTTTTATTGTGGGAATGCAAGCTTCTTCTGAAACTTTTTTAATGTCCTCATTTATCTTTCTTACTATAAAAGTAATGTATTTGCAGAAATAAAAAAACAGATGAAAAATTATTTGAAGGAATTTGGAGAGTTCAAAATAGGTATAATGGATAAACCTGCCTTCCATGCATTAATAAGACAAAGACAAAATTATTTATTCCTAGTTTGAAAAACATGAGATCCAAAGCATAAAATGATGAAGAAGTTAAGGAAGTATCACCCAGCTTTTTAATCTTCAACTTCATTTTCTCAACATGATATTTTGCAACTAAAAATTGCCCATGAGATAGGTAGAAAGCAGCTTCTGACACTTATTCTAGCAATTTATTTTCTCATGGAGGACCCACTATACATTTGCTATTAAATTGTCTTCCTCAGGGTGAGTTTTTTTTCCGTATGTTTAGACCTATTCACATGAACTAATTTCCCCAGTTTTCTGTTTTGTATTAAAAAAAAAAAAAGTCTGCCATTTCTGGCTTTTTGTTTAGAGAAACATATGACAAAGATCTAAATATTCCCACAAGAATATGAAAAATGTTGGCTGAAGAAAGCCATTCAAGGAGTATTATGTCATCTGAGACTACATGATCATTGCCTTTTTGGGTTCAGATTTCTGGTACATTTCCGTTACAATTTCCTGAATGTTTATGCAGGATTGTGCATTTTCTATGAAACTGGCCATACACAATATATGTTCCTTGCAAATCACCTTCAAAAACCTTATCACTGCTCAGCACTTTTGTGATGAGCTCAATTATGTCTCCCTGGCATTAAGTGTGTTTATAACATAACATTATCAGTATCAGTAAAAGCTATCTATTTAGGCAAAGGCTCTAGAGAACCATCAAGAATCATAATCTGACAAACAAATATAAGTCAAAATGTCTTATATCCCAACAGCTGTTGGGAGTATTACATGGAGACCTAAAGTACAGGAAGAGAATACAACCTCTGCTTGGTTAATCATTGCTTGGAGGAAGAGAGACTTCTTTTCTTTAGAGATTGCAGTGTTTGAAGGTTGTATTAATTGTCTAATCTGTTTTGACAGAAACCCGATTAAGTAATGGAACAAGAGAGAAAATGAGAAAATGTACGTTTGGGGAATTTTTATTAAGTTGAGTATGGTTTACTGTACCTCTAGTCTAGTAAAAACCCTCTATCTGTTTTTCTCTGCAGAGAAAATTTGCAATTTTTGATTGGTGATTGTGTTGAACTTTCAGTTCAGAGGCCTACAGGGTTTCTAGGAGAAAGTAGAAATATAGCAAATCTCCTTCATGCAGAGAAATGCATTCTACCTTTGAGGTTAATACTTTGGAAGAGTCCTCGGATTCAGCATGTTTGCGTGTGGTTGGTGGTGATTTTTCTGTCTATATGTCTGAGGTCTTCTGGGTGACTGATGAAGATAGTTGATCTGTTACATGCTTTCACTAGGTAATTTTTGAACTTCTGTAACTGGTTCTCTGGCCCAGATTACTTGAAAAGAAAAAAATAAAGCCATCCTAATAATCTGTTTTCTGTACACCCGTTGCCAGCATTGCCACAAGATTAAGTGTATATTGTAGTGCTGTAAATGCTTTTCCATTGATCACCACATCTGACAGCACAGCAATCCTTCCTTTTCATGCTTGCATTTTTTATTTGTTCCACTAGCACTGAGAATAGTTACCTCTGCACAGGTTAATGGAATTCTATACCTAGTATTGTTCATACAAATGATATGTATGTTTCTAACTTTTAAAATTACCTAAATTAAAAAGTGCATTTACTGTCCAAATATCTACTCAGACATCTTTCTGTGATTTTTTTTTCCCCCCATTGATTCATCTCCACTGGATATTTTGAATGATCCAACTTGAAAGGTTATATTTGAAAAGCATATATTAAGAAAAATTCCCGGTCTGTTCATTTATGAGACTCTCTGTCAGTATTGTGATGTCTGTAGCAGACTACTACAATTTATAAATGGAAATAGCATTATTTTTAGATGACTATGCAATGCAGTCAATCTGGATTCTTAACACAGTTGATGGTCTTTTTAGACTTCCCCTCCATGATTCTACAGTTAGAAAGTGTGCAATTATTTAATTAAGAGATTCAGAAAAGAATCCATCTTACTATTTTTGAACACTAGTTCTTAAGTCTCAGCATCTACTTGTTGATCTGAATAAGAAAAGATGCAGTCTTACAGAAGAGTTTCAGCCCAGCATACTGAAGTCAGTGGGAACTCCTTCAGGAGGGGAAGTGGGAGCAGCAGCAAGGTCACACAACACGCCCTGCATGCAAATTACCTAACTTTTGTAGGAAAAAAGATGAGGACAGGAAATAGTCAGAATCAGGAGTGGCAGTAAGGAACAAAATTCATACTATTTATGGAAGTTCTGTCCACGTTCCTTGGATTTGGACCTGGAGATGAAGGTTTCCCTGCTTTCTGCTGTGTTTATGGCAGAGATGCTTTAACTGACATTGCCCAATTCCCTTTTATGAGACAGTTAACAAATGCTTAGAAATTTTGCCAAAATATTCCTCAATTAGGTTGATATATCCCATGTCAGATGTCTCCCTGAGCCAAAACACCTCAGTGCCAAGCAGTAGGGCTGAGGAAGTACACTGTTTTGTGACATTGTCTTTGAAGTGCTCTAACTTCATATCCAAAACTGAACAGGAATTTAAATTCTTTGTCATTACCTCCATACCATCATAAGAGAATTAAGAGGACTATATTTCTGCTATAGCTTTTCCAAGGAAAATCAATACTTTCCCCTACAGCCCCAACCTAATGCGGTTTAGGTTGACTGTGATTTTGATTTTATTGATATAAACACTGGATTTCTGTGCTTCAGCCAGTAATCTGATAATATGGTCCTGCACTTTGCAGAAATATGAATTCCTCCAGGACAGGAAAAAGACTTTTTTTCCCCCTGATCATTGATCTGTCACTTTTTAAAAGTAAAGAAATGAAAATAAACCACAACAGTGAAAAGCCGTTCTGGGCTAAATGAACCACCTATTGAAGGGATCCTGCAATTGAAAAGTGGAGATTTTTTTGTCTAGGTGGAGATTTTTTTGTCTGATGGTTGAAACCCGTGAAACTCTTGTCATAAAGTTACCTTGGTGAGACTGATTGTGTGGGCAGGTTTCAATTCTGAAGGGATGAAGAAGGGGCAGGATGTCAGGACCCTTATTTCCACAGTTCAGGGACTTTGGCTCAGTGATCTAAGATGGGGGGTTGTAGGAAGTATCCAACAACCTTATCAAAAAGGTCCAAACTGTTTGTTCCAGTCTCCCCTGCCTCTTCATCGCTGTCCCCCCCTTCTCCCCAAGTACTCTGTTTTCAACAAAAGAGCAAATTCCAGAGGAAAATGTTTTGTTGGATTTTTTTTCCCCAACTAGCTCTAGAATGTGAAGTTATAATATGAAGGTCAGTTTCAAGATGATGAAATAAGGAGGAATATTAATTTATTTTTAAGAGGAAAGAATTAAACCTTAAATATTGAAACATTTTTAAGACATTGTTGGTGCTCTTCTGGTATGCAGGACCTAGTTAGCACTGACCAGAAAGTTATCTACTGATTCAGACTATTTAAATCCACAAACATGAAAGAATTGGTGCCATTTTTGCAGAACAGCTTTTACAAAATTAATATTAAGAAAATGTATTGCTTTCAGTATGATCGATGTTGTGGCAGGAAGAAAGAATAAGAAATGTATGGAGTAATTTGCTTTCACTTGCAGAAAAAAACAGAGCTGCATTGAAAATCTATCAGAAGAAAATTAAAGAAAGGCTGGAATAAGCAGCCACGTTAGTCTTCTTCAGTAGCAATGCTGAAACTGAAAAAGTGAAGGCTTTGAAAATTTGAAATGCTAATGAGTAAAAGGAATGAATAGCCAGTTTAATTTAATTTTGATACCATATACAAACTGATGTTCTATCTTAATAGAATAGACCATGTGACACAATTTTTCTTTCTATTTGTAGCACAAGATTGCTCCTTGTATACCAAAGATTGGTGTTTTGTTACACCTTAGTAACAATCCCCACTGAGATATAAACATTGATCTCTACTCTGTTTAATATAAGTTTTAGTGAATTTCATAGGTTTTGCATTCAGGTCTTAATTACTTTCATACAAAATATTCTGCATACAAGAGGGGGGCAAATCTGGATGTGTTGCCTCAGTGATTCTACTGTATAAATCTGCTACCATGGAAGAACTAAATAGAATGCATTTTTAATTTGCAATGAAGCAAAGATGAAAATTAAGTACGAAAATTATTTTTCTGTATTTGGAGACTGATATTAAAAAAATAGAGGCCTTCATTTCTCATGAAAAGGCAGTGGTGGTGGTTTTCCGTAGGAAAATGAATAGAAAATTGTTCTTCCATCAGTTTATTTTAATGATTTTTATTTAAAATTATATAAATTAACAGGCTTTATCAAGCACATGGCAGTCTGCCTGTTTCCATGCTAAAGAAAATGGATATTTAAATATGAAAGCACAGTGCTGAATTTCTGAAAGAAACAGGGACCAGATCCAGTAAACCACTTGAACTAGATCTGCAGAGGCTGGAGTGTGAAAAGGCTGAGGCTGCTTAGCCAACTCTGTGGGCAACAGCTTTGTAAGTGA
Organism: Scytalopus superciliaris; assembly: GCA_013400415.1. Lineage (NCBI taxonomy): Eukaryota > Metazoa > Chordata > Aves > Passeriformes > Rhinocryptidae > Scytalopus > Scytalopus superciliaris. Next base: position 2,527,766 of record VXBX01001501.1, on the reverse strand, counting down.
AAACTGCATGCCATTCCACGGCTCCCTTTTACAACACTTGAGAAAACATTCGTGCCTCAGGTTTATGATGCAAACCCACCACCCTGTTTGGACTGGAAGCTGCTGAAATCTATGCAGAGGTGGTTCAAGCCAGACAAAAATGGAAACACTGAACACAGGCATGTTTCTGCAACATCACCCTCTTCCACAACGTGAATGCCTCTAGCCCCTTCAAATCTAAAAGCCAGATGTCCACGTGAAGACAGGTATCTCTAATCTTTTTTCCAAAAGATTAAGTTCTCCTTCCTTACAGGAAGGAAAGATAGTTATTTCTATAGCTGCATATTTCTTCTAGCCTTGCCTCTTAGAGCAATCACTCCGGCAGTGCTTATGAGAATGTTATGGAGATTCAAACCCATGGCTTGCTCTCCTGGTTCTTTTGGCAGATGAGGGCAGTTCAACATGCCTTGGGAGAGGGAAAGAGAGAAGGAGAAAGTAATACAGACCTGAAGCCATATGCTTATCATCATCTTGGAGAATAGTGTTCAGGTTTTTAGCCTGTTTCGTGACATTAATCACTCACTGTAAGAAAAAGTTCTGGGCTCAAATGCTGTCAAGTGTTAGGATATTTGCAGGAGAGAAGTACATCTGGGTCTTCATGGGCAAAACAAGGAACTACCCAGTTCTTCCATGAGTGACATGAGTGTCATAGCTGCACAGAAGAACAAAGACGTAGGGAACCACCCCTGACAGAATATCAGACATGGCCAGTTTGAGTTCAGAAAATAACATTTTGAGCCTAAAAGTCCCTATTTTTCATGCTTCTTTTCATTACAGGAAAACCGGCAAGCTTTGGTATTGGGCCATGGGAGTTGTGATAGAAATTATAGATAATGCTATAGGAATTTTGTCAATAAAATGTTATCATACAAAATATGATGACAAAAAAGGATCAGATTAGGCCATAAAGTAGACATGAATAGAATTGGTGTTGTGTCATTTTCACAAATTGTCTGTCTATTCCTATACATATCTGTATGAACACACAAGCCAGCTCACTTAGTTCACTGTATATACAGTCTTATAGAAGTTTCTGGATGTACTGAAAATATGAAATGTAAGGAAAAATAAGGAAAAAAAATGTACAAGTCAAGTTTGCTACAAACAGCAGTGCAGTTTTGATCTCTGCTTCTTTGTATTACAAATGCTCCAAATAATTATGCTCAGAATTAACTTTGCATGAATGTGTTTTCCCATTGACATTAATGAGACAGCTTATGCACATAAAATTAGCAAAGGTATGAATATATGCAGCATCAGTGCTCTATATAGTTGCCTTTGGTCATTTGATAATATTGATGAAGGTTATTAATTCGCATACTTGGGCACAGCACAGCAGTGAAGCTGCACAAGTCTCTCTTTAAGTCTCATGGGTTTTGTGGCATTTACCTGTGTCTTTCTTAACTGGAAATTTATATGTGGTCTGAATTGTTCTACTAGTCATATTCTCTGGTTTACTAGCCTTATAGTATTGTAAATGATAGTGACATTAAGCTGTGTCAGGGGAGGTTTAGGTTAGCTATTAGGAAAAGAGTCTTCACCCAGAGGATGATTGGGCACTGGAACAGGCTTCCCAGGATGTGGTCAAAACACAAAGCCTGACAGACTTCAGGAAGCGTTTGGACAATGCTCTCAGGCACATGGTGTGACTCTTGGAGCTGTCCTGTGCAGGGCCAGGAGTTGGATTTCAATGATCCTTGTGCATTCATTCTAAGTCAGGATATTCTCTGATTCTGTGAATAAGCCCTTTTTTCTATTTATGCTATAGGCGGCGTCTGCTCAGTTTTTGAAATTGTTGATCTAGACCTGTAGTGCAAATTGGTGAAGACCTGAGTTTGTAAACAGAAAGAAAAGAAACAATCCTACCTCTTAGATGAGACTTGAAAAACTTTCTCAAAAATATGTGTCAGAAAAAATTCAAGTGTGTCTACAACTTAAAGCATGTCACCAGGAGAGAGGTAAAAGATGACTTTCACGACTTCTTGTGTCTGGGCTATTTTGCGAGTTGAGTAATAATTTGTTTATGAGAGTCAGGAAAATTTCAGCAGTGGGCATACCAAAGATTTTGTGTGAATCAAATGAAGTTTGGGCAATCATCCGAATGACAGAGACCATTTGGTCCTAAAGGCTAAATAATATAGCACATCTATAAGCTAAATTATTTCACCCTTAACTCACCTACTTTTTTATTAATGTGGAGCTTATGTTTAGGAGGTTTTTTGAGAGTGTTAATTGGTAGGAGCTGAAACTATAACAGGGTGAGGATGATGAGAGGATGGTAGCTATATGTTTTCTTTGACACATTTTTGTTGGCTGTAGAACACAAAGGGTGCTGAAGAGAAACCTAAAGCCTCAGTTGAACACTACCCCATGGGCAAGTTTCTTTGTTCTCTTGTCTAAATTGTAATCTGATCTATGGTATATGCCAGGGGAGTAGATAAACAGATTGTGTGGTTTGGCCAACTTATACAATTCTTTACCACTCCTTTCTTCACCAGCAAGAATTTTCTAACCAGCTTGTGCAGTGAATTCTCTTGTAGTTGGGCAGATCCTGTGTAGGTGTGCTTGACTGGCATTTAATCGTTTGGAGGACTGTCCCCTAAATGCTGAAATCCTGAAATAAGTGTTCTTTAATGCCTGAAGCTCTGAATTTTCACTCTCACCCAAGCTCAGATGATATATCTACCTGTGACCATTTCCAGTCTTCCCTCCAATAAACATGTGATACCACTGCAAACACAGTCAGTCCTATTAACTCATTGCATCTTGCAGAACTTAGCAATATACTGAAATCCACAGCCACTTCTGTCCATAGCACTACCGTAATCCTAGTAAGGTATTTTCTCTGCTTAGTATTCATACCGCTGGGTTAAATTTCCCAGTCCAAATCAGTTAATCAGCCTGTCTGAGAGCTCATTATGAAGCCCTCTAGACCTTGCTGTTTGAAGAAGTATAAAGAAATTTTTATCTGGATTCGAGAAGTATGTTATGCCAGAGATGAAAGTCATATATTAGGTTAGGCATGGGTCACAGTGATGGTGTAATGCTTAAGTTTAAAGTTAGTCTTACAGTGTGGGGAAAAGTAACTACAACATGGTTTACTGATGTGTCTTTAATGCTTGTTTAATCTGGGAAGACTGGTGATCAGTCAGGATAGCTGGGTAAAATGTGAGAGGCAGAGGAGGGGTTTGTAGGAGAAAGACTGTAGAGCTTTATTGATTCCTAAATTCTTCAAATCTTGTGTCATCAGGGAAAAGGCTCCTTTGCCAGAAGCTTAAGATCTCATTGTACTTATGAGATTGGAAAATCCTATGTAACTAAAATGCAATGCTTACAGAAATCCATGACAGGACTAGTCTGTTTAACTTCAGATAATAAATGATGTTTTGTAATGATTAAGACCAAGTTCAGCACAGGCAAGAGAGTTAATATCTAGAAAAACAGAATCTGAAGGGCTGGCTTGTTGCCTTTTCTGCAGAGGTCACCAAGCTGTAAGTGTGGTAGAGACAGAGGCCAATGTTATCCAGTGAACAAGGTGATGCATTGTCATCATACTTAAACTTCAGATTGATAATGAAAATATGAGCATGGGTAACCTTTTCTTTCCAGTTCAAGGACTCCACCTCTTGTGAAATTGTCTGGCTATGTCCTGACTACATTTTAGCAGAGGAGACTTGTCACTTGAAGTCCTTTTCAGGCTTCTGCTCTTTGTAAACTTTTCCAAGGATGATTACTCTGGTGCAAAGATTGGCTGTTTAAAAGTTAGCTGTGCCTTAACATGCATTAATTTGTCATGAAATTCACTCCTGAGGTGGAAAGAGGCGAGTAATGGTAGTGTAAGTTGTTCTGTTGTAAGATTGTATTCCACTTCAGCAGGAACCAGAGGCACTCAGGTTCAGTAGTTTAATATCTGTAAATGGGATAGATAGTGAGCCAAGTAAAATGTATCCCATTAGGGGAATTTCAGCAACAATGAGGACTCCTCAGATGAGAACTGTATTTCTATAGGAGAAGGAAGTCAGTCCCATTGCTGAGCCATTTTAGACAAGGCTGGGTAAGATCCTCCTGAGAGCAAGAATCTTGCAAGGAAGGAAATGGAAAATGTTTCTTACCTTTTCCCTGCCTCCCAAAGAATGAAATATTGTCTGCTATGTAAATGACATGTCAGTGGTATTAGTGTATGAAAGCTGTAAAAGAAGGAAAGTACAGAAATGAAACTTAGCGAAGTTCTTTGGCCTGATCCTGCTGTTTGTATAAAAGAAGGGTTCCCAGAGTAGTATGAGCTTGTGTCTTTTGACTGAAAACTCCACAGATGCATAGATTGCTCACAGATTTACTATTAGACTGCTTATTTAAATGGTTTTATTTATAAGTCAATTGCTTATAACACATTTATAAAGAGATCAATAATTTAATTGTTAATAAATGATTTGATATATTTTATTTTTTTACAAGTCCCATTTCACATGAGGTCCTGAATGTATGAAATGGGAGTTATACCATCACCAGGTTTGTGCTCTTTCAAGCTGCGTAATTCTGAAGTGTGAAAAGGCTAATCTGATACACATTCCAGTTATTTTTAATGCATAAGTCTTTTGATATTGGAGCATTACAAATCTCTCCGAGGGAAGCCATTATACAATATTTATGCAAAGCTATGTGAATACTCTGTTATCCTTCTGCAAGCTTTGCTTCCTCTTGGTGGACATTATGCAGTGACAATAACTAGGCAGCACTCACTTGTGGAATTTACAGAGAGATTACATAGTCCCTAAATTGAGAGGGCTACAGCAGGGCTTGGATGCTGTTAGGGAAATAAAGAGAAAAAGTGTTTTCTCTTTTATTCCCTCAGTAGTTGTTTAATATCAAATGCATTACTTTTGGTATTTAAATAAATTAACTGACAGCTGTAAGAGATCAGTTTTGTAACATTCAGCAAAGTATTTGATATTTGCAAACATAAAGGTCTTAGTAAAATATCCATTAAAACTTGGAAAAAAACGATTGTGGTACTTCAAAATCCTGGTTAAGCAAGGTTTGTGGGGAGATGTAAAACCTTCTAGTAGACCTGCTGATATAATTAGAAAAACCAGACAATTTTAAAGGCATGAAAAACTTCCAGTGCTTTTGAGATATAGGGTGTCAACCTTCAAAGATAAGTACTAGTGAAGAATAAGTGCTCAGAATTCTACTAGACACTGAGGAAAATGCTGGTTAGTAGCAATAGAGCTCCACCTCCAGCATCTCAAAAGATGTTCCAATGGAATATCATAGCAAGGGGAGAGCCCGGGTGGTGCTGAAATGGGGAGAAGAAGGAAATAATTTTTGATGATAACTCTGATTAGTTAGAAGTTTGAAAGCGGGGAAAAGGATAAATCACAGACTTACAGAAAAGCAGAATCTTTTTGAGTTTTAATTTTAGGGGCAGGTACAAATTTGAGTTTCTGTGCAGTATAGCTGCATTGTAATACAGGTTACCCTTTCTGTATTTTCTTGTGCAATGATGTATATAGCTAAATAGGTGTTTTTAATCAGAAAAAGCTGTCATCTTTGATATAGTTAGGAAAACAAGCTAAGCATATGTCACATTATATACTCCCAGAGGCTATGGCCTTTTGGCATAGGTGTTTCTACAGCCTAGAAGAATCAATGACACAAAGGATCACAGGGTTAAAAAAATATTTGCCCATCAATTTTATTAAAGAGCTGTGCACTGGATGTGTGCCAGATAGAGTGTGGCTTTCCCTAGAGTCATTGAAGAAAATTTTTTGCTAACTGTGGATACTGTCTAAAGAAGCTGGAGTGTCTTGGAAGGATTTTTTTCCCCCTCTGCATAACTCATCAAAGATCCAGTCCATCAGATCACCAGACTTTGTGTGTGCAAAAAAGCCTATAAATAATAAAGCCAAAAGTTGTTGCTGTTTCCACCCAGAAGAATTTTTACCTGAACTGAACATTTGAACTGTTATTTGTGACACTGGGTAAAGAAAACAGTAGCTCAGAATGCTAGGTTAAAAAGATACTAGATGGGGTTTACTTTTTATTTTGTGTATTTATGGTTGTGTAGACTAAAAGATTTTTACTGCCACCACCCCCTCCACCCCACCCTGTTTATTTTTCCCAAGTCTACAAATTAAACAAATGTTAACTCATGTGTATATGTCATTGTCCACTGTAGTACCACAATGCTGTTTGGTATCTGTGTGTGCATGCAAGAAGGGAGTAAAGATGTTATTTGATGTGGGAGTGTAAGAGCATTTAGTAGAAAGCTGTGTTTAAAGGAAGAAAGAGTTGGTCCTGAGGGACTAGCTCAGGAAGAATGTATTTAAGCCTTAATCATGTCTACATTCTCCTCCTATGGAACTAATATTTTGTTTGATGTACTGAATTTAGAGCTTTTAGGAGAAAGGAGCAATAGCTGAGAACTGCCTAAATTCTCAGCTCAGCCTGAATCATTCCCTCCAACTGCCTAGCAATGAAATGCTAAGCACAGATGGAGTGGTGATATACTGGGCTGGGGGAGCTGCCCAGACTGTTTGTTGTTCCAAGTGTTTGATTTTGTGAACAGCAATAAAGGGTTTTTCATTGACCTCTGAAGGATTAATTTCTTAATTTAGCACTCAGTGGCAAAGAAGCCTAGAGAAAAAAAGATATTGGATATGCATATAATGAATTGCAGTGTTTATAGTTTGTATAAGGCACAAACCCCATAATCTGCTGATTGCAGTTGAATTTGAGAAGTGCTAATTCATGAGCTTTGACATTCCAATTATTCTGTTATTAATACATTCTGCATCCACCTGTGCTGCTGTCTTAACATCATTTCAATAGCCTTGCTAAACATCACTAAATACAAACAATGGGAAAATCTGTATAACTGCTTCTTTCTAAAGGAGAGTGTGAGAAATTTAATGAGACTTTTATTTGATTTAAGGAGGCTGCTTTTCAAAGCAGAAATACAGAATCTTTTTAAATTGTGCTGACAAAAGAAGGTAGAAAGTAAGCAAAAGTTCAATTCCATTGAAATTTTAAGCTTGTTCAGCCAATAATTTTCGTGCTTGGCATATTTATCAGTGGCATGATGCAAATGGCTTAATATTTCTTAAATGTGTTGCATTCACTTTTAGTTATAAATTATTCTTTTTTTTATTCTCTCTGCTGGATGGATTTAACCATAAAGATAATTATCCAAGTCACATTGCTCTATGATTAAAGGATGTAAGAAGGGAAACAAATATAAAGGAATAACAGACAATTATCTGAAAGTGCTTTGTGAGGAGTAAATTCTTTCTGATTACGGTGGAATTATTAGAGAACTAAAACAATGATATGACTTTAATATTTTGGCATGCAAACAGTGTGATATGATCATTCCAAACCACCTTTCTTGAAGTGACTAAAAAAGCCAAGGCATTTAAAACCAGACAGGCTTTAAGACCACACAACTGCCTGGGTTTGCATATGGTGGGGCTGTTGAAGAGAATACTTAAATTCTCTTACACGAAACTAAAAGCCCTTCTGGTGATGTGATTCAGCCAATCTGCCTGTGTTGTGCTGGAGACCTGATACTGCCAGGTCCTGGGATGCTGCTCTGTGACATCACAGTGTACCAGGAGCAGGAGTGCGACACGACCCTCTTCTAACAGGCCTGAAATGCCCTTGGGCAGGATTTATTTCAATCCTGAATATGATCTCATTAAATATAGGTATTGTTTCTTCTGCTAGACAAACCTGAGAAGAAGAGAAACTATTTTTAAACCACCCTTAGTTCACCCTATTTCACCATGTGGCACAAGAAGAAAGAAATGGGAAAAAAGCATTATATATATATACTGATAGCAAGACAGAAGGTTCTGGAGATCCAGTCTTTTCCCTCTGACCACAAATAAGTAAGATATGAGACTTCAATAATGAATGATACGACTTTTAGTACTGCTAATAATTTCCCCTGGTGATATTAAAAGTACATCATTCATGAAAAATTCTATCCTGAACACATCAGAGTAAATCTCTTCAAGGTAAATATACTACTTAATCAAGTGATAATAAGCTAGGGCCTGTACTTTTGGTCTCTTAATAACATTTTTAAGCAATTTGGTGGCATATTTTTGAGTTATTATAAGTAATGAAATCAGGTCCCTCATTTATTTCCAGGACATTTTCCTGATAATCGTTATGCAATCTTCCTGGGATTGCTTCTCAAGAAATATATTTGACTTTTCTTCCATAGTCCATGTAGTATAAAGATCATTTCTTTCTAGTGATGAAAGAATGTTCATATGGACAAATATTTTCATTAACAGCGACTAAAAACCAGAGTTTTTGAAGACCATTGTAATGTGAGTAGTGACTTCAATAATTATTTGTGTTTTATTTTTGTTTTGCTGAAAAAAACCCCTCCTTTTTGGAGAACTTCGCTAGTTTTTTTTTAGTGCAGAGACAGATGAGTCCTTTTAGTGGAAGGAAAGAACTTTTTGTCTCTGGGCATAATAATGTAGTAGGAATTCAATCATTAATATCAACATTCATGCATTTGTTACTGGTCTATCCTGCTTGTGAGTGACTGTAATAACCTATTTTCTGACATTTATGTGCATATTATATCAGACCACACTTGAGAATTTATTTGACTTCTTCAGGAGCTGAAGATGGGGAAAGCAATTTTCATAGCTCTCTGAAAAACAGCCTTTGTCTGCAGCTGCTCAGCTCAGGATACTTCTCAAGTTAACAACAATTTTAGCACTGGTCTAAAACACATAAGAGCCTACAATTAGAAAGAACTATTGCTTAATAAAAAACAGAGTAGAAAAATGTCATTTACAGGTATTTTCTAGTCACAAAAAGATATAATTTTCTTGAAATAGTTGTAATTATTAGTTTTGAGCTTCAATTACATTTTAAAATAAGTAGAATGATGAATATTTCCTGATTATATTGAAATTAACTATTAAATACAAGGAATTAATAATTGTCTGATCTCAGTTTATGAAAACTACAATACAAAGTATTCTTGATTTTGTACTGATTTTGCTAAGTGCCATCCAAAACTAAAAAGAAATGGAACTGATCATGCCCCACAACACTTACAATCAGCAGTAGAAGATAAATTGATACAGATTATGACGAATTAATAGTGAGGAGACGCGTGATACACTTTAGAAAATTATTGATCACCTTCTGGTTTAGGGAGCCCAGTTACACAGCACTCTCTATTAGCTAACCTAAGTATCCCATGCTCCCTATCAACTGCAAAGCACTCAGCAGGAGCACCTCTTGCTGTGTAGCCCAGACACACCACACTGCACTGGAGACTGGTGCACTCATAGGTGGGAAAGCACAGCAGTGGTTCCTCAACACATGAAACTGAAGGTGGTTAACATGGACCAGTGTTTTTTGGGTGGGGATGTAGCTTCCTGCCTGCTCTCCTGCTTCCATTCCAAACCCAGCACACGAGCAAAATGAGATGGCAGGATTTCTTCTAGAGTTCCAGAGGACAGCATCCTAGTTAAGTTTAGCACATTTTTAACACAGTAAAGTTAGCAGTGCAATGATTTTAAACTCTTATTGTAAATAATTACAGGAAATATATGTGTCTCTGAAAGCAATTTCCCCCTTTGAGTGCTGAATTGTCTTCTCAACAGAATAGAAGAGCTTGACTTCAGAAAGACTGAGATAAAGTATTGAGTTGGATTTTTTCTGATCTTCTGTCTCTCTTAAGTGGTATGGTTGGAGATAGAGCAATTAGGATAGAACTGTTTCTGTTTTCTGTTTTGTGGCTCTATGTGGTTTTCCAAATTTATGTGTTTTTTCATTTGCAAGTGAAGTGCATGTTCCTCTTTTGATCCAGAGTGCTAAAAAGTCCTGCCAGGAGCATGGACAAGATCACATCGGGTAACAGTAATGTGGCCCTGGCTTAGAGCATTTCCCACCGAGTTCAGAACAATGCTAGGCCTGAGAGAACCTTCCCTCTTCATGTGGAAAGGGCTGCTGGTCCCCACTTGTCCTGGATGCCCAGAGGAAATCAATCAATGCTGCTGCTTATGGAAAAAAGAAGAGACCATGGGTTTGTGGGCAGTCCTCATGGAAAGCAGTTACCGCTTCTCAGTCTGAGCTGCACTTGAAGCTGAAAGTGTGGAGGAGCAGAGCAGCACAATGGTTTATAATGATTGGTTGGTAATGGTTGATATTGATCACAATGATTAGTGATAAACTTGGAATAGTTTTTATGCTATCACATGTAGCTTTACTAGCCATTCCAAATCAAAAGAGGAAGCTATATCTGATGATTGTATTGGCATTATGGCTCTGAGACCATGGTGTCCATACAGAACAGTCCAAGCTTCATGACAGAAAAAGGGTAGAAGGTCAACCAGACATTGCTGTCCATTCTGGACCCGACTGTAAACTCTCAATATAATTAAAAATCTTAAGCATTTCTCAACAGGCTGAAAGGAGCTTAAATTGCTCTATAGATGGAAGTAGAAATGACAAAGAGATAGCCTGGAGCACTGAGAAAATATAAAAGAAGAAATGTGCTTCATTAATGGAAGAAATAGTAATCATAGGAAAAGACTCCAAAAACATGACTGTTAAAACTTTTTTTGAAAGAGAAGTTGAGTAAACACTTTATTACACAAAGCAGAGTAGGTGAGTTTCAAATCTCCACTTATAGGTGAATAAGAAACTTAACTGAAGACTAACACTGGAATGCTTTAAATGAGGAGCAATTAAGAAAAACTTTTAATTAATTCTATTAGTTCTCAAGCCTGTTCAATGCAGCTTAGAAGATTAAATAAAATGCTGTCTGTTAATGTTCAAATGAAAGCATGGAATTTGTTAAAAGAAACACTTGCAAAACATTAGTCACAGTAGAAAAGATAATAATGTTTTATATATTAAAAAAAAAAAAAGTAAAATATATTGCCCAGATCCCTTTCAACCTCATTAAAATAAGGGAATATGGTTTTATGGAAATGGAAGTTGTGTCGCTGGGAGAATGAAAGACAAAGTCACCTACAAATTTCATATGGTTGGACACAAAACTAGAATTTACTTCAAGCCTTAGTAAGCCTGAAATTTCCTGTGTTCTTGTTCCTGGGGGACGTGGTGGGATGGGCAGTTGGATTTTTACAATTCTGATTTAATGGAATTGAGATCTTCACATTTGTGAGTATTCTGTTCTTTAATAGAGTATCAATTAGAAGCCCATAGGATCCCTGTTGAGCTATTCCCAGTAGAAACATAACTTCCTTGTTTGTTAACTTATGGAAGGAGAAGGTTTCTAGTATGTAAAGGGTAGGCAGGAAAAAACCCAAAAGCATAAAGAAATTAAGAAACCATACATAGCACAGCAATTGCACTTAGTTCCTGGAATGGACAGGTTTCTGTTCAATAAGTTGCAGTTATCTTCAAACAGGAATTATTCATCTTGGAAATGTAGTCCAGAGATGGCTACTGTGAATATGCTGGTAACAATGGGAATTTGAGGTACTGAGCTTTCCCGTGACTTGAGATTTATTTGGAGCAAAGTCTTGCACAAAAAGCCTTTCATTATGTACTGTGCTGTCTTTTACTGAGACTCACTGACTGAGATAAATAAGGAAACGCAGATTGACAGCATTTGCTACCAGCAGACTTGAGACAACTTCTAGTGTCTGGAATAGAAAATCAATCTGAGGATTGGGAAGAGAAAATGAAGCAATTAATGGGTAAATTGATTTCAACTGATCTACTTGGAAAAGTGGCTATCTCTTCTCAGACTTGGGAAGAGCTTTGTTGTTTCTGCTCACTATTTACATGGTATGATGTATTTATTTACTGTATTTATAGGTAAAGAAATTATGTAAATCTAATATGAAAGAAACAGAAAACAATTCTATTTTTTTGTTATGTTTTATTTCTTGCATTTTTTAAAATGATAAGTCCAAGACATTCCAACTCCCAGAGGTGCAAAAATGTCTATGTACTAGCACTAAAAAGAGACTTCCTGTGTTTTTATTCTGCACTAATATCAAAACTCACAGAAACAGCATATGATCAGTCTGATAAAAAACAACTCAAAAATCATGTGTTTTTGACAATTTGGGATCTAATCTTGGCGCCCCTCTAATAGCAAGTCTTTATTTTCTGTACTAATCTGTTCCACTAAAATCAATAAGCCTAATGAACTCCTCTTCTGTAGAATTAAAAATGTTTTTATGGAAACTTACAAAGGGTCTCAACTGAAAATTCCTCAGAAAAAAAGAAGTTTCTTGACAGCTTATACTGATATTTGAATGTCCTTCTTGAGATCCAAATCAGGTCCAAACTGTCTAGAGTTCATGTTTAAGTCCATCAGACATAGTCTGATGAAGCTTCAACAGCGCTGTCCCCCAAAGCTCATATGAGTTATGGTACCACTGAATCTACACGCTCATGGAAAAGATCCTACTTCATCTGTAGAAAAAAATTAACAAGAAATCTTTTGATTGAAAGTAAATTCTTTAATCTTCTCTGTCATAATCTTACTTGCTATATATAAAAGTCTGCTGCTTTTGGCAATGGTAGTTCTAGAATGACAGGGTAGAAGTCATGGCTATAATGATCATATACTTCATATCATGATTAGCTATGAGTTTGCAGTGAGGGGCAGGGATATCTTTATGGAGCCTGCTTGTAGAAGAAAAGCCTGTCAAATATGTTACAAAGAGTGTGTTGATTGTTGTGTTTTGTTTTCATTTGGGATACAGAACGTTATTGTCTTTACATCCTTAGTGCTGTAAGAATGACTGCCCATTATGTGTTCTCACAGTAGTTCTGCAGTAACTGTAGACCCACTGAGAAAAGCAGTCATGTACATACATACATCTTCTTTTTCCTCCCTTTTTACTTTCTCATGAATTGGGAATTGTGGTCATTCCAGCTGGTGCTATCCTTCTAAATATAGAACTGAATTCCCCATGAGGGCATAGGAATACTGTTCTAATGAATCCTGTGAGATTATGGGTTGAGTTTGGTGCAGACAAGAAGTGTTGTAAATTACAAGAATGCTAATTTATAAGAAGGTAAGAGTCTGTCATGTCCATGGGTGTCCTATTCATGTGATAAATAGATGTACATGGTTGCTGGTGCAGCATCCCCAGCATGTGCAGTGTGGATATAGATGATGCTCCAGACTGGGATACCCACACTGGAATCACCTAAAAAAGATACAGAGCTGTGCAACCTTTTGAATAAAGGCCCTTCGTGAAAACAAAAGGATCTGGGATGTGACACAGCCTGGAGAGAAGGGAAGTCACAATGTACCCAGTGAAGATATATCTGATGAGAAAATTGTTTTTTGGTGAAGGGACACATTTTTTATGTGCCTTTTCAAGACTGGAAAAGTAGAAATGGGAGGAACTTGTAAGCGATGCCTTTTTTTTTCTGGGGATTATTTTTAACCAAGATAGTTAAGTGAGCTTCTTTACTGTCTGACCTCCACAAGCTGCTCTGTTTGCCCATCTGTGAGGGTGCAATAAATGTCAACAGAGGAGAAAAAATAAATGAAGAAAAGTGGAAAGGGAAAAATGTCCTAAGAGCTCCTTAAGGCAGATTTGCTACCAAAGGCAATATGTTATGAAAATAATCATGTATTTGGATAAATTCCTGTAAGCTAAAAGCTAAAAGTTCTGATGATGAATAATTTGCATTTATAAACTGTGCTTGATTGAGAAGCAGAATTATTTTCTTCTATTGTTGATAGGTCCAGAATATGGTGTTCTTGATTGAAATGAGTCGAGTACTTAGAATGAAAGTTTTTTATACCCAGAGATATGTAACATCACCCTAGTTTGCAAGGTGCTGAGAGACTGCTATCGGAAGCTGTTTTAATTAATTTTCTCATTTGTATTACCATATTGTCTTTTATCCAGCAAAAGGGACCTGTTCTAGTTTCAAGCAGGTGATGGAAGGTTCAGGATCGGAGTGTCTCAACTCACCAAACATGCTTTTCATCTGGTTTAGGGAATATCTAAGGCTGATAGTTGTCTGCCCGAAGTTCAAATAGTAACAAAGACATTTTCACAAGGGAAAATACACCCAGATTTAATTTTGAAAGGGCAACAATTGTGGCAGAGCAAGAAAATGAGCTGACACTACATATGCTGACAATTACCCTTTTCAAAATCCACCTGTCAGAATAGGCCAGGTTACTTGTAATGCTGAACTCAAGCCCATCTGCCTTGAGGATTAAGGTGGGAGGGAGTGAAACACACCCTCAGCCATCCACACACACCCATCTTGGTTGTGGATGAAGAGCGAGTTTCGGTGCCTGGCTCCCATCAGCCGTGTTCCATACGCACTGCAGAGGGTGATGACCAGGGTGAGGATGACCTTTGCTTCAGCATGTGCGTGGTAAGTCTGAGAAATCGCGCAAAGATGAACTCACTGTCTAGCCACTGTACAGCTCTTGTGCACATATTTCAATCTGAGAAATTCCAGACAGAAATATGAGCCCCCCAGGACTGTAATTCACCACTTTCTCACTGAATCCTAAGGCAGATGAGGCTGAGGTTGGCTTCAAGCCTATACAAGAACAATGGAGATGTTGGGGCAGTGGAAAGACTGAAGGTTTTAAACAAATCTCTCAAGTCTTCAGATTGTGGAGATTTCAGGTGTGGAAAAGGGCATGACCAAAGAGAACTGAACAGATAATAGGTTTTTATATTTCTTACTAATTTTTGTATTTGTATTTCTTTGAACTGTTTGCATGGAGTTTAATTTTTGAACTGCTAGTATTACTAGGTAGGAAATCCCTTTCCCATCTCCTTTTAGCTTGGTAAATCAGGAGGCATCTTTTTATTTCATCTCCAAATCTCAAGCCTTTTTTATGAAGTTCTTTCTCAAGCTGAAATATTCCCATCTCTGCATTGGCATTTTCCCAAAGGTGGTGCCTTTCAGCCTTCATAAAAGAATTATCCAACAATCCCTTTCCATCTCAAGCACTTTACTCAAAGTGCTCAGTGCATTCTTATGCTGTCTAAAGATGGATGAAAGTGGTTTGGGCTGGTCTGTTTTATCTGCTGTAAAACAACTGTACTGCCAACAACTTATTTTTTCAAAATCATCTTTCTTTTTTCCCTTGTGAGGGTGTATTTTTCATTTTAAGGAAATAATTTTGCTCTCTCTTCAGAAGCATCATAACTGAATATAAAACTGTAGATCTACTTCCAGGAATAGCATGACAATATATGTTGTAAAAAATTTTATATTTCATGCTTCTCAGATAAAGAGTTCATACCATTTAAAGGGGATCAAAGAAAAGAACTGTACCTGGAATTTCACTAGGAGTTTTGTTCCACACAGAAGTAATGTGGGGAAAAAACACAATCAAGTTCAATACCCAGGATGCTCTCCCTTCCACCCCAGCATCACTCATTGCCTGTGCCTGTGTATGATGTTTCTCTAATGATTATTATTATCATATATGTTCTGCTTCAAAACTGCTGTGCATGAATAGAGCTGAGTGCCCTCATGGAAGGGAATGATAGTACAAAAATTATTAACAAGCTTCACTTGTGGATTCAAAACCAATGCTTCAGTGCTGTCTTTTGCTCTACCCAAATAGCCTCTGCTGCCCCACAGCTGAGGAAACCTGCATGGGAGTCCACTCTACCAGAAAATGGTAAATAGAAAAAAGTAAGGAAAAACAGTAAGTGAAGTTTTTCATCTCAGCACATTTGAATATGTTTGCCGTGATGAGCTGCTATAGCTCTTTACTTTCTGTCTGTTATCAGCTTTAGAAGCGTATTTGAAGCATCTTAGCACTTGCTAACTTTTCTTGCAATACGTACATTTTCTGATCAAAGTTGTTGTGTACTTTCAAAGAAGGGACCTTCCCTCATACTGAGGAAACAGGTACTCAGGCTGAGGGAGATCAGCTGTGCTTATCCACTCCTGTTCAGGACTTGAACGTCTTCCCACAGAACAAAGACTGACAGGATGGGACACGTGGAAAGGGAAGAGGAGCCCAAGCCATCAAACAGGTTATGCTGCCCCACAGTCATAAAATCAGTTGGCTGTGATTTCCAGCCACTTGCCTTAATCAAACTATGAGACTTTGGTTTTATTATGTGTAATGGGCTGGCAGAGCAATTTGCTTAGTAATTTAAACCAGATGAGTAACTAAGGCTTAAAGCTATGGGGTGAGAGAATTTGCCTTTGTGGTATTTATAAAGTGTCACAACCATTCATAGTTTTAAAAGGATAATTTTTCTTGTTCCTGGTGTTCATGTCTAGTCATTGTGCCTTCTACAGATTGTGTGACACTCTCCAGAGTTACTGGGGAGAGAGGGTTGGAATTAGGTGATCGTCTAGATCCCCTTCCAACCCAAACCATTCTATGATTCTATGACCCTTGTTCTGCCTTTAGTTATGATTCACAGTGTCACTTGCCATTGTGAGATTTTGTTTTTTGTTTCAGTTATGCTTCTGTATGTCTATGCCCAGCAATATATCATAGAGTCAGGTTTTCGTTATAGTTTGAAAGATTATTCAAAACCAACCCAACCATTTCAGGCGGAAAAAAAAAGGGTAGGCAGAAAACCCTGTTTGTTTATAGTAAAGGTGTTTAAATGAGAGGCATTTATTTCTGTCATTCAAGGCACAGACTGGAAGAGTTGTTTGTGATTATTTCTGTTGCCAGGTGAAACTGCTTAAATGTGCAAAATCTGAGCTTTTTAGTTTAAAATCTTCAGTAGAAACATTTGCTACATGTGAAAAAAGATCAGTGTGTCTCAACCAGAAAGCTAGTCATAAAATGACTCTTCTTTTATGATATGTACACCTCCATCCACTGAAGCAAGAAAAATAGAAACAGTGTCCAATGTTAGTAAGCTATTTTATCTTGGAATGGTTGTGTGGTTCTGAAAAGAAAGAAGAAGAGAGAGAGAGAGAGAGAGCAAGAAAGGGACAAGAAAGAGAGAGAGAGAAAAAGAAAGAAAGAAAAAGAAAACAGAAAGAAAAAGAAAGAAAGAAAAAAGAAAGAAAGAAGGAGAGAAAAGAAAGAAAGAGAAAAAGAAAGAAAGAAAAAGCTTGAAAAACACACTGCTATGGATAATAGTCATATTCATGACTTTTATTCTTAGGATGCTCCTCATTCTGTGCACAGAATAAGACAGACGTCCCTCAGAAGAAGAGGGTGGAAGCTTGTATTTAAATACAGAATTACATCTGAGGACTGAATCACAGCATGCAAACACAAATGTGCTGTCACAAGCCATGTGTTTCAGTTCTTGATTTCTTCATTATAAGCAACTCAAGGAGGTAGTAAAAACAAGTATGTGTCTACATATTGTCCGTCATTCTACTTGGTATCCAATTTTGGACTTTATGTTAAATTCCCCTAGAAAATATAGAGTTAGTCACAGTGCTATTTTCTCACCTCATTTTGTGTATATAATTTTCCATTAATATTGCATACACAGATGGCTTTGCTCCACTCCTGTTCCTCTTTTTTTCCCCCTCAACTAATAATCAGTATGACTTTAAATATTTTATCTGCCAGATTAGATGTATTACTCACAAGACACATTAAAGCAGTTAAGCTTTTTTAACTGTTCTTTACAAATATATCAGCATAATAGTGAATTTAATAACATTAGGTGTAGGCAGGAAAGAATTAGAAAATTAAAAATGTCCTCTGCTCTCATTTTAATATGTTTTACTGATATGAAATTTCATCATGTTGAATCAGTCTTTAGGAATGGAAAAAGATAAAAAGCTATAGTTTGGAAACAAGCAGGAAGAGCAAGTAAGCTATTCAGCATAGCCACACTTTGTCTCTTTAATGGATTTCTGCTGACTGTACAACTTCATTTGGAGAACATTAATGAAATAGCAAGGTGATATATATATCTGGTGAGACTCAGGCAATGTAACAAATGACTTTGTAGGTGACATTTTGTGCCTTTTAAAGAGTATTTTTTGTTTGTTATTGCCTTAAGCTTGTTCAATGTGCTCAATTTACATTTGACTTTTATTCTCACCGTCTTCTATGATGTGGTTTCTTTCAAATAGAAAGCAGTGAAGATGCCAAAGCTTATAATAAAGGAGGGTTTAGAAGCAAAATTTTAACCCAAGGCAGACAGATTAAGATCCTCACTTTTTCCAGCAATGAATATCAGAGGGTTCCTGCTGACTTCAAGGTGCAAGAATAACAGCTCTTTAGCCACAGGGTAAGCCAAAGTTTTGTGCTATACCTGTCCTGCTCTCTGTACCTAACCTGGTACACTGGGACGACAGTTGGACCACAAGCATTTCCAAACCACTTATCTGGCTGGTGGCATCACTGTGACAGGACTGGATAACTGGCCAGTGCTGAACACCAGATGTTTGCAAATAGCCTTACTTTTGAACGCGTTTATTTTTGCTTACTCCTTAAAATTAGATCAGTCCACCCAATTTCCATTGTTTCTCAATCCTTGTCCTGTCCATTTAATGCTGTACTCTGCAGGATGAGGCAAAGTTCAGTTAGATATGCAGAGCTGGTGCCTATCATGTCTTCATCAGGCTCAACATGGGGCTCCCCCCTTGCTCTGTGGGAAGTCAGAGAGAGTGATGAAATGGGGATAAGTTCCTTGCAGCTCTTCTCCCCAGCAAGACCACGCCAGAAACTTGTATGTAACCCCTAATGCTATAGAGGGGTTATTCTCATTCATAAAACTTTTCCCATCTTTGTTCCAGGAAGCATCATGTAAGTACGGCACTAGACAGAGATCATTTTAGCAGCCTGTAATATATTTGCACTGTGTAATATATTGCCTGTGCCCTTACATCTCTGTTCCAATGAGCATGTTTCCTCCAGCAAGAAGTCCCATGGAATTTTGTTTTCACTTTGCCAGTGGGAAAATTTCATGAGAGTCAAACATTCCTCACTTCATGGTTTGAATTACATTATTATCCCGCTGTCTGCTGAGAAGAGCTTTTAAGTTGAATGTTTACCATTAGAACCTCTCCATGTAAATTATTTGCTATTGACAGAACTAGCTAGTAGGGAACATTTATGTGGGATATGGATTTATAATTACACTGTTAGTTTAAGGTTTAAAGCGCCTTCTTTTTTTTTTTTTTTTTGATGGCTCAAAGAGAGGTTGTTTTTGGTTTTGAAACCACAGGACATGTATGAGAAATCTGACCTATCATGTTGTTTCTGGCTCAGGAGAGGGAATCTGGAATGAATAATAATAAAAATAAGGCAAAGAATTATTTTCTCTAAAAGTACTTTAATCTGATTCCATGGACAGATGGCCAAAGAAGAAATAGTTGTTTGGTTTTGAGAGGTTTGTGTGGCTGCCTGGAAGCTATTGTCCCTGCAGCGGGACAGGCAGGCAGGGTCAACTGAGCAAATTCTCCTGGTGAGCTTCTCTGAGAAGTCAGCCAGATTAAATCAAGAACCAAAGTTCAATAACTTAAAAGCACAGCAAAATACTGACAGCATGTACATTTCCTTGCCACCCTGGATTTACCGTGTATGTAATGTATGGCATGTCTTCACAGACTCTGGCCCAGGAGTGGAAGAACAGCTGCCATGCCAAGGGCACAGCCCAGCAGGGTCTGTGTGCAGTGTGTGCGTGGGACCTGCGCCAGAGTGAAAGGCGCTGCTGGGGTGGAGGTTTGGCTGCTCAGCTGAGGAGCACTGCTGCTGTGATACTGTGCTCCGCCTTTTCACCTGGAGTCTTTTCTTTGAGCTCAGCTGGCCCTGGCTATAATCAGGGATGTGTTGCCTGGAGTGCATGTCAATATGCGTAAAACCCACATTACATTTTATAAAAAGCTTGGACTGTAGCCTTGGGTGTTAGTATCCAAATGAAGACTGGGAATGAGGATGGTCTTATAAAATGACCATAGGAGGAAGATTTAAAATATACAATACTTTTAGGTCCTCCTAAATTTTTTCCCTCTATTGAGTATAATTCTTTTAAAGTATAATTTTTTTATATTCATTCACTACCTTACGACAATGCGACAAAGTTCAAAATAACCTTAGAAGGACAGCTTAATGCTGTCCAGCACAATCTGAATACACATCTTGAAACAACCAGTTGGAAAGTGATTGACTTCTGAAGGGGAAAAAATCAGGTGTTTGCCGAATCAAAGTGCAAATCTTAATTAATTTCTAGTTTATTTCCTAACTGAAATAGCAAAGGCTATTGAGTAAAAATGTAATTTTTGAATGAGACAATTGCAATTTTTTTTACTTTTGGAAATCATTGCAACTATCAAAAAAGGAATTTCAGAACACCACAATCCAGAAAATGTGAAATTGCCTCAGGAGGAAGTCACTGTGCCAGAAATACCTTACATTAACCTACAAACAAATTGCTAGTGATTGTAATGAAAACCATTGACTCCCTCTAGCCATGTTAGAAACGGGTTTAATGCAGTCACCAATGACACAGCCTGGCAGTGATGGGACGCTGCTGTGAGAGAAGCACCACTCGTGGGTCAGGTGATGCACCTGCTGGAACAGCTGCCATGTGCTGATTGCTAACCCATAGCTAACCTGGCTGTTAACTTTTCCAGTCTATAATAATTTTACCAGCTATAGTAAAATGGTCCTGACAAATGCCAGACTGAAATCTCTGAACAATTCTACTTTTCTGCAAACATTACTATTCAAAGTGACATAAAATAATGGAGTTCCTCAGTCTTTGTATAAATGACTAAAGTGCATGTCATCAAACTGTTGAGTAGGTTTTAAGTACATTCATTTTTAATACTGTTTTTACTATACAATGGCTTTCACAGGGAGCTGACTGAAAAACATAAATGAAATGTGTGTTTTTGTTTAAATATTCAGATAAATCAAAAAGCCATTTTCCTAGGAGGTTGTTTCAGGACAGAAAGAAATGTGGCAACTGAATTATAAACCCTTGACAGTAATTTACAGTAAAAATGTTGATGCAGCAGGAACTGTAATGCTGTGACCAATTTTGCTATAATAAAAAGATTCTACTTTACCTTTTTATTTTTTTGGGTTTTTCCCCCTCTCCAACAGTTGGTTGTAAACTTCAATTAGTACATTTGAAATAAGCCACCACTTGTCTTCCATAAAGAAAATTTCACAGGCACAATGAAAACTTGCTAATCAAAATAAAGCTGTGAACTGAGAAAATAATCTCAAGATTGTCACAAACATGGCTTAACTCTGTTCTGTAAGTTTACAGGTTATTTGTTGGATATTCATAGTATTTTTTGCACTTATAAAGAGTTTACTTAGTAAAAATAATGCCCCAAAAGATATCAGAGCAAACAGAATGATAAGCAAGTTTGTGTTTATAACAGGCCATGAAGGAGAAAGTCATAGTGGGTGCTGTTTGGTAAGTGAACACTCAATGATATACTATATAGATATTGTTTGTACATAGTACATTGACAGCAGCAGATTAGAGCGATCCCAGGATCCTGGGTTGCTTTTCACATGTGACTAGATCTACTAAGGAACTGAATAGATTTTCTGTGGTTCAGAGAAAAATCTATTATTGGTGATCTAGTTTTGAGGTCTCTGGTACTACTTTGACAGCAAATTTACAGAGAAGTAATTCTGCAGGGTGTTTGTGCTAATAAAGCAGGCTACTACCATTATGCACATTGCCTTTTCCTCTTGCGAACACTAAGACATGAAAAACACTGCAAGAGACAACCGGAAAAAATTCAGATTGCCTCAATGTAGAAAGTTCTTGAAGTTCCTACAATTGATCTCAACCCCCCTGAATTATAATACTCCAGACTGAAAACGCCTGCACGCAGGGTGGACAGTAATTTCTCAAAAAATGAGATAATGCCAATATTGGGATAAAATGATAGAGAAAATTATGACTGTGCTGATGAAATTTGGAATACCACACTTCATACAAACTGCCCCCGCAGAGAGCAGGAAGCTACTGAGCCACTCACCAGGATGCTGGATAGTCTGACAATTCTACAGCTACTGGGGAAGTAACGGGAGTAGAAAGTGCTCAGGCCTTCATGACCGGAGTATTAATCAGTGAAAATGGGGAATGCAGAGAAACCTCATCTTTGCATATAATTAGCTGGCATTCAAGTCACTGTTTCTATGGGATTAGTTTTAGACTCCATTGAGGCAGCTGAGCTGGGCATGGTAATTCAGCACAGTTGCATGTGCAGATAGTAGATCTCAGATGCTTGCTTCAGCCCTGAAAGCAGTACAACAGTGTTGGCTATAAATAATACAGCAGGGCATATGCAGGCAATGCTGTTTGCAATACTCATGTTAATCTATTACAAGTTTGTTTTGGTATCTCTTCCTGACACAGCTTTATGCTGCTTAGACTCACCCTTCATGTGCAAGCAGACAAGCTCATTGTTTTTTCTGTTCTCAGGCAACATATAACTCTACAGTCACAGCTGTATCTGTGAGGGAAAAGAACAGATGGGCTGGAAGTGAGCATGCCATGTTCAAAATTACAATTAAAATTTTATGCTGCTTCTTGAGGAATAAAAATCCAAAGAATAATTTTTTTTTTCCAGATGATCATATGAAAACAAAGACTGGGGCATGGTCTCACTGTAAGACTCTGGAAGGAGAGTGCTGGCAATGGACAATAGAGAGGCACAGAGGACTTTGAAATACGGCAAATATTTTTTGTCATGATAGCATTCAAGAAAGAAGGTCCAGTCCTGTGGTTACAGACACACTGTGTTCATTCAGACATGTGCCCATGAAGGGGAGGAACCTTGGCTGTGCTTGGACACATGAACTCCAATGGCAGGTGCGATGTGAGTGACTGAACACAGGGCTAGCAAGCACTTAGTCTGTGCCCCTTATATTTGCCACAGTAATAGAACATTGTTACTGTTCTCACATTTCTGATAAATTACAAACAGGAAGGTCACAGTGATGCCAGAAGGGAACATTCCTTTATATCTTTAGTTTGTTGTCTATTTTATGTTATGTTGGGCCTGATCTGTGGAACTCAAAGTGAGGTAAGTCACAGGTGAGTACATGCACGTGTCCACATATATTAAACTAATTCCTTACAGCTGGTCAAAAATGCTCTGATTTTGCAAAATATGTTGTGATACAATGTACCAATACTAAAAAGAAGTTTCCTGATTTTAAATGCAAGAAGAGATAAAGGTGAAAACACTGATGTATGAGGAAAGATAAAACTTCAACGAATGAGACTAATATGATTTTGTTTGATCAGTCATATGTGTTTCACTAAAATTTTCAATTTTTTTTTCCCATTCTCAGCCATGTGTTAAAAATCACTGATTTCTGCTCAGAAGCCTCCTTGCAGTAAATAACATCTTGTGGGAACTGGTGTACTGTCAGAGAAGTTTGACGCTTGAAGAAAAGGGAAGGCAGAAGTAGTTCTGTCTGTGGATTTCCAGGCTGCCTGCAAGCTTTGCTGGTAGCAGGGGAAAGGCTCCACAGATTGCAGGAAATCACAGGGTTGTGTCCTAAGGCTACAGGGTCAGTGACTCTGTGTACACCTCCTTCTTAATACATCTGCATAAAAAGCTCTTCCTTTTTCATATTAATGTTTTTGAAAGTGTTTCTGCTTTGTATTTGCATATGGATGCCAGCATTAAGTCTGCAGGCTGAACTGAGCACAAAAATATGCTCAAATGAAGCAGGGAAATACTGCTGTGTCAAAGTCACAGATAATATTACATATGCAAAATTTACCTAGCAAGTTGATGGAAAGGAACCATCTCTTGATTGTTGCAGGAATAGGATTAGCACTTAAATAAACCAGCAAAATTTTTCACTGACAGATATTACATAAGAAAGAAATAGGACAGACCTTTAAAAGGACATAAAATCACTGGGAATCAGTTATGTAATAGGTTTTTGTCAAAAAGCAAGTTATTGTCATTTTATGAAAAAAAAAAAAAAGCTTGAACATGTAATTTACATTGCTTCTCAGGTCAGCTGAGACTTAAAGATTATGAGTATGTTATGCATGTTTCTTATGACAATATAATACGAATGTGTATTGGGTTTGCGTGGCCAGGTTTTGATAGCTGGATCTACTGGAGTGACTTCTGTGAGAAGCTGCCAGAGACTTCCCCCATGTCCTACAGAGCCAATGCCAGCTGGCTCCAGGATGGACCCACTGCTGGCCAAGGCCGAGCCCATCAGGAGGGATAGCAACACCTCTGTGATAACATACTTCAGATGGAAAAAAATTATTGGGCAGATGAATATTGCAGCCAGAGGAGAGCAGAGTGAGTACATGGGAACAACTCTGCAGGCACCAAGGTCAGTGGAGAAGAAAGGGGATGAGGTCCTCTAGGCCAGGTTCCCCTGCAGCCTGTGGTGCAGACCATGGTGAAGCAGCTGTGCCCCTGCAGTCCTTGGAGGACCATGGGAATGCAGAGATCCACCTGCAGCCTGAGGAAGAGACCCACACTGGAGAAGGTAGATGCCTGAAAAGGGCTGTGACCCTGTGGAAGGCCCATGCTGGAACAGGGTCCTGGCAGGGACCTGCTGACCTGTGGAGAGGGTAGCCCACACTGGATCAGGTTTCCTGGTAGGACTTGTGGCCCTGTGGGAGACCCACACTGGAGCAGCCTGTGGTTGAAGGACTGCACCCTGTGGAAAAGTGACCCACGTTGCAGCAGTTTGTGAAGAACTGTTTGTTGCCTGTGAGTTGAGTTTACATTGGACAAATTCATAAAGGACTGTCTCCCATGGGAGGAACCCCATGCTGGAGCAGGAGAAAGACTCCTCTCTGAGCAGTGGCAGAAACAACCTGTAATGAACTGACCATGACCCCCATTCCCTGTCTCCCTGCACCACTGGTGAGGAGGAGGTAGAACCTGGGAAGGAGGAAGGGATGGGGAGAAGGTGTTTATAAAATTTATTTTACTTCTCATTATCCTTCTTTGATTCTGTGAGTAATAAATTTAATTAATATCCCCACTTTGAGTCTGTTTTGCCCTTGATGGTAACCACTGACTGGTCTCTCCCTGTCCTTATCTCATCAACCCTTCACTGTATTTTCTCTGGCTGCAGAGAGGAGTGGTAGAGAGGCTTTGGTGAGTATCTGGTGTTCAGCCAGGGTCAACCCACTATAATGTGATGTGCCACATTTTACTCTGCTGTATCTGGCCATGCTTAAAGAGCTATTTCTAAAGTGTGTGTTATCATTTCCAGTACACAGCATTGCTTCGAGCATTGGTGTGTGCAGACCAAGACTATTGTGTGCTACAAACAGGATTTCCATTATTACAGGCACAAAATAAAACTTATCTTAAAAGTCTCTGTTTCCTGACACTGCAAGGTCTTCTTTAATAATTGCAATAATAGAAACACAGTTTTTGTCTTCTTCACAGAGAGAAATGAGGTACAAGGGGATTCCAAAAAGAAGTTTGAC
Source organism: Scytalopus superciliaris (assembly GCA_013400415.1). Taxonomy (NCBI): domain Eukaryota; kingdom Metazoa; phylum Chordata; class Aves; order Passeriformes; family Rhinocryptidae; genus Scytalopus; species Scytalopus superciliaris. Next base: position 2,502,360 of record VXBX01001501.1, on the reverse strand, counting down.
ACTTTCTCTGTCTTTGATGTTTCATTCCGGGAACTCTGATTTAGCAAGATCTACCTTGACTGTCTTAAGAAGTTGAATAATAGAGACAGCAAGCACTTTTTTCTTTATGAGGGCCAAAACTTCTGTTTTAAGTATTAATAAAATTACAGGATGTTAGCAAAATGTATGGAGTTAGTTTGCATCACAGATCTTGGCTCTGCAAGTGTACTTATCTTGCTTTCAATGCCTCTGTTCCAAATTCAAAACAGAAGACATCAGGACATGGAAAAAGTCAAGCAGGCTTAATTTTCATGTGTCTGTCCACTCACAACTCAGTACAATTTCTTGCACCATGAAGTTTGCATTGGACTTTATTCTTTCCTTTAGCTGAATCTTTCCCTTTTCTGTGTGAGAGATTTTGTTTTGTAAATATATGCTTCCTGGAGCTAAAATATATTTAAATTGCTACAAAATTTTAAGGGAATGACTTTCTACTGAATAACTTTCTCAGCCTTACATAACAACCATATGAAAGTTGAAGTTGTGTCTTTTCTCAAGGACATAGTTTCAAAGCTGTCACCCATAATTGTTATGCGAGGAAAGCAACTAATCAGATAGATAGTGTTCATAATTTGATTTCATACTTGTTCTACAAGCTTTAAGCACAGGAAACCTATAAGAGATTTATTTCACTGCTTATTCATATCTTTACTGCACAGCATAAAGATGAATGTCTACAAAGAGATCTTTGAATTCTTCCTTTTAATTTCCTGCAAGAAAGGATACTGGAAAGGTTTGTAGCACTCCATGTACTTAATTTCTATTTATACCCAAGGGTGACTCCTGATCAAAGATGTATTTTAACAAGAAGGCTAGTGAATATCCTTTAAATAAATGCAAGCTTTCTTGCCCAATGGCTGGAGAGGAGCAGGAGTAAGTCTATGAAGAGGAAACTGGATATGATGATTAGTAGACAGGATTATTAGTAGAAGTGCACTACAGAAATATAGAAAATATTCTCCACAGACCTGTTCCCTCAAAGGGTCTTGTTTTAATAATCCAATGCAAAATCTGGTAAAGCTTAGGGAAATGTCTCCATTTTTAGATATTACTGTGACAGACATCCTGGCTGGCATGGTTATAGCTGAAGTTTGTTCTGCTTTACAGTGCACAGGTGTTTGCAAACTTTCCATTGTGTCATTTTTTAAGGAAACATCAGTGTTTGGGAAGTGGAAGCTCATTCTTGGACCATGAATTAACCTGACATGCTGAATGGTTGTCTGATTTCATAATTGATATGCGTATATAATGCTGATATAATAAAATTATTACCAAATTCAATGTCAGTACTATCCCCTTTCCTTCGTGAGAAGCCACTTGGCAGGAGGTGGCCTGGTATGAGATAATAAGAGCACATACTGTAGCACACCTGGGTACATTAGCATCTTTCCTTTAATAATATAGTGAAAGTTTCTCCTCAGTGGTAATTGTTCCTCCTGTATTTTCTTGTAGTTTGACTAGTATAGATACATATCTTAAAGTCTCTATTTATTGTCAGAAATTATATGTGAATTGATTTAATTTAAATACTTATAAATAGTCTTGATTCATAAAAGTGGTGTCATTCAACACTTAAGACAGTTGTAAAATCTAAGATATATAGAACATAAATAAGACACATCTAGAGTCCACTCAAAACCCAAAACTTTGCATTGGTACTTTCTTCAAATACTATTTTCATTGAAAATTTGTGAGAAGAAGGCTTTTGGCATTGACATTTCATTATTCAAATGAGTATTGAAGCAAAATGTGTTAGAAGTTGCAGCTAAGTCCTGAACCTTGAGTTTTGCTTCTATTTGCTTCATATACAACCCAGTTTTTTACTCCTTAGAGTTCAAAAATCACCAACCGATCTCCCTTTAGACCTTGCCAGATAGAATAATGAACCTAGAAGCAGATTTCTTGATCGTCTATATAAACATGATGTCACTCCTGGGGTCTGTTCTGGAGTTAACCAGACAGTCAGCTTCCTCTCCTTTTTGATTGACCATACATGTATTTTTAGTGAGGTTTTGTTACTAAGTCATGTCACTGAGATGAAGATATCCATAATCCTTGATTTGAAATCTCTGATCAAGATAATTTCAAGAATTCTACAAACTCCTCCAAATAAACACCAATGTTTTTCAATCTCTAGTAATTTCTTCTTTTCCGGACCCATAGCAAATAATGTATCCCTGCAGGTTTCATATCAACTTTTTAGCTATGTGAAAATAGAATACACAACCTACTTCTTTGTTTGGTGATGAATCACCTCCACTACTTCAGTTTATCCAGAATGTTTGACATATTTTGCTTTTCCCTTTCCTATGAATTGTCTGTGTTCATGTGCAGTAGTTCATAATAGAGGCCTTGCTCAGTATGTATAATAGGCATATAATCCAAGATACAGTAAAATGATTAAGCTATAAGCAGCTTTGGTATAGGCTGGAAAGACATTTGCCTTCTTTTGAAGCAGCATTGTGGTTTGCAATGTACTTCTAATCCTTTCCTGAAGTACTTTTTATCTTTTTAGTCCATATTTTGCATTTATGCATTCAGTGTTTTCCCTGTTCGTGTGATTCACCTCATAAGTAACACACCAGATATCAACTTCTTCCTTTCAGATGATTTATCAAAGTTGTTAAGATAATTTTATATTTTAAGCTTCTTATTCAGAGAGCTTTCTATTTGGTGTTATCTGTTTTTTTTTTTCTCTCCCCCCACCCCTCCCCACCCCTGCCTCCCCTCAATATACTGGCTGCATATTTTACCTTAATGGAAATATTGAAGAATTTAAGATGTAGGATATATCTCTCTGACTCTGTTACTCTCCTTTTGGTAGAAGAAAAAATTCAAACTATTCTTATTCAACCTTCTGTACAGCAGTTTTATCCAGAAAATATTTCTCTAGTTTGATTATGAGGCTGCCTGGTTGGTCTGTACCAAAAGCCACAATAAGAAGAGGCATTTTTCAAGCTTCTGACTCATCCACTTAGCCAATAATTTTATCAAAGAAGGAAATTGTATTGAGCACAATTTGTTTTTGAAAATAAATGTTAAATGATTCTTATTACCCACTTGTGTTAACCAGCTGATAAATTACTTTTTAATTTATTTCACTGTTCTTCAGGGTGTGGAAGTTAGGTTGAATAGTCACTAATTTCTTAGATAAACCTTTTTACTCTTTGAGAAAGATTTTCTTTTTACCTTTTTCCAGTCCTTTGGGATCTCACTGTCTTCTAAGCATATTCAGAAATCAGTGCTGATAGCTCTGGTAATGCTCTGGCTACTTCTGTGAGTACTCACGGGGGTCCTTTTGTCAGACCCTGCTGAGTTCATTATCTATAACACTTAAATAATCTTCCATGCTTCTACTTTATCTTCCTTCTTCTTGTTACTAATTGCACAATAATTTTGGGATGATTTACTGAGTGCTGGCACCGGTAGGTACTTTGATGTGAAGCAACTGCAGTTCACTGAGTGAGTCCCTACAAGGCCCGAGTGCTCACCAGAGATCCAGATCTATGTCAACGACTGGAAGCACTAGGTTAGATCCATGCCCTGCTCTCTTTTCCTGTCCTGGTAAGAGATGTGTCAAACTCCTCTCTGACATCCACAGGTGTCTGAGGCTTCAGGAGCACTGAGCTCAGCAAAATACCTGCTTCAGACTTAAATGTCTGATCTCTCAGAAGACTGATGGTTTTCCTTTAAAGCAAAATTAATCCAATAGCTGAGCTGGGACCCAGAGGTGAAGTCACAGTGCCCATGCTCTCCCTGGTCCTACAGGCCCTGTCACTCCTTTTTGAGAACAAGTGTTCTGGCAGGGACACACTGGGAGTGCACAGGAGGGAGGTAGAAAGGCATGGAGTGACACAAGGAGTGACCCTTATGCTACTCTACTGGTATGCAAGAAAAGAAAAGGTTAAACCATGGTCTCTGGTCCCATGATTATTTTTGCTTTCTTTGAACACAGAGCTGTTAAAATTTAGAAAAGTTCCTTGAGGTAGAAAATATCAGCAAATTTTATGAATAACTCATTTTGCAAAGAAGAAGTGTTACATTGTAAAATAATGTTTTAAATACAATAATTTTGTTATCCAGTAGCATGTAAGTACTCATTGTGTCATATTTGTCATGCCTTCTGGCATAACAAATTTAGCATTTGCTGCAAGACACATTGTCTGCTGTCACAGGAGGGAGCAAAATTGATTTAAAAGAGGGACAGCATATGGCAAAAATATCACTTTGGGAAAGGACATAATGCTACAATTAATAATAAAAGAAGAAAGTGATCTTTTTAAAAAGAGAAGTCTAATACATTTGAAGTGCATCCCCAGAACAGTTTGCTGTTTCCAAGCCTAGGTGAATTCTCCTAGGTGCAGTAATCTTTCTGTGTAATTTATTTTGTCAGGAACACATAATAGATATAACATAGAATACATAAAAGCTAAAACCTTCCCCTTCCTCTGAAATCTTTTGGCCTGATAAACTTTGTACCAAAAAACTTTATTCCTTGAAAGAGAAAGCAGAATATATAATCGAGTTGGAATGTCAGACTTTCTTGCTGCTACATCACAATGAAATATTTTTTTTTTAATTTCAGAATTGGACTGAATCTGATGGCATGTTTTGATTCTCTGAATTCTTGCTTGCCTAGAAGTAGAGCTAAAGTGGGGATATCTCCAAAAAATTACCTCTTTTTTGACCAGGAAAGGGGAAAATACCCAGTGTACATAAATTTAATGAAAAACTCTAAAACTTCTCTCTCTAGAAGGCCAGATGGCTGTTGCAGGTCTGCATAGATAGTTATTCTAAAAGTTATAGCAAATGAAAATACAAAGCAAAGACTCCTGAAGAGCTGTGTATTCCCTGTTTTTCCAGAAGATAAGGAAAGGTTATTTCTGCTCAGGATGAGAAGGCAGTTGACCTGATAGATCCTTGCAATTTTCAAGGACTTTCACTTGTTAGAGAACAAGGAACGTGAGATAGAATAGGAGTGGGTGTTTCACATCTTAAAGCTTTGAAGAGTGGGTTTGACATACTGCAAACATGTGAGAAGTACATCTCTAAAGTAGTTTGGTGGGAGGCAAGAGAATTCTTTCAGGCAGTAAATAGAATTTGTTAAAGTGTGCAGCTCAAATAACTAATCTGTGCTAGTTTCCATGGCAGGTTGCAATGAGTCCTTCAGAAACCTTGAGATCGTGTTGTGCAAGGCTGTGTTACACATGTGGCATCAGCTACAGATGTGCATAACAAAACGCACCTACAAAATCATACAGACTGAGGAGCACGTAAAAGCTCATATGTAAAAACTATGCAAGTCCTCTTTATGTAGTTCCTCAGATGCACACCAGGGATCCCTCTTGGGTTTGCTCATGGGGCAAGGAAATGGAAGGTGATTTAAAAAAGAACATACTGAATCAAAAAGCAACAAACTCCCACTCTTTGAGATGTTAACAACATGGTAAACTTATTTGAAAGGATGGTTCTGTCTAGGGGATGTGGCATTTTACTGATATGGTCAGACTACCTGTGAGTTTTGTCCTAAAAACCTGTGGAAATGAGGTGCACAGACTTGGGGACAACTTATCTCTTCCTGGCATAAATGTCTTAGTTTTCCAAGGACTCAGTTTTTAAGCAATTTCTCTCAAATAGTGATAAGATTTTTAACACGAGATTGGGTGAGTGAAGAATGATAACTGTATGAAAATGCATTTTCTTTCTGTTTCCTAGAAAACAGCAGAAAGGAAGGTAAAAAAGAATTCTTGTTTCTTAGATTGTAATAATATGAACCTAGTCTTTCAGTTTATGATTAGTCGTGTTTTGTCCACCCTGGTAAATAGACATTTGCACTTATTCTTAGTACTCAGCTGAAAGAAAAATTAATTTTTTCTCCTTTAAAACATTCATATGAATGATTATTTTTTTTGGTTTGAAAAGCAGTTAGAATTTATAAGAATTCTTATTTAAAGAGTGTTGATTTACTTGTTTTGTACTTTGTAATAACTGAAAGAATAACAACTTCATCCTCCACACGATATATTTTTTTTTAACCTAATCCTTTTTAGGAGCAAAGATGTCACAAATCTTCTTGAAATAACCTACAAGCCATTAGGAACTCAAGAGAACCTGGCTGTTTCTAGCAGCTCAGGACTACATCTTCAAAGCAAAATTCCTGCTCTGCATAGCAAACAGCCAAACTCTCAGGAATAACCACTAGTTAATACATAGGAGCACAGAGAAGGACTCAGCAGAATGGGAATGAAGGGACTTCCATACACGTCTGCTGACACATCCATATTGGTTTGTACCAATCACATCCCATTGACATCTAAAGGCACAAAATGGCAACAGAGAGTAGAATTAAATTTGTAAAGACTTTGTATTTATCTTTTTTTGCTTTTCCAGAGACAGGTCAAGAGACATGGAGCTGAACATAGAATAAAGAATTACTCATCTCTTTTGTATGTATTCTCCTTATGTACCTGTTAGTGGAGTAAGACAGATCTGGATGAACTGATATCAGAATAAAGACATCAAATTAAGGCAGGGAGCCTCAATAATAGTGTGTTTTTCTCATTATTAATAATATATATGTTTTTCCCCTACAGAATCAAAAGTGCAGAATGAGAGACCACAGATGTTTTTTAAGCATTTCTGAGAGGCCCATTTCCATGGCAGTCAGATGATGGAATCTGTTCTAGGGTGCTGTACCTACAGGAATAACACTGTTACAGCTGAAAGTTGCTGCAACTGTCTGTATTTTGTTCCACGACTTCCCACTGCTACAAACTGCCAGAGTGTACAGGGCAAGAAGACTGTTGAAGAGTGACCCTGGGCACACAGGACTATAGATGAACAGAGCTGTGTGAGAACGATCTTTGGTTTCATTCACAAACACTGCTCCTTCAGGAGGTAATTTAGGGACAGGTAAATAATGCAAAAGTTTGGATGAAATGCTTTCTGCCATTTGTTCAGCCCAGCGATAACTTGAGGGCATTCTGAATATTTGGCTAGGTACAACTGTATTTTGAGTCAAAAATTATGGATCACATTTTCTGGGCCATTCATTAAACTCACTAAATATTGACAAAAGGACAGCCAAATTTCACTTTCTGTTGTGCTGGTGTAAGTCTGTAGTCCCTTTGAAAACTATAGCACATTCAGTAGGAGAAGAAACTCTATTTTCAATACTCCCAGAAGACATAAAAATCAGAGTTTCTTTAAGATCACTATGAAGAGGATATAATTTCAGATAAAAGTTTAAGAAATTCAGGAATTTTGTGGAAAATAAACATGCTTTCTAAATTTGTGTGTGGCTAGCCGTCGCGAACGACGATGCTTTTTATGCCTGCGCAAATGGATTTATTACGTGGAGCTCAGCGTGCGCGGAACTGGCCCCACCCCCTTTAGCCCTGGGACACTCTAAGCCTTGGCCGGGGCAAGCCCGGACGAAGTTGGCAGAGCGAGACCCGCAGGACTCGAACCGGCGTCCTTCCGAGAAGGAGCACGGATCCAGGGGCGGCGGCTTTACCCACACGGCCACAGCCGCCTGCTTTCTAAATTTGAATGTTCCAATAAATGTCATCATAGTTAAGTGGTGACAAATGTTTTGGTTAGCAAATCTTAAACCTGAAGAGGCCACAAAAAGCAATAAAAGATTGTTTGCAACATGTTCTGATATCAGTTCTTGTGGCTATATTTATACTTCCTAGTTCCTCTACTCAGAACTGAGAGGAAGGCTCTGGTTCATTTTCCAGCTGTGTTGCATCCTGTTAGAAGAAAAAAATCCTGACCTCACCTGGGAGATTGCTGTAGCTGATGCTCCAGACTCTTATTTGAAGACCCAGTTCTGGGTAAGTATTTCTTTTTGCTTTCCTGTAGCAATAGGTCTGTTGCTGCTCTCTAATTAATTGGGACCTGATTTTTATACTGTTACTTTGCAGTTGTAGAGGGGGAGACTAAGAATAACTGAAATGAGATGGACAAGAAAGTGGTATTGTTCTATGTAAAAAGGAAAGGAAAGGAAAAAGGAAAAAAGCAAAAAAGAGAAAAAGAAAAAACCTCCTAATCCCCATCTCATAATTCCGAGATGCCAGAATTATGGCAGGTTTTGTGCCCTGTCAGCAGGGCAGCAATGCTTAGCTCTGTCTACTGTTTCTCCAGTCACAGGTGTAGAGTTGATGTAACCTGGTATTTTAGGAGTGTTTTAGGCTTGACAGAGGTTTCTTCATAAATGTCTGTACATGTGGATCTCAAAGGACTTTGTGCTGGAAACACATATGCTCAGAGGAGCAGTCTGGAGTGTCTCCTCATTTGAACACACCAGACACACAACTGATAAAACACCAGCTGGACAGAAAAGGAGCTGTGGTTGGATGCCAAATGTATCAGATGTTACCTTGATGTAAAACAAGTCTGTGCAGAGATATGTGTGAAGGTCTTGTAGTGCTTTTTGGATGAATGCAGAACATGGATGTCTAAATCCCCTTCAAACGTGGATTAGTGTTCTTGTTGCCTAATTCATAGGGGTTGGCTGAGTAAAGCTTCGGGCACCTCTTTGCTAAGAAGTCTGCAAGGTCTGCTCTAGCACTGAGCAGTTGTGAGTGAAGAGGGAACCACACTATTCTGATTCAATACATCTTCTAAGTTTATGCACAAACTTCCTTTGGTGTGTGAATATGAGAGGCACAGTCTCCATCTTACTGTATGGATCAGAGAGGGATGAAGCTGTCAAAATCCATGTGCAAGCAGCAAAGCTGTTCTACTTCAGTGATACTTGGCTTCAGAGCAGAGGAGAAGTAGAGAGGCATTTGATTTATGCCTACTGCTAATCTGTATTAACAAAAAAGCACTGGAAGCTATTTTCATTATCCTTTGCTTGCTTTCTACTAATCCTTTACTAGTCAGAAAAAAAGCAGCAGTATTTTGAAGGCTTAAATTTATTTGCATCTGTACTGCAGATTGGCACATAGTGAAGAACATGTGCTTAGAATACTGTCAGTCCAGGTGTTGCCTAGATTCATCTGTAAAAGACCACCTTATTGCCTGAATGTATTTGTATTAACTAGAGTTGGTTAAACTGTTATCTCTGTTTCCTCTCCTGCCACTAGATTATATGGAAAGAGAAAAATTTCTCAGTCAGTCAGTCAGAACTTTTTATATTGGAATTGAACAGCAATGCAGCCTCTCACTTTTTGCCAGATTCCTTGTGTGAACTGGTAGCAATAATGAAAAAAAAGATACCCAACATTTACATCCTCATGAAACTTGTCTTCTACAGAGCCCAAATCACCTGTCATCTCTAGTTTGTTCAGCTGCAAATACAAGATTAATGATTTGCTTAAAACAACATGAATAATCATACTGTTTCCCCCCCGCATTTTCTCATTACAATTAATCATCTGACATACTGCCTTTTCAGATGATTCCAGAAGTCTATTCAACTTGATTCTAGTATAGTGATACAAAGTAATATTGGGCCAAAATTTTCAAGTTCAAAACAAAAGCCCCAAACTTTTAGATGTGTCTACATTTCAGACATATCTACATTGTGTATCCTGACTGTGAATAACTGGAACATCCCAGATGATTTGGATCATTTGTGGGTAGCAAACTGAGCAGGCACATTGAAAAGAAAAACTGAAAGACTTAATGAAACTAAAAGTGCACATGAGATATAGAAAACTTGTATCAGGTCTCTACATTTCATCAAAATATTTTGATCCTGCAGAATTTGAGTTCTGTTGGCAGTACTCTCAAAGCTTTATAAAAAACCCATATAGCCATATTGGTAAAATATATGACACAAACATCTGAATTTATAGGTGTTTATTAAATCAGTATGAGAAACACATTCTTACTGAATCACATGGTGACAGTTATTTGCAGCAGAAAAGGAAAATGAGTTGAAATACACAGACAAAGGGAAAGCTGAGCCAAAAAAGGGAATGGAGAAATGAAATAATAGAGTAACAGGTGACTGTGAGACAGATGGGCTATTACTTTGACAGGTCTTATAAGGTTTAAGGAAATAACCTTTCCCCCCAGCTTTTTCCTGTTCAAACTGATTCATCACACTATTTCTATTTTTCTGGCCTCTGACAAATTTCAGCTAAAGACTCCTTCAAAACATTTGAAGGAATCCCCTCTGGTGAGATCTTGAATCATGTGTGTCTTTTTTTTTTTTTCCTGGAAAAGGCTATTCTGCCCTGCTGGCAGGCCTGACTTCTTTCCTCAGGGTCTACTTTTGTGATACAAGAACTTGTTTGTTAGACATTATCAAGTTTCTGCAATGTCCAGGATAGCCTGACCTGTTTCAGCTGCCAAGAAAACCTTTTCCTCCATGAGCTAATGCAGGTCCATGCCAAAGGGATAGGCAATAGGTTATGACATCCCTGTGTTTTGTGTATTCTGTAAGAGCATCAAACCCTCATGTGAGTTTGTTCTAGTGTAACACATTTTCCATCTTTCTAATTAACTGAATCCAGCTGCCATTATCCTAGCTTCTCATATATGTATTTTCAATTGAGAATACTAGTTTGTTAAGCTGTTATTGGTGGTTCTGTTCTTTTTCCTGGTGCTTTCCAGTTAGGTCATTTTTTTCAATCTTCTTTGAATTTCCTCTTCCATGATCTGCACTTCACTGTGATTAATGACACCACTTCATTCACATGTGGTTTTTTTCAATCTCCTTTGCCAAAGGGTTACATGATACCTCCCATTCCCATTTTATTTTCCAAAAGTCAGTCATGCTTAGTTCATTTGTCACTGTATTCTCATCTTTCTGCCTGGCAGTTTGAAAAATTTGCTCTGGTCATCTCCACTTCACAGGTAATGGTGTTGTTTGTGTGTGTATTCCTTTAGTTCTCCTGTCTGTATCAATAAGTTCTCCTTTAACTCCACTTCAACTTCTGGAATGTTATGATATGAGATTAAGGTTGTTTTTTCCCCTGTAATTGCATTAATATTGATCTACTTTTCAATTTCCCCTTATTCATGTCATCCCAAGTAAAGTTGCTGTCATTACAATGTTCCTGTAGGCACAGTGGGACAAGTACAGGGTGGATATGAAATGAAACCATGCCTATAAATGAGCATGTGTGATTTTTATACACTGAAAAGCTTTGAAAATGTAACCTGTGCAGTGTCATATCTATTTAGATCTGCTTCTTATTATGGTTATGTCTCTTAAAGTAACACTGTACTATAGGAATTCTTCATGATTCTTTAGCTATTCCCTCAGGAATTGTCATCCCCTCAACCAGGTGAAATGCTTATTTCATAACTGCACATAGAATTCTCTATTTCATGCTAAAGTGATCGATTAAGACACAAAATTCTATATGTCTGTTTCTCTCTCCTGCTATTGTAGTGGACAAAACATGAAAGAAACATGGCAAAATTCCTATGACTTTCCATTCACAAATTTGGTGTCAGATGGAAGCAGAGGTTTTTCAGAGTAAACATTGTCATCCTGTCTGAAGAAAGTTTTAGAATTTGAAGAATAAATGATGTATTGTTTGGATTTTCCTTCTTCTGGATGTCAGAAAATGTTTTTTAATTTGAAAAAAAATCAGTATTTTTATTGTGCTTTGTTTCTGAATTAGGTAATAGAATTTAGAACCTGTTATAGTGAGTCACTGACCATGTGGTTTAGGTCAGGGAAGCAGTTATTAAGTGTATTAATAGCTGGTAAATTACTCAGAAGGAGAAGTGTGTGTTTTGATTTTTTTTTTTTTTTAAGACTGTGAGCCTCTATGATTTTTGATAAGTATTACCCCTAACTACATGATGTTAGAGGACCTATTTTCCTTTTAAGTGGTCACTGACAACTCATTGTAAGTAAAATGTATTTTCTGAGACCTGTGTCCTGATAAAAAGCCTTCTCTCTGAAAATAAAGTAGTTGCCTTGCATACAACATAGGGATACCAATTTAAATTTTAAATCTGCTTACTGGGGGGAGGAATGTGTTTTGAAGCTAAAATTTATAATTTGGAAGTAGCTAGAGCATCTGTTCTTTTGCAGATAAAAGGCAAACCTAGTCTGAATCAAAATTACATCGACCATTATTTTATCTCACTGGTGTTGGTATCCTTGCATGTATCCTCATCACTTCTGTCTAAACTTTTGAATATTGAAACTGACTTGCTGAAAAACATTTTATTCCCACTTTAGGATTTAATTTGTTGCTTACCATTTGTTTTATATTCTTTCTTCTTCCCATTGACCTTTTTCAGCTCCTTTGAACGTGTAAATTGTGAAATGCATAATTAGTTAGAAGTAATTCTACCAAGTGGGACTTCTACAAAGATCAATACTTCAGAAGAAAATGCTATCAGCACACTCTTATTTTCTCTTCACCTGCACTGCTCCCTTCTTCTCTGCATTAACTCTGTACATGGAGGTATAAAAAATTCATAGGAATTACTATGCTTAAAAATTTCTACTTTATACAACCTAAGAAGCACTGCATGAGAAAGCACAGAGGTGTCAGTACAAGCCTCTTCTATGAGTTCTTGTCCATTAAAATTAGAGTGCCTAAACACTTGTCTTGTGTGCTCTCTAAACATCCTTTCTTTTAGGCTAGGGATCTTTACTGCATAAATATAGTTCGGTTAGTGATGTCTAGACTAGATTTAATACTGCACAGCTGCTAGCAATGAACAAAATTTTGGCAGCACCCTTTTCATTCTTCTTAATAGGTTATCAGGATTTTTAATCACCATACTGCTGATTTGTGGGTAGATAAAATAATAGAAATTAGCTAAATCTTTTATAGTCCCTGGATATGCCCACTGGTTTCAAAGCCCTGGTATGAGTAGTTCCACACCTAAAACATCAAGCTGAGTTGTTAGAATTAGTCTTGGTTGTGCAATCAGTTCTTAAACCCTCTAAGAAATGCCATTTTATCATCCACTTAGACTTCTGCAGCATAACTGCAAACAGCCAGAGCTGTCTCTGCCTTGATTCTTTCAGTGTAAAATGAGATTTCTAGAGCTTCCTGATCTTATGTGTATATACATATATACACATACACAGACACAGACACACACACAAGGGCAAGTTCATCATTGTCCACAATCTTGTAAAGAGGACAGTAAAGCTCTTAAATATTTTACATCCATGAATAAACGTGGGATTCATCTCACTCAAGTGATAGTCTTCCAAAACTTTAAGCATTTAGGATCTCCCAATAACTAAGAGACAGTGAAAACCTCAGCCTTGCCTGATCTGGACACCTGTCAGCAGATGGACTGAATCCCTCCTCTGAAGGTGCACGTTTCCCCAGGGATGACAGATGTTATGAGATTACACTATAATTCCTACTTTTAGAAGCTATACTTGTTTGAGGCTCATATTCCAAATGGAAATCTCCATTACGCCAATAAGTAGAAAATACTGGTTTTTACCTTCGCATGAACCTAGCATCATCAGAGATAATGATGTACTAGGAAACAGCCCTATAAGAAATTTATAAATGCATAGATTTCCTAAAGTCAGAGAGAGAAAAAAAAAATCTTTAAAAACTGAAGCTAAAGGAAAGAAACACTCAAGTGAAGTTCATGTTTCCTTCTGTTCTTGGTCTTTCTCTGTTTTCCTGCTTTCTGAGTTGTGAGAGCATACCAGAGAAGTCTTGCCAAATATTTTCTTGTTGACAGCATTTAAATTCATGGTGATGAAATCCCTAAGTACACTGCCAAATCTGGAAGGGGAGATCTGTCTGTTCTCCACACCTTTTTACCACCTTTTCCTGTTAAAATCTGAGGGTTTCCAGTCTCAAAAATTTCCAACATGTCTGCAGTAGCTGTGGTCAGCAACTGCTGGTGATATCTGTGCTCGGATAGAGGTGCTTTAAGCATAAAAGAAACTCCTGTTCAGATTGGGTGTTGCCTTTGCTTTACTACCAGAGACACTTGCTTAGCTTTGGTCTGCATTGTGTTTTATTTCCATCTCTATGTAGAATCAATAAGAAACCCTGATTGGGGCACTGTGAGTCTGAAGTAGCCATTAGTGAGTAGCTGTGGATGTAAAATGAGTCAGTCACTTTATAGCCCCTCTGTGCCACAGAGAATATGGAGGAGCTCTGGCTCCCCACAGGATTACCACTCAAATGTTCAAATATTTATTTATTCAGCAAAAGCAGGGTTAAAATTGTGCAAACCAATTGTGGTATGTAGACACACCTTCCACAGAGACTAGAACAGATCCACTGCATTACTAAGCAAGTGTCAGACTTCAGCTTCTTTACATATTACTCTGGAGAGTGGAGAGCTATTAGATTAATGCTTAGGAGCATAAATTGACCAAGATATGCAAGAACAGAACCTCCTTTTTTTTTTTTTTTTTTTTTTCCCCCCAGAATCTTGCATTGCTTCTCAGCCTCTGAACATACTTGGAAATTTGAATAAAATACATATACCATACATAAAGAAAAAGGGTACATGATTAACTGAAATGATCCCAGACTGTGTCTGCAATTGTGGCACTATTTGCCTGTTTAAATAATGATGGTTTTGTCACTTCACTTAAAACTGAATATATAACTGCTTTTTTTTAGTCCTGTGTATTTTAAAGTCTTTGCTATGAAATGAAAAATATTCTACCCACATGTGCGGAAGTGTATTCTCTTTAGAAGTTTGCTTGCTTAAAGGTCTTTCCTTGCTGCCTTTACCAGATAAATAACAGGATTTGAGGATCTATTTATCATTAGAAAAGGCACTGTATGAGAGAATAGGGTGGTAATGTTCCCTGTTCTGCAACACTGCATGAACACCATACTTCTATGTATACTATTGGTGGGAGATCTGAGCAAAGAAATTACACTGATGAGAGAGTCAGAGAGCCGAAGAGACTTCCTAGAGAAGCTGAAGAGCCACACATACACAAATGGTAGCTTGGACTAGTGATTAATGGCTGCTGGAACGATGACAGAAGTCTTCCAATATTTAGTGGGTACTAACACAGAGAAGTGACAGAACATTTTAGGATACCAAAAGTGAAAAAAGGTCTAAATCTTTTGGGATGGGAGAATGTTGGGTAAGAGTTATGTTAGACCTATTGAAGTAATCACTGTCAATGTAGCATTTTCCTAGTTTTTATTTGTATTTTTTGCATGGCTACTAGAGATTTGCTTTAATAACTATAAGAAGAAATGCAGTCAATGTAACAAGGTAAAAAACCACTTAATTTTGACAGAAAAATCTTCCTTACTGGAAATTTTGATGAACTCTAGAACTTTCCGAAAAGTAGTAAATCCCTGTCCCTTGGAACCATAGCAGGAAAATAGGAAAAATGTAATCAAAATCATAATAACACTGACAAGGAGCAGAACAAGATTTGCTGAGGTTTATTTTAAATTGCAGCAATGATCAAAGCCTTTAACTTCTAAAAAACACCTTACCTTTTGGTGCATCTATAATTCAGAAGACACTAGAAAAACCATGCAAAAGAAAAAGCAAAAAGTCCTACTGTGTTAAGGCAACTCTCTTTCCCTTTGGTCTTTGTCTGAGAAGTAATGGAGTGAATATAATTTAAGTTCATTCTGGAATACAAGCACCTTCACCAGGACTGGCAGGCACTTGACTTGCACAGGACTTACCAGTACAGGACGACAACCTTTTATCATCCACTTAAACATTTGCAGCATAACAACAAACAGCCAGACATATGACGTAACATCTGAGAAGCTCACTCCTAGAAAGTATGGGACAGTTGCTGAACCCACCAGACTTGGGGTAGGCAACCACAGGTGAGGCCAGGGTGCTTGGATCATCCATACTGTACTCTCCTGTTTGTCTTGGGAACATATCTACCTCCCCATACTGTCTTCCTGACTGCAGAAACAGGTTTTACTCCTGTCAGTTGTTCAGAATAGTGCGTTTGAATTTCTTTTCTGCCCTGGCTATAGTGATGAAGTACAGGGCTGCTTGACAGATACGCCAGGATAGCACTGACTGTGTAACTTGTATTCCCTTCCCTTCCCTCTCGCACCTGCCTACAGCCCACTCAACCTGTGCTCTTTCTGCCTTTCTCTTATTTTACTCCACTTGGCATATTTTACTCTTTCTGAGGTTTGTTTCTTATCCTACTTTTCAGCTTCTTTCAACATTAAAAAAAATCTTTCTGTAAATAACCATAATCAAAATTTTAAAAGAGCAACAAATTGCGGTCTTAATATGCATCCAGCTGTAATCTCTGAAAGAAAGAGTGAATCAGAGTCTGGAGTACCCTGCATGAGCTCTGATGCCATGTGTGATTTCATATTACAGTATGATAAAGGAAAATGGGTAATAGACTAAATTTTCTTGGCTTAGTGAAGAAATTTATGACCCCCTGGACTAGTGCATTGTTATTCTGACTCATCCAGCTAGAAGAGTCCCAGCTCTAAAAGGCAAAACACAGAACCTGATCCCTTGTATGCAAGTACAGAGAGACTGAGGGTTTGCTCTATTTGAATGAATAAATTTGCTAGTATGAATATACCTTAGATACATGTGTTTAATATGTTAGTAATGTCCTTATCAGAGTTGACTTCTGGAGGACTCATTATAGATCAGTCTAGTCCTGGATTCTCCAAAAGGCCAGCAGCAACTTAGATCTCCCCAAATAAAAGTTTCTAGTACTCTTAAAACCTGAACCCAGTGCCCCTGAAAGACTGGGTCTGCCCTCAGTCATAAGTTACTGTTTCATGGAGCATCACAGACATTGAAAGTAGTCTAGCTTATGTCAAAAGAATCTTTAAGGCTTTTTATTCTCATAAGAAAATTTCAGGCACAGATTTAAGTACTTGCACTTATCACTCTTTCCCCCTTCCCTAGAGAGAAGGAATGTCACAGTCAGTGAGAGCTAATGCTTGCAAAATTGCACTATTTCATATAATTTATATTAGAGTTGCCAAATGTATATTAAATTGTAAAGGTTTCTTTTAAAAGATAACAAACCCCCCCTTGTTTTCTTCTGTTAAA
Organism: Scytalopus superciliaris; assembly: GCA_013400415.1. Lineage (NCBI taxonomy): Eukaryota > Metazoa > Chordata > Aves > Passeriformes > Rhinocryptidae > Scytalopus > Scytalopus superciliaris. Next base: position 2,485,371 of record VXBX01001501.1, on the reverse strand, counting down.
ACCCAAGAACTAGCATATGTGAATGTGTGTGTGCGCGGCCTCTTCTAATGAACAACAAAAATTTCCCTTCAGGACAACATTTATGAAGCAGACATAACATGGATTGTACACTTAATACTGGACATCATTTGCTGGTTGGGTTTGCTTGCACACACACTGTGAGTTGAGGATAAATTTGGCACTTTTTTGGCCTCAACTGCAAAAAGGGTTTCTACACTAGAGCTGGCTTCCAATTTACACAGTACTGATGTGTTTTCCCAGTGCACTAGAAATGACTGGTGTTCCATTTCTGCTTTCCACAGCCCATATTTTCTCCAGTTTTTATCAGTGCAGATTGTTGTTATTCAGTATTTTCTGTATTTGCAATATGATAAGCCTCTCTACATTTCTTTCCTATTACCACATCTGGCCTTCTCACACATATTCCAATTCCATTAATAGTAACATTTAAAAAATTTGGTAATGCTTTTTTATTTCTTATTTTGTCTATCTTTGTGTCTTACGAAGATAACACTCCTTTCTTACTTGCTGCACATTATTGCCAGATTTCTAATGTAGTAATTTATAGTCATCTCCAGACAGTTAGATGCATCAACTGAAACGTGATTTACAGTTAATGAGGCTAGGCCACACATTTTATTGTCTGAATTCACATTTTCCCTATCATCTGTCTTCTGTCTTTGTATTAGCATATCTTATGCAAATCACCTACTTTGAGCAGATACTGAACTCATCAACTTCAGGATGTTCTGTCCTTCCTCCTTTGTTAGGTCACTTATAGTTTTCCATTTTATTCAATGAGATTTCATAAAAGATATTCCATGTGGGCTTTTTCATCTCTTTCTTCTTGGGTATCTCTTCCTGTTGTCTAATGACCTATTGACAGAAATAGTATACTCAGATGGTTTTGGTTTTGATCCAGTAAGTCCATCTCTCATAGTTTCCTGTCATTACTTATTGTATTCCCTGACATCCTTCACTGATCTCATCTTTTCTTCTGTACACTTCATGCCAACACAAAGTCACTTCAGGTCAGGGTTCATACAATGCTAACTTCCTCCTGCTGCTCCTGTCAGATTCCCTTAAATCTACTTTTCATCAAGTCACTAATCCCAGGCATATGATCTAATTGGGTGGTATGTTGCAGCTCCTTAAATAAGCCAAAGAATTACTGAATTTCCCTTGAAAATACTCTTTATTTTCTTTGTTTTCTTATTACAATTCCCCTCTCTTAAGCTCCAGTATAAAACTGCCTACATCTGCACTCTTGTACTGCCCATGCCTCTTTCCCGTGGCACCTGTGAAATTCCTTTCAGTATCACTAGGCAATGTGAAATCTTAATACTAACTCTCAAATCTCTGAAAGTTTTCACTCCAGAATTAATATATAGGAAAGCCCGTGTATTATCAATCCCTATAAAACAAATGGAAGTTGTTCTTTTAATATTCCAGTAATATTTCTTATACATTTCAGTATTTGCAACTTAAAAGCAAATAAGGAGATAAGAAAGAGTAAAAAAGACCTTTCTTAAACTCTTCCTGTTGTATCAATCCAATCTTTACTTCATGTACTCTATTTCAAATTCTAGTAACAGATGCCCTTTAAAGAGTCAAACATACTGGAAATTTCTGTCAGTGTGATACTGTTGTGTACTGCAGTGTAATTTGCCTGACTAAACTGCAGCCTGTTTGGCAAAGCTTTCATCTCCATGGCGTCATTGTCTGATATCCGATGGCTCTTTACAACCTGAGACTTTGGCATCCTTCTTGTTCTTGAGGAAACCTACAATTACTTTCAACATGCTTAGCATTTTTTTTGCTTTAATACAATTAATGCTGTTCAGTTATACTGAAATCATAGGAAAACAGAATACAGACTTGCAATTTTAGCTGGAAAGTTTTAATTTTTAACAGTATTTTCGTTAACAAAAATCTTTCTTGATGCCATGCACTTCAATGGTTTTCTTGATTGATTGCATACATCTTCTGACTAGATTTATGTTTGCAAAACTCTTAATTGATGGTTTTAGATTATTTTATTTCCCAGTTGCTTTCCAGTTAGGCAATTCTCTCTGAAAATCCTCATATGTGATCTGCACTTTATTTTGATTAACCACACCATGTCATTTGTGCTTTGTTTTTAATATTGTCTTCTCAAAAAAATCTTTGTTTCCCTTCAATCAAGAAACCAAGCATTCTTTTTTTTTTCAGTAGTTGTATCCTTCTTATCTTTGATTCTGTCACCTGTTCAATTTCCTCTTTTCATTTACAAACATCTTATTTTGTTGCAAACATCATCATTATAAACAATATTAGTAGCAATATGGAAGGTTGTCCCACATTTAAGCTATAATAAAAATAATATTACTGACTTTGTGTGCCCTTCTTCAAAATAAATTCCATTCTTTAATTTGATTTTGATACGAAAGCTCTGTGGTAAGAAAACCATATATTGATTTTTAATTGGAAATAATAGTGACTCCCCAAATTGGTTACAATGTGATGATTTGTTCAAGTTTGTATGGAAAATGTCTTCTGCCATATTTTTGTGAACGTGTCCACATAAAAGGTGATCTTTTCTATTGGTGCTGCTTGAAAGAAGTCACACACACAAAATTCAAGGATTTCTTTCACTAAATAAAGGTATATGAGAACTTTTTCCACTGAGTGTTGGGAAGATTTGTTCCTCTGCCAGTCGCACAACTGCCAAAGAAAAGGATGGGTTGCCATCCTACTGTGTTACTACACAAAAAGTGTACATGAGCTACCAGCATGCCTGATTGCCTTTTGCTGAAAGTAGTCTGGCAAGGGGCCCTAGATAAAGTTACCATCTGCTGGGCCTTTGCATGTTCTCAGCAAGGCTCCTGCTCCCCATAGCCAAGCCTCTATAGAGAAATCAGCATTGGACAGCACCGTGCATTGGCTTTCCACATCAGTGTTGCAAAACAAGACCACCAATGACAAAGAAAGCAATTGAGATTTTGGCAACTATGTGAGAGTGCATGATGCTTGGCACCAAAGGATATGAAGAGGATCACATAACTCAACATAAAACCTCTTAGTAATGTACTAACTGGCCCAGAATTTGCTGACTGTTTGTTAGTTAGTGAACAGTCCCAAACTGTCTGACCAAAAACCTAACCTATGTCTCCTCAGCTGCTTGTCCCAGATGACTAATAGCAACTGTTTTTGAAAGGGGTCCAGGAATGTCTTTGTACAGCCTTTACTTTTCCACAGCTTTAGCCAAGTGACTACTTACCAAGAACTCTGTAACTCTGAGCCAAAACCTCTGCCTGCTGGTACTTCTTCCATAAACAAGTTTTCTGTTGAATTTCAAATACAGTTGACACTGAAATATGCAAAAAAAAAAAAAAAA
>VXBX01001501.1:2435572-2480220 GCA_013400415.1 Scytalopus superciliaris | reverse complement strand
TTTTTCCCATGGGGCAGGCAGTCTCTTTCCTGGTTCCATGGTTGGAAAAAAAAGAGACAGGAGGTGATCCCTCTGAGGCACAGGGTTGGTAGACGAAAGAAAAATTCCAAGATTTTAAATCCATAACACAAGCATAACCTTGGAATCCCTTCTGGTAACAGATCCAAATAATGGGGTTTTTGGCATGAACTGAGCAGTGTTCATACTTCCCCCCACCTCCCCCCCCGCCAGAAATAGGGTAGTGTTATCACCTAGTAAAGTGTAATTACTATGGACATTCTGAAAAACAGAAGAAAAGTTAGTGCAGTCTGGCTGCTGCAAGTTCTTTGTATTGCAATTTGAACAGTTTCCTAAATGCTCTGTTGGTTCCAATAAAAATTTATCTGCATCTATCCTTAGGACAGATCAGTAGTATTTCTGTTTTAAATTTTCATTTTATTGGTGAGAAAGTTGGAATTAAACTAGCTATCTAGGATATTTGACTGAATTTTTCTTGCCTTCTTGAGTTGGAAAATGTGACTTTTATTTATATGTTAAATAAGCTATGTTTAGCATTAATAATCAATATATTTTTGTGATATGTGAACTGTAGCCTGCATCAGGAAGGCCATGAAGAGAAAAGGAGGAAAAGTCAAGTAGCTATACTGAAATTAGGAGTTGTGTTTATACCAGGGTTTCAAAGAACAAGATAATATTTCTGTACAAGAATTCAGACAGTATATCTAAGATCTTTGGAATGTGCTGCATTTTTATTAATGTTCTCATCAAAAAACTTGAATTTTCATTCACAGCAACTTGTGTAACCCTTAGGCAGGTGTTAAGAGATCCACATACTCTCTGTACCCTCTCCCATTCAGTTTCTGGTACATAAGCTAAAATTCAACCTGGAAGGGAAAATGCAGTTCTGCAAAAGGCATCTTGCAGGATGGCTGTTCTTAAACCTTCCATTATTCTCTTTGAATGACTATGGTGACAGACAAGAATTGAACAATTATACAAATAAGTTTCTACCTCTGATATGCTTGGTAGTTGTATGATGGAGAAACAAGTCCAAACCATAAGATGATGAGGTTAAAAAAGACAAAAAATGAAATCTAATTAATTTGTCTTGACACAATTAATTCCCTAAGGTAAGTTTGAACAAAGCTGAATATGCCAGGATTTTAGCTAATCAGCTGCTTTAATATCTTTCTTCATCTTTTGTCTCTCTTTTCAGTATAACAGTTCCCTCTGTGGTCTCAGATTCCCTTCCAGTTGCAACCTTCAAGGCTGATGTTCATCTTCCTACCCAACTCTTATTCCACATCAACTTCCCGACTATGCTGTTGAAATAATATTCCTCACAATAGTGCCTCCACAACACAAATTTACTGAGCCAGGAAATACATTGTGTGGCTGATTCTCTGGTGTTTTGTCCATATCTTCTCTCTTTCTCTCTTTTTTACTCTTGAAGCTGTCCATGATTGTGTCTACTCTAAAAGTGTTGGTAATCCAAGGCTAACTGCCAATGGCTGTCAGACCTCAGACCCAGGAACAGATCATTGAATTTAGGCCCTCTGCCAACATTTATAATTAATAATGTTAATTAGAGAATTAATAATTCTTTAAATTTAGGTTTTTACATTATGATTTGATCTAGGATGACCAGCTGTGCTGATTTTACAGATTTAATCTCTAAGATTTGCATTATTGTTTATAAAAATGAACTAAAAACCTATGATGATTAAAAAAAAAAAAACGAGGCATTTGTCCTGCCTTTTCTTTTTATGGGCACCCACACTCTCATCTCAATAGTTTCTTTTGATTTTATGCTGACATTTAGAAACTAATGGCTGAAAGTCTGATAATGTGACTAAAAGCTGTGTAGTTATCATGTAAATTGAAAATGAACCTGAAATTTTCCAAATATAACTCTATTAAGACTAGTCCATTGATTTGAGGCTGTGCTTTGTGCTAACTATCCACTCCTTGCCTGTTTCCCAAAGCAGACAGCAGACTGCCATGCTGCTGCACCCACACAAGGCAAGACTGTCACATCTGGGGCTGGCGGGACTGGCATTATGAATCAATTATTCAGAAATATTTAGATGCTAACTCATTTTGAAAAACCAATTAAGAACATATTTAGTGTCTAAATATTTCTGAATAACTGTTTTGTAAGGAACAGCAGAAGTTTGTCCATTTGTTCCATATAGGCATAGATAATACTGCCTCAATTTAATAAGACAATTTTATATGCCTTATTTCTTTTATATTCTGTATCTGTAAGACTTCATTCAGTCAATACAAACATGTTGACTTTGTACATTTCTAATGTACGTCTAGTTTCCACTAGACTACACAGTGACACAAATCCCAATTAAGAAAAACACCTTTGGCATGCCAATAAGTAATGCAACATATGCTGGTTTTGAAGAAAATGGAAAAAAAAATGCAAAAATTAAGAAGCTGCTTATTTTGGATTAGTATGAATCACCCTTTGTAAGTGCATGTCTTCTGCAAGTAACTAGGGTGAATTTAAATTAAATTATGTGCTGATTTTCTGCACAATTAAAGCCAGGTTACATGAATTTCACCTTCTCTGGGTGGTCTTTAATTGCAAATCAAAAAACAAATTTCCTTTAATAGGGATCATCCTGATCAATGAACAGAGACTCACTGTTATGGCAGAAATTATGTGCAAACACAGAACATGACAAAAATAAATATTTAAAAAATTCTTTCTTACTGGTTTAATCATAACTAGGAAAAAGTTTTAAATCACTTGGCCTTTAGGCAATTCAATACAATGATAGCAATAGCTGATAGATAATAATAGTTCAACTTTCTAAGATACTGGACAACCTGAAAAGAGATTAAATGGAGCAAAGGCTGTTTGGTAGAATTATTCACTTTTCCTGGGTTTGAAGTAGGTGTCAAAGGCATGAACTACATAACCATGTTTTAATAAGAACTTGGAGTATCTATTGTGGGAAGAAAATATATATGTCTTTAGTGATCTCTGACTATGCACCAGTGAAATTTGGGATCAAGTGCAAGCATTCTGTGCAACACAAAAGCATCTTGTGTATGTGTATGTTGTCACTATTTTTCAGTCTTGCATTGATTTCATTCAATATTGTGATTCAAAATGTTTTTCAATCAAATTTCTTCATGTGACATTTAGAAATGAGCAAATATTGAGTTACTTTTCTTTTCAATTTACCTCTACAAGTGCAAATTTGAGAGTTCTAATGCAAGAGGCCACTCACCTGGCATTTAGCACTTCATGGTGCTGGAAACTGGGGCAGCTCAGACAACTGTCCATATTTTCAGATGTTCCTGCAACTTCTTCAAGTGATCTGATAACTTTGTGAGATTCATGTGGCTTTATGCTTTTTAATGAGCAGGTAGTATAAGCAACAGTAGATTGGACTGTATTCAGTTCAATTTATATATACATATATATTATCACAGTCATCATTTTTGATTGGAAAATAGTTTTAGGGTATGTAAAATTTTCTCTTCTTTGACGAATTCCTTCTTTTGGTGAAGAACTTGAGAAAGTGCATGATGCTTCTCCAGTTTGCTTCAGTTTAAGCACACAAGACACATTAAACTTTAATCAGTGTCATATAATTATGATATAGGCAGAGTTCTGATAGACATTAAGATTTGCAGTGCATGTGTGGCTCTATATTCCCTCTGCTTATCTTTCCAGTATTCAGTGGGTTGGAGATGAACTCTAGATCTCTGACATTTCTTTCAAGACAATTGAGAAAGAAAAGAAAGAAAGAAAGAAATGCAAGTAGATGGCATTGGCCTTACCCTTATCCCCCTTCCTCCCCGCCTCCCTGCCCCCACCATCATTCTAACAATCTGCTCACAGAAATTCTTTGGTTCAGATGTTTTGGCTGTTGACTGCAATAAAAGCGAACACCTCATAGGTAGGCAATGTATCACTTAAATTTTCAAACTGAGAGTGACACTCCAAACAGGTACTGATGAGCAATCTGAACAGCACAGGTTCTGAAAGCATCACTCTTGCTCAGTTGTGCCTCACTTTGCAAACAGGCATTTGAAAGAATGAGGCTGCTTATGGAGTAAGGGCCAATTTTGCAGCAATGAGTTTATCCTCATTTACCAGCATCATGGGTTTTAGAGAGTGCTGTTTGTCTCAGAAGTAATGCTATTTCTAATCCCACAGAACAGAGAAAAAAAGATAGCCTCTTCCAATATTTGCAAGAAGCCTTTAGTAATTACTGGCTTCTAAAGACAATACATGTCATTATATGCACACATTTGGTTTAAAAAAAAAAAAGAAAAAGGCAAAGGGAATGTTTTGCAAAACTTTGGTCATGAAGCAAAAAGCAAGTTATTCCCATTCCTTCACATTAATGTTATTTCTTTTTCACCACATCCAGTACTGTCCTGGAAGAACATCCTCAGAAAACTTTCAAAGCAGTATTGGCAGTTTCTGAATCCTCATTCATAATAGCACTACTCACTCTAAGAAAAAGAATTGTGTCTAACTTTCATGTGAAATAGCTGGTTGTGTCTTTTATGCCAACAGAAACAGGACAGCAATGATCAATAGGATGTGATGCAGATAAAATTAACCAATTATTTAAGAATTCATAGGTTTGCTATACAATAGCATAACATATGACTTTCTTCCTGAAAGCTGCACATGTGAAGAGGATTTGTAGCTCCAATCTGCTGTTCAGTAGGTGCTAAGATCTCAGATCCAAACTCGGCAGTCTGCAGTCTGAAGGAATTGATATGTATGTCATAGCCATCTAAATATATATTATGTCAAAGTTATTAAGTTATTTATGAGAGTGCAAACCTTTTGCAAATATCCTTCTTCTCTCAAGGAAATTGTCACCTATATTTATTTCCCTTGTAAACTCACAGCTCCTTCAAACATACTGGATTACTATTTCACTGTAAGTGTAATGGCTTGTGGACTGCTGAAAAGAGTGTATTTACTCAATCCTTTTTCTTATTAAAGTATTCAGTCACATTCTGACAAAGGCGATGTCTGAACTGAGACATGCAAGTTTCAAAAACCAGAAAGTCTAAGACTAGAAGCTCATTCATTGTAAGTAAAACAGAATGGTATCAGAAGTTACTTTGATACTTAACCTGTGATTACCAAAAGTTTCAAAAGAGAAGGTGGAAAGCTTTGCTTGCTGTTTAATTAATGAAATTTCCTTTCTCTGTAAGTGAAACATTCTACATCAATGCCTAGTTGATCACGGAAAAAAGCAATTGAAAATCTGAAATATGATCTCAGAATAGTATGTAGTAGATTATATATTTATTTCAGAACACGGAACAATATAATTGAAAGAACACAGCCTTTTAGAGTTTAAAAATATGCAATTTTTCTGTCCAGTTGACAAGTTTTGAGTTATTTGTACATAAACCTCTATGCCTAAATGAAACACCGACAGTATGTTTGTGTCATCTTCTCAGATAATAATATGCTCTATGATAGAATTATACATTTGTCCTCGATGATGGAAATAGTCTTCAATTTGGGCATATAACTACATGCACAGCTAATGTGGGACATGGACCTCTCCCAGCAGGGCTGCAGACTGGATTAAAACCAGTTATTTTAAACAAACAACTGTCTTCTTCCTAATATTCTCTACTGCCTTGGTTCAACAATATGTCACATCTCTCCTCAGAAAACAAAAGTGACAAAGTTTGAAAAATCCCGTCCTCTTCCCTTGTGTACATTTAATATGTGACTTTTTCTAGATGTGAGTTTTTGGAAGTTAATAAAACTCTCCCTCAGCCTTTCAGTGGAATTTGCAGATGCTCTGGACTGAAGTTCATCAGTGTTCATAGCTACCCTCAGTTGATGTCTCTGTCATCTATCACAAGTTATTACAGTGTCCCAGTGATCTTTAGTATTAGGCAGCAGACCTTGCTGAAGCACACAGCCAAGAACAAGAAACAAGAGCAGTTTAAGATTACACTTTTATAATTTCCTCGATTTGTCTCTTGGTTTCTTTTCATTCTCTTCCTAAACTTTGCATCCCAGAATGATGAGTTAGATGTCAAAGGCACATAGACATTGCACTGACACCTCCAAGGGAGCAGGTTAGTCTGGTCTAGTGGAAGGTGTCCTTGCCCCTGGCAGTGGCATTGGAACTAGATGATCATTAAGGTTTAAATTGTTCTATGATTCTATAATTTCTTGGCCAAAGTGTGGCTCCTGAGTGCTATTCACAGAGCTCTACCTGCAAGCTGAGAGCACAGTAATGCCTTAGGGTAGAGCAATGCCTGCATAACTGATTTTAAGCTGTGGCTAAGATTTCAGATGTCAAATTCAGCTTTGCAGTGAAATAAAGAAAAGCATATGGGACTGGGTGGTGAAGAGCCTTACTGGTTAGGATAATGAAGACTCTCAAAAGTTGTTGTTACCTTTGCTCAAACTCAGAAGATGTGATCCTGGTATGCAGCAACAACATCACTTAGGTAAAAAGCATAATACTGATTTCCCCATCTGAAAATCTGCTCTGCGAATTTCCCATCTTATCTCAAAGTTTATAGAACTCACTTATTGAAGCTCACTTAGAGAACAAGAGAAAAATATCTAGAAACCTTCTCTGCCTCCACCTTTAATTTAGCAGAACAAATCTAGGAGTTCTTTTCCTCATGGTGTTATGGTCTGAGAAGTGTCATGCTGGGAGTCTGCCCTGCAGCTTGATAGTACAAAGTTTGAATAACTCCTTTCTAAAACCATCTGGTGCATCTGGCTTTGAAATCGACCTATTTGTTTGAAGTGTGTGCGTATTAGCTGAGGCTAAACTTTTGTTCCCAGTGAGCTAACACAGCTCAGACAGAAATCTCATGCTATCTCACTGACCCAGCATACTGATGAGAAAGAAATTTTATCTCTTCTTGGAAGCTAATGGCTGTCTTTGGGCTTATTACTATCATAATTTGTTTTTTTTATTCTTCCAAATTATCTGATTTTTTTTCTTGTAGGATTTTTTATGGAGGCTTATGAGCTTGATTGCATCTTATTATATTTGTAACACATTTTACTGAAACACCTTTTGGTTTGTGATGCTAGTTCATATTAACTGTATAATTTGAAGTGTTTCTCTTGTTCATGAGTAACTTTGTCACTTTCATCCACATAGCTGATGTCAAGCTAATCCTGCCTTAAGTATAATGGACTCTTTAACACTGCATCAGGAAATAGTAACAGTGCAAGGGTCAAAAAACCAACAAAAAATCAACAAACCACCACCAACAAAAACAAAACAACCCCCCCCTAAAACAAACAAACAAAAAAAAACCAACCAGAAAACCTCCACCACAAAACCAAAAACCCCCCAAACAAAACACAAACAAAATGTGCTTGTTCTGTTCAGCCATGAAATGAAATGAATGATTAGAGTCAAAAGTGACTCATGGACTGTGGATCTTCTAAGCACATGGGTTATGCAACCTTGATTGGCATATTTCTGTACCTTCTCCTTCTCTTAAAGAAAATGTTTTGCTGATGGAAAGCAATAACTTACAGTTTTTCCTGGTGGAGTGTATTCTCTCTCTGCTGATACAGACTTGCTGTCTCATATACCCTCTAGTTCCTAGAAAGCTGATCTCTCCAGAGCTTGGCTAGGACTGGAAAATCACCACTACTCGTCAGCACTGTCTATGTAGTTTAGTTGCCCAACAAAGCAACAGATCTGTTTTTTGTGTACCCTGTTAGTGTATCAACAGTCATGGACATATTCATGAGCAATTCCATCCTGCTCCATCAGTGAGAGCCTGCAAACCAAGCTACCAGTTCACAGCCTCTGCCAAGGCTGACAGCCAATGCCTTTTGGGACATCTTTGCCTTGTGACTCCTGTACATAGAATAAAGCCAGTGGGCATCACTTAAGTGCTCTCATTGTCAGTTGCAACACCCCCATCACCTATACTTTTAAAGCAGACCATATGAAATGTGAACAACCACATCTTCTGGATAAGCAGTTATGGGAAAGTAGGATTTTTCAGTAGGTATTAATAATTTTACTTGAGAAATACAGTGTAGCAATGATAAATGTAGTTGTCTTTAAATGACTCGTTCAGTTGAACTGATGGTTTAGGTTATTTTCATAGCATTGTTTGGTAAATACTGAAATCACAAAAGTAATCTGTCAAGTCAGTATAAGGTTCCTTTTATTTACAGTGATCTACAACAAAAACATCTGCTGCTCCTGTTACTGTTCTTTAAATGCTCCCTTCTGCGCAGCATGTTTTTTTGGCTGTGTGCTGAGACACAGCCTGTGCTGACAACCATAAAACAACAAGTTAATTGCTGTATTGATGCTTTTTTGGATTCCATTGACTTTCTTGGACAGTCTATGAGCCCCATCAGAACATAGAAATTTGGCACACCATAGTTGTGTGAAATGTTTGGGGACAGGAGGAAGACAGGAGAAAAACATGAAGTTAATGAAACAGAGAAGAATCAATTCACCAGCTTGAAAGCAAAAGAGATACACTAACTGACAACAAGGACTTTGTAAGTAGTTTTAACTAATTCAAATGCAAGCCAGATAACCAAACCTCAGTATTGAGAGATGCTGAGGGAGGAATCCTTTTTTTTGGTAGGAAGGTATGGTCAAGTGTTCTGGGAGTGGAAGAGGGACAGAGGAGAGGTGACTTCCATTCCTCCACCCTTGCTTTGAATTTTTAGCTGATTCTGTTCTACAGACAACAGACTACCTCAGCTGAGAAAAACAGAAACCAGAAGAAATTAATTTTTATTGTGATAGCAAGAAATTCAAGACAGCTTCCAGAGAGGTTATTACTTTTCACAGGTGGTTGAAGTTGCTTGGCTTGCAGCCTTCATGCCTTATACCACCATCCAGGGAGCGGCAATTTCCTAAAAAAACACTGTCAGTCTTCTCTTACTGTTTCATTATAGCCTGGGTTTGCTAAGTACTTAGTACTCCTTCTAAATTTTATTTAGCATTTTCTGTATTTGGAGTGATGGATTAAGGATATCACTTTGTTAAATCTGTTTACTAAATTATTACAAACATTTATTAAACTCTCCACTGTTTGCCAATATCCCTTAGATGATATTACAGATAATGATATAGGCAATATGGTTTCTTCTCTCTTAGAGTTTGTTTTTGTAAAAGCAGGAGATTAGAAATCTGCTTGTAATTACGTTATTCCACTAATGTAGAGTTAGTACAGTTTTAAATCCACTGCTTTAATGTAGTGCTAAATAAAGAAAATGAAAGGTGTACTTTCAGCAAACCGTTGGTATTGAAGTCCCAGATATCACTGGTTTTGCTCGAGAGTATCAAAATTATCAGATGTGTAAACATCCTGATAGGAAAGAACCCTAAAGCAGCTAAAATTCTGAAGAATATAATTTAGAGAAAATCCAAGTCTTGCATTGGTCTTGTCACAACCATTTTCCTGCATAGTACTTTCTTTCCTAAATGGATGTTTTTCCTCTTAGAATAAGAAGAGAAAATACATTTAGGTTAATAAAATCCTGGTCAGATAAGCACAATGAAGGAAAGGAAAATACATGTTAGTTGGGAATGAACAGCTCAGGGATTTATTTTATGTGAAAGCTTTTGAAAATCTACAGGATTAATTTTCTAAATTACTATTAGGAATATATATGTGAAATGAGGCAGGTTTTTGCAATTAGCATAATTCTAATGCTACACAGTCAAGACAGAAAATTCCATTATTCCATCCAAAAGCACAGATGTGTTTCTATATCCTGTGATGAATTGTTTCTCAGTAGTGCATAAATTTGGGCATATGTGCTCCTGAAGGAGATCTACCAGAGGATATAATATATATCTATATATTGCTGGCAGTGTTTGTCAATTTTATCTCTCCATGAAATATATCAGTTTTTGTTAAGGGAAATAGGTCTCCTAGGAGCAATAACACTGTTCATTGTCTATAAATGCTATGGTGAAAATCTTATCTTTTCAGCATCTCAGCCTTGGAAAAGCAACATGGGTATCTGGGGACTTATAGTTTGAGATAAAAAAATACAGAAAAACTGCACTCCTAGAAAGGAGCTGGATTAGTGTTAGTGCCTCTCCGAAGGGTGTCTTCTGTCCCTTAGGTAACATAAGCACTTCTCTGGTTTCTATATCCGAAGAGGGCACAAGAGTTTATAGGTTGGGCGGTGAGATTGATGTGGTCACTGAAGCTGACTTCAAAGTGCAGTGAGAATTCTTGAGGTCACAAATAAGCACCTGGAGAATTTTTGACAGCTCCAACATTAAATATCAGCTGCACCTAGTTGGATCTTTTTATGCTAGAGCAGGTTGGTATGGTCATTCACTCAGAAATTAGCTTTTCCTTCTGTTTTAAGATGATCTAATGTGGTAACTTTGAGTTCAGGCACTAACCTTTCTTTACTAACAGGTAAAGGAAATTAATTTAAGGCACGTTCATGTTTTTGCAATATTGTATAATACTTCTGTTTTTAGTAGTGCAAAAAAATCAAACAAAAGGATTAAACTTTTAGTATGACCTTTTATATGATTACATCCACAACACCAGGAGGAATAGCAGTTTATCTCACTGAAGCGGATGACCTCTAGGACCTCTTTCACTTGCAAGCTCACTGCTGAGACTTGTGTATTATATTGCCTGTAAAAATCCTGGGGAGGAATATTTCATTTTTCTTAGTGTCAAACTCTTAACTTATCTAATTGTCCACTTCAAATTTGTTGTATACACAGGGAATTCAAACGTGCTGGAGAAAACATGCAACAATTTTAGTCATGTTTAGTGCTATTAAGAAGTACCCAGTTCAGAGAGATTTATCTGCATAAGCTACTCCCTCTTTTCTATACAGCTCCAGTTTCTATAATGCCAATAGAAGACAAATCATAATGATAAAAAAAAAGTTTTACCTGTTAGGACTGTCATATTTATTTTATGCCAAATTGCATATTTGGATATTTTTATTCAGTGAGAACACATTGTGATCATAGAACATGTGCATGAGTTTTTGATCTGTTTATGAATATTTGTTTTCAAGACACTTGCACTAGCCTGTTTGCCAGAATGGTGATTTTCACCCAGAGTACGTGTTTTGAAATAAACAGAGGAGAGAGTGCCTGAATCCCACTAATAACAAGAAAATGATGGTTAATCATTATTTAGGTTTGATTATTGTACATAGGGAACAACAAAAAAACATAACTACTTTCTGAACACAAGAATTCAGGCGAAGTTGACAGTAGTGACTTAAAAACAGCTCCTGGTCTTATTCCAGTAAAACTTTATGCAGTCAGCTGCATCTTTCACCAAGACTTAAATGGGGGTCCAACACTCTGTAAGTTTAAGAAATTAAATCTCTTTGTGGCAGGTCTAGGATCTCATCCAAATTCTGTCATAATTGATACTACTAACTAGAGAACTGGTGTATGGATATATTGGCATGTCCTTGGGTGAGCCAGTCAGTCAGTAAACAGTGGAACTGTGAAGCCTTTCCTTGGACTTACTTCAAAGATGCTAGGGTTTACTGCAGCCTGGAGAATGAAGTGAGGACCTAATATTTCTAATCCAAAAGGGAAACAGTGCATAAAAATAGTCCAATTGCTATGAAAAGAAATATTTTTGAGTGCTCTTTATACATAATAAATAAGAATTAAAGAAGAGAAAATGGATCTTCTTTGTTGAAGGTCACCTTTAAAATTTCTGGCTCTTAAAGAGAATTTTGCCTTAAGACATTGCAAATCTACTGCATTTTAATAGCTTGTTTTCAGACAAAATAATTCTTCATTTTGTTACCAGTTGGAATGTATTGGCATATTTGTTACTGGACAAAGACTGCAAGCAGAAACCATTGTGCTGAAGAAAGGTACTAGAAATGGTGTTTAATTACATCAGAAAAATGAGAGGGTTTAAATCTCTAAGTTCCTTTTTCCCATCAGATGTCTGCCAGGAGCTGTATTATGGGTTGTGCCAAAATGGAGTCTTTCAGACATGCTTTTCTCCTCAACTTCCTGAGTAGAAAATGTAAGCTTTGCTTCCACTCTGACTTTTATAAATCAAGGTGTTGGGCCCCAGTGTATATACAGTAAGGGACTATGGACAAGCTGGGATATTTCACAGGGGATGGTTAACCTCTTTCCTAAAGCAAGCTCCTAGAGTTAAGGTGCTACCATATTCACAGCACGGCAAGAACAGCATTTCTTTGCCTTAGAATCCCACTGGGAGTCAGGGGCATAATGATTTCCCTGGGATCACAAAGGAGGAAGCAGGTGGGTAATCAGGGAATTGCAGGGAAATTTCCCAGATCTGTGATGGCCTCTAATGTACTTCCTCTCATCACCTGACTATGTTTATTAGCTATATGTGACTCTGCAGGGTAGAAACCACCATGTTTGTTGTGCCACCAGCACTGGCTAAAGGAAAGGATAACTTGAGACAATTCCTGTTCTTATTAAAACAAAGACAATTCCCTTTTTGCCTTGTGCAAAAGAAGCTGATAAGTATGTCTCTTTGTCCTCTTTCACTCTGCTTATTCAGAAACATGTAGGCACTGAACTGATGTCTATCTGCAGTGTTTTAATATAACTATTGAGGGCAAGGAGTAAAAAAGAACAAGGACAGAAGAAGCTTTTCTTTTAGTTGCTCATAACAGTGCCAATGGCAAGTTCTGCTTTAATAGGGAAAGGAACATTTCTACTGCCTGTTGAAGCAGAAAGAACATATTACTGAAGAAAATAAATCAATGTAAATTGTTTTAAATATCCTTCATTATATTACTCATAGTCAGGCAGAAAAGGTGAAAATTATGCTGTATGTGATGGAAAAAGGATGTAGCTAAATACAAAAAGGCATGAATTATTTAAAGGCTAATGGATGACAGAAAAAATTCAACACAGTTGCAGATGACTTATGATCTGCGAGTTTGCCTTACAAGGTTATATAACATAAAGAGAAGTAGTTGGGTCCTAATGCATTAAGGTGATGTGAAATGATAATGAAATAGAAGGAAAAGAAAAGCATGTGAGAAACCAACATATATGCACTGGGGCGAAGGCTGTGCCTCTAGCAAGTCACTGCTTTTGCCGCAACATTTTAAGCAGAGGGCACTGATGAGTCCCAAACTGGGCCTCTGAAGGCTTACTGGCCCCTGAGCAATATATCCTGGGAGAATCTGTGGTCTGAGCATGCCTACTTGATTGAGGGTTTTCAGCTGCAGTGTGTGGCCAGCAGTGTTTCCCAATCATCTTTCTGGCCATGTGAGATGCCATGGTCAAGAGGACAAAAGTAGAGGCACCTTTGCAATTTGCTGTAGCTTTGTTCTCTCATGGTGGATGAGAAGAGCTGCTTCGCTTCATAACACAGAGAAATGTTATTGCTGTTGAATGACTTCCTAGCTGCCTTAAGCTACCTGGCACTGTTTCTGCCAGGATGCTGCAGTCAGCACATCCAGCTGGTTGAGTGAAGTGAAAAAATTGCTGCCATAATAAAGTGCCTATAAGGCTGCTGCAAAATCACTCACACAGCAGTTTATGGAGTTAGGGAGCTCTATCCTGCCAGGAGGTATGGGAGCTTCCCCATTTCCCCCAAAACACACCTTCAAAGCTACATAAGCCCTTCATTGAACTTTAATTTTTTTTTTTTTTTTATGTTTACCAAATTACAACTGACTGTAGTACAGATGCTAAAACAACATGCAGCCTAACCAAAGATGCCACCTTTGTTATATCTTAGTGTTCAAGTAACAAATTATTATTCAATAAATGGAAATTTAAACATTCGAGAGTAAGTTAGCATGAGTGGTGTTGCAGCACACCAATTTTAAAACACTCAAAC
The DNA here is from genome assembly GCA_013400415.1 of Scytalopus superciliaris. Lineage (NCBI taxonomy): Eukaryota > Metazoa > Chordata > Aves > Passeriformes > Rhinocryptidae > Scytalopus > Scytalopus superciliaris. The sequence continues at coordinate 2,466,396 of VXBX01001501.1, read as the reverse complement.
AACTAAAATATATTTCATCAGACAGATTATATCAGAGAGAGAATATTAATTAGAAAGGAGTACCTGTGTCATATGCCTAATGATAGAAGAAGAAAATATAAAATGTAAAAAAGACAATAAAATGCCTCACATTGCCCTGTGCAAGGGCTGTAAGAATGAAACTTATCTAATAGCATGTGTTTGCATGCATGTATGTTTGATTTTGATGGGTTTATTTATCAAGTGAAATAGCCTAAGGAAAGCAGCTGCCCTGAAGTATAACTAAAACTGAAAAGTAGTGGTTTATTTATGTCTAAATCAATGGCCTTAATCAGAGATCATAGGTAAAATGTAATGTGTTGCTCAATGAGATTTGCCACCATGACTCAGCTGTAAGGAGTTGCCCTTGTTACAGACAATTTTATTAGGGAGAATGTGATATGATATTGCCTACATCTGTCTGTCTACTTTAGATTGTTGCTCAGGGGCTACTAAAGATGAGGAATGGCTAGCTTGAACATTGCAGTGATTTGATTTGTGCTGTTTTCTTGTTCTGAGATATACACAGTTCTTAACTTCATGCTAAATCATCAAGTCTTTGGCTATAACAGACATTTATACCAAGCTGTACCTGTGCTATCAGCGACCACAATAATTGGAATGCAATAGTGGTGTATAATGTGGACAGGCTGTACACAAGGCTTCCTGAGAGAAGCGTGTGCACATTTTAGATCATTATCCACACACTCTGGTTTTGCTTTCTGTACAGTAAGGGAATGACTGCACTTCCTGAACTTCTCAGCCTAAATCAAGATTATGAATGTGTGGAGCACCTGAGGGAGAAGGAAGGAACAACACCACAGAAAATTCCCTGACATTCTGGAAGAGTTATAAATATGTGTGTGAAGGACAGTCAAAAGTAAAATAACCTTGGCTAACATTTTCACACTCGTGTAGGTATTTCCAGAAGAAGGATAGTGATGAGTATGGGAACAATGATGAGCTGAAATGACAAAGTGTCAATAAACCTTCAGATTTGGCTTTTTAAAGGTCAGAGAGTTTTTAACATTAGACCATTGAAGGACTGGAAAATGGTGTAACACACACCATAAACCTTCTAGCAGATGCCTGCAGAAAGCTATAAAAAAAAATCAGTATTACAACATACATATGATTGAATTTCAATGAATCATCATTTTATAGTAGCCATGACATGAAATCTCCATCTTCCTCTGAAACTGAAGGTTAAGAATGATACACTGTTTTACATTGTCCTCATGCTTATACAGAATTCTGAAAACAGCACAAAGAAAAGCAGAAAATTAAAGCAGACATATTAAAAACTTTGTATGATAACAGGGAAACCACTGTTCTGTTATACACAACATTGTTCTATGTAGTGAACTGGCAAAAAAACACCTTAAATTAGTGCTTCTGTTCCACTAGTGTAACAACCAAGACTGCACTGGTTTGGCTGTTGTAGCTTTATATGTAACACACCTAGCTTTGAATTCTTCTTGCTGGGGGTATAACTGGCCATCCAGAAACACTGCTAAACTTTCCGACATCAGCAAATTTCACATGCTAGATGACTTATACTTTTCCTGTGTTAAATCAATAGTCGTACATCTTGCAATTAATAATATTCCTATGGGAATGGTAACCAGCTTCTTGCAAAATAATGGAGGTTAATCCTACTGTGAATAACAAGTGTGTGAGGTATGCAATATGCACAAAAGACCTAATTTAGGAAGTAACTATTTTTCAGTTAAATTAATTGTACCATCCTACTTGGATACCAAAAAAAAAAAAAAGTTTACTGAATGTATGAATTGTAAAACCATTTACATTCATAGCACAGAAAAGTGAAGAGAGAAAAGATTATTGTATTACTGGCCCTTAAGAATGGAATTTAGGAACTACAATCCATTTTCTAATTTTAGCTCTGAGTTCTGATGTCCCTTGGAACAATTTCTTGTAATCTCTGTACCTAGCACCTTTTCTTGCCCCTCAAAGATGTTTGACATCAAGCTAAATGGATATACCTTTAAAGACATTTTGGTGCTCAGGGTACAGTAATAATACCACCAGTGTCAGAAAATCTGCACTGCCTTCTTATGATTACGTCCCAGATGACAACAGATGATCTGGTAGGTATGTGAATGTAAACCTTGCATGTGAATAGAATATCAAAACTTGTTTATCCAGAGAGGATGTTTGCCCTAAAACTGATAACATAAACATGAAACTAATAATGACAGAACTTACTTAAGGCACCCTCACCCGGGCTAAGCAGTAACCGGGGGATATGAAGAGATAGTCCAGAAAACAAAGTATCATCTTGAAAAGAAGCATGACTACAAAAGGGAGGGAACTCACAGCCTGGGGATTAGCTACCTAAATGTGTTACAACTTTGGTGTTCATTACCATTTTATGTGTGTCTCATATTGTCATTGATCTGATTCAGTGTTGCTACTGTATCCTGAATGTGTAGTTCAGAATAACTACACATATGCTGGGTAATTAAGTGTCATTTGTAAATCAATAAACTTCTTATATCCCACTTCCTACTATTTCCTTATACCATGCCCACTGGTATTGATCCTTACAACAACAAAGACAAAATTGGAAAAGACAGAGAAGGCTCAAACAAAAGAATAGAAAAGATTAAAAATCAAAGCACAAGGGGCAGAAGTTCTTATGTAAGTCGCAACCAATTGCACTTGCACAGCTAAAATATGCTGTTGACAAAGGTTACTATAAAACTCCCTTTTGTTAGCTGAGATATGCCATCAATTAGCAGTCAGGAAAGATAAGACCTATCTTGCATCTGATATGGAATTTTTATGTCGATTTAATTTCTTAAGAGTATGAACCAGTGATAGCTGGGATGGCATAAACCACTGACATAAGTATTTGCAAACTAATTCTTTGGTTTTATTTGGTGTGAAGTTGAGTCAAAACTGAAAGGCCCGAGGTGTGAGTTTTTTCACTCTCAAGATTTAGCAAAACCTTTTGATTTTTTTTTCAATTAAAAAATAGGAATATGGGGCATTTCTATTACAGAAATTGCAAATGTTATCTTTTCTGAAAAAAAAGTCATGCAGTATATTTCAGTGCAACTGTGTCCCTCTCATTCTCTTTTGTATTGGAAGGAGAACACACAACAAGTTTAGTTTTATACCAAGATGAAATTTTGCATCAATACACATGGATTTATTACCTACTAGTAGACTGAAGGCTGCAAAGTGCTTAGCACCTATTGTACAATATGTGTATGAATCTGAGGTGTTCAAATCATTGTATGTTCTGTGCCACATGTCATTCAACTAAGTAATAGGCTCCAGTAATAACAAACCCTGGTAGTTTTAAGAGGCATGACACTATAGGCCCCATGACCAAAAACATCTGATAATTGCAATGTATAATCATGATGAAATGCTCAGCCTGAAATGTCTGTTTATGATAAATGTGAACAGATAAAAAAAGGAGAAGTTACAGTTCCACACATTTGTTAGACTTTATAGACTCGAGTGCTCCATTAGGATAGACCAGTTACTTACGTTTGTCTGAAAATCTTGTTAACAGTGTATAATGCTTTCCCTGTTACTTTTATTGTTTTAGATAAGGCTTGGTCATAATAAGCTCTTGTATAGAAATAACCCCGTCATATTCAACAGAATTGGTTCCATGTTTGGCTCATTTATATAATAGTATATATGGTTAAGTAGGATGCGTTTGTAATAATCTCTTTGCTCCACGCAGCACAATTTGTTAGGGCAATAAAAGTGAGCAAGGTGGAATGTAGCCCTGCTCACAGCTCATCAGCAGATTGTTTCCTGCAGCCCAGCTCCTGGAAGAGTTCTGGATGTGAGCAAATCCATGGAGGGCAATCAAAATACACAGGTATTACCTGAGGTGGAAAAAGAAAAAAAATGCACCCACCCAGACCTCTGACATCAGCATTTATCCTTATGTGACCTGCTTTACAGAAGCTGATGGATAGGTAGGAAAAACAGCCACACAGACCTTCCAAGTCCAGCAATGATTTTTACAGGGTAATACTTGGTCAAAAGTATAAATAAGTTCATATCCTATAAAACTAAATGGTTATGTTTAGAATTACCATAGAAAATACATTGTTACTCTGTTACTAGGCACTTTGTATTATGACTCTATATTAGTTTAAGATTATAATTTCTAAAAATAATTTTTTTTTTTTTCTTGTCAAGCTACTGGTTCAGAGCCTTGGATATGTGGATCACCACATCTCATTTAAGCCGGCAACATAACTGATGGTCATATTCATCCATGGTGTGAGCCTGTTAAGAATATGAATTTGGCCTGGTATGCTCTGAAATTTTTGGGGACCAAAGTAGGTATAATTTTTATTAATGTATTTTAAATTAGTAGACTTAGAAGTTAGTTTCAGCTATTATTTTTTTTCCAGATGCTTTTACTAAGTTCAAGAGCTTATGCTAAATTCCTCTCAGATAAATTTCTTCCCTTGTGTTCCATTTCACTAAAGTGAGAGATTTCATTTTATGGTAAGCTAACTAATTTACAAATTTATTTAGCTGTCTGTAAGTCCCCAAATGAATCCAGCATTTTCTTTGCCCTATTTCTCATTAATCGAAAGGCCAGATGCATTATCTCACTTCCAGTTCCATTGAAATGAGAAAGAAGATTACTTTTTTTTTAATTCCCATTTGCCATCAATGCAGCAGTCCTGGAGCATTAGAAGTCCAGCTCTCCATTTATTTTTTGTACTCTGATTATTGCCCACAGTTTGGAAACAACTTCTGCAATACCCAGTGCTGCAATATGGATCCCCATTCAAGTATTAGCTAGCCTGTCTTGGACTCAATGACTATTTTGACAAAATTAAATTGGCAACGTTGAGTTTTGGGTTTTATTTGAAAGTAGTAGAAATAAAGTGACTTTTTGATGCTCAAAACTAGGGAAATCTTGTAAGTACAGACTAGCTCTCTTTTTTGTGTTGAGCTAAAAGATTAGCCCTTAGATTACAATGTTTGGAAACAGAACTGCTTGAGTTATTAGCAGTAAAATACAGTCTTAAAAGCCTGGCTCTGTCTGTAGCCAGTACTTCAGGATTCCTCCCAGGGTTGTTGTCCTATACAGAGATCTCATTACTTCCTGGCACATCTGCAAGGCTGGAAATGGAGAATGCTCAGTTTTGCAGTTGTTCAAATTACACTGGGACTTCTGAGCCTGATAGTGAATCAGACACTTCTCTCTCCTGGTGTTTCTACTCACGTTTCTCTTGTGTGCATTCCTGTCCATACTCCCACTTTGACTTGCTCACCTCCTGCAAAACTCTTCTAAATCCTACCAGTGCTTGTTAGCACTCCAGAAATGAGGTTGTGTTTTGCAGTGTGTAGCTGTCCCCATAAAAGCACAGAAGATAAACTTGAGGACTGGAAATCGCAGGCTTTGCAATAGAAAACTTGCAGCTGTAAAGGACTCAGTTACAGCAGCTCTGTGGTAACAGGTGAACAGATAGAAGCTTCCTTTGCTCATATTTCAATTCAGGTGGACATGACCTAGCTGGGTATGTGATGCAGGGTATTTGTGACATACCAGGCTGTGACTTGTTGGTGACTTGTTGTTAGGTGGTCACTTGAGAATCTGGTTTCTTTTATGTTTTCTTGAGGTTTTAAAGTACTTCAGGTACAAGAATAATATAGTTTTGTCTTCAATTGTGTTACTGTCTGTTCAACCTTATTAAGAAGGTTAAAGGTATGTGCAAGTTCATGTTGGGAATTTTATCAAATCTAACATTTCTGTGCTATTTAGCACTGAAAACCAGAAAAAAGACACTGGAAGTAGGTGGGAAATTCACCTTCACCTCTTTCTACTGGAAAAGCTGCATTTTCTTGTGCTTTCTTTGTGTATGGTTGCTCTGCTTCCTGTTGTTATTTTTCCATTGCTATGCCAATAAGGTTGATACTGAAAGCACACCAGGAATTCAAATCTTGCCAAGGTAAATCCTGATGTGAACAGGAACTGGAGTTTGCATGGCCATTTATCATTGGGTTAGCAATGATGAAGTGGGGAGCATTTAATTGCCACCAGTAAAACCACTACCACTGAAAATGATGATGTGTGGGAAGAGCACATTTTATGCCATCTGAGTTTCTGTCTGTTGCACCAAGAGCAGAGGTGGCCAATGGCCACTGGTGTGCTGTACCCTTGAGGTAGGCAAACTGGTGGCTTGTGCCCCCTCTTCCTCAAGCCCAGCTGTTTGCCTTTGCCCACATCAATGACGAGCTGTCAGCTGCTTCCCTGGTCAAGCTTCCTGTGAGCAATTCACCAACTGGCAGTCGCTGTGAGGATGTGCTCATTTCCAGAGCAATCTGCTCCCTCATCGATATTTGTTTGAACAATCATCAGATCAGAAAATTCCCTGTGTAAGCTGGATCTCTGTTTTCCCTTCTAATGCAATTACATGTGCTTCAATGCAGGGGTCTTTACTGTTTGCTGGCAATGTTTTCCTGTAAGGGATTGTGTCTCTGCCAAAGTCATATATGAGCATAACACAAATTATCATCCTGAGTAAAGTTATGTATTGCATTACATAACCACTTAAAAGAAAAAGAGCAACAGCTAAAGCAGCACTTATATTTATGAGCAGTATTTCATGGGATTAGTTCCACTTAGGCTGTAATGCTTCTCTGATACAGATGCTTAATCTGCTCTTTATTTTAAAGAAAGCCATACTAATGTCATACAATAATTCTCATTTCAAATCTACGAGCACATACTCCCCAGCCCTTTGGATAAGCACCGTGTTATTTTTTCATAAATCTTTCCTTTTAGGTGCTGCATAGAATTAGCTGAGATTTCTCTTTGTGTGTGTGCTATGATTTTGTTGGAGTTTTTGTTGGAAATGCTGGACTTCAAGACTGGCTGCTGTGTAAAGCAAGAGGGAAAGTCATTCTGCAGGTACCATAGCTGCTGTATTTGCTCTAAGGGAAGAAAATAGCAAATAGCACAGTGATTTGGGTATTCGCAAGTTTCAGTATGGTGACTGGTTGTACCATTAACCTCCTCTTTCTCTGCCTCCCAAGGAGGTGCCAGTCAGCTGAAGGACCCTGTTTTTGGGTACTTCAGTACCTGATGACTCTTAAGGGTTTCCATACCCCAATTTCATGTCAGTAGGCGTGAACTAAACCTTTGACACAAATATTGCCATTTTTGGATCTAACTTCTCCAGGATGCTCTTCATTCAGTCATTGTAGTCAGTGGGTTGATTAATGAAGAAAGCTGTTTGCCAGTGTATTTAAATATCACTCACTTTTGTTTTCACTCCTTCCTTTGAACTTTTTTTTAGCAAGTATAAAAAGACACTTTTTATTTTTGATTTTTACCTATAAGTTTTTTTAGTATTTATGTGCTACTGCTAAATATTTCCTTAAAATATTTGAAACATTTCCAGTGCATTTGGTGCTGCTATCAAAGATTAAATTAATTAAATATAGAAAATTATTTTCAAAATATTTGATATGCTTTCACTGATCATAGACAGCACAAAAGAGTGGCATCCTACATATAATCAACAGGGTAAACATTAATTCTATCAGTCCAGGTAGGCATTCATATTTTCATGCTTAATGAAATAGTTTTGCCTTTTATTAATATTTTGATATTAATATGCTATGATCATAACTTCATAGAAAATGAAAGACAACTTCTCCTTTATTCAGATTAAATGTCACAACCTCTGTTTAACATTCAGAATGATTGCACAACAATTTTAATGGAAATATTTGAGTTTTATTAAATATAGTGAGGAGTATTGTTTTTCTGAGTGTGTTTTTGCTCATTCTTTTCCCATTACAACATGTAACAATTGAAATTCATTTGCAGTACTTCAGCCAAGCTCTCTACATGCTGTACAACTATTAATATCCACTGCAGGGAGAAAGAAGGATCAAGAACACAGGGCTCAGAGTTTCTCTCAAAGCGAAAGCATCATTGCCTATTGAACAGATAGACAGCTGACAGAACTTCTACCAAAACGGCTGTGTCGATAAAACTCAGGTTTGTGTATACATTATCTTAGAAGTGGAAAAGATGACAGATTTCCCATCTGCAATAGGCAGTTGCTGGAGAGAAGACATAGACCAGACAAATAAAACTCCATACATCATTGAGTTCCCAAAGTACAAGGTGACTGTACTAAACCATTAGAATAGATGACAGCTAGACTAACCTCCACATAGCACTTCATTGCTTCTGCAGTGAAGGCTTCATCTGATTTCATTACTCTCTTGCTCAGGATTCCTTGTTCTGCAGCAAGGAGAAAAGTCTGTCTTTTCTTTGTGTCTGCATGTGTCTGCATGTTCTTTATTCCTAGTGATGCTCATCACAGATACCTCAGCATCCTGCAGTAATGCTTTACCTGTTCTCATTCCTAAGGCAGCTACCCAGTCAGAAAATAGCACAGAGTGATGCAGATCTTTTCCACATCAGTTTGAGGAATTAAATTCCCAAGAAAGTGTTCTCAAGCAAAGGTATACCTAAATCTATATATTGGTGGACTGGATTCCTGAGGATGAGGCTGATGAAAACTGACATAACATAAAAGGGCAAGGGTATTTTATGTCTAGTCTGTTGCTAGTAAAATAGAAGCATATGTCTGAAAACACACACCTACTGACTGTGGGAATCCAGCACCCCTGATTTAAGTGTATATTTGAGGCAAAGGCACAACTTGAAACTACTTGTTATTTCTATAGGTTCCAATGACACCACTAGACCAGAAACCAGTACCCAGCACACCCTCATCCCTTAACACAGACTTTAGTTGGGCACTGACTAATTCCATCCCATGGTCACTCACTTCTTTGGGGCCAAACAATCTTGCATCTTTTCTGCATTGGGGTCATGGACAGCTTGTGAGAAAGGGTTTAGGGAAGCTTAGGGCATGTACCATTAGTTAGGGTGCTCTCCTGGGTAATAAGACTTCACATGCCTCCCTGACCAAGTACAGCATCTTTAATATCATAGTTGAATACCAAACTGCTAAGCTTAGTCTCTAAGAGGGGTCAGACATCTCTGTTTTTACTGAGTGTAGGTGCAGATAGTTGCCAAGCTCTCTGCTGTGAACATGGCTCTTGGCAAGTGCTAAAGAAATGTCATGTGCTCCTCATTGATCTATCCCTTAAAGTCACTGTTGTGTAGGATAACAGCAAATGCTGGTCATCTGGGTCAAGCATATTTACATACCAGAGTCACTTCAGGAAAAATTATAAGAAAAATTACATCCTTAGCTAAATTTTTAGATGTCTGATCTTATCTAATAGACTGCAATCTCTCCCCAGGTTCCCTGTCATGTCCAGTTCCCTCCAGGCAGAAATATGCAGGCCAAGACAGCCCCTGAGCACTTGTCACCTTTCACTGACATGCTCACCCACACTTTAGGGGAGGAGGAGAGTACTGGGAGGAGAACTGTCAGCTTCTCCCTTTCAGAATGCACAGTGGTGCTGCAGAGATACAGAGCAAAATGACTTGTGTGATCTTTTATGGTAACAGAGTGCTCTTGCTCTGAGAAAACCCTTGAAATGCAAAATGCATGGTTGACAGCAACTGGAGGGAGAGTGTGAGTGTGAGGGGGTGCAAACGTGTGTGTGCACGGCTGCAGGGGGACGGACACCCTGCACAAAGCAAAGGTTGTGCTCTCTCGACAGTGATGCCCTTGTGGCGTTGCTGATAAGATCCTTTGCTCATGCTCAGCACTGTTAAGGCAGAGGCTGGCACAAAGTCATCCACTTTTCCTGGAGCATGCAAGTCTTAGTGAGGTGCTGACTGCCTCTTTGCTTTCCAAGCAGGAACAGCACCTTCAAGCATCCCTGCCCTGCCCTCATCCTGCCCACAGCCCATGTTGGAGAGGGACTGTGGCATGGGTGAGGCCCCAGCCTGGGGGCCAGTGAGAGCTGGAGGTAATTTCATCCAGTGATAGTGCAGCTACGCATGGTTTATGCTTTACAGAGTTTGTTATTTTCAGTCACACTCTGTTTGTAACCTAGACTGCCAGACTCATCTGTCTAGGAAGAGAATTCCTTCTGGAAACAGGCCATTGTGAAAATGCCCACATATCAGGCACCATTTTATTTTGGAAAGCTTCATCTTGTTACTGAAATAAGGGTGTGTAGTTGTGGTGCAATCCTGATGTCCTCATAGGCAAGGCAGAACTGGAAACTTTTAAGGGGAAAAAGTTTAGATCAAGGACTCCATTGTTGATGTGCAGTCAAATGTAACAATCAGATTACAGCATTTTTTTCTACCTCTCAAAACAAAATTTAACAACTCTTATTGAAGATGGAAAAAAAAAAAGAAAAAGAAAAGCATCTAGTAATAAAACAAAGCTAGACATACACAAGTGGTATTTTTCACTAACAGCTTCTAAATGTCTGAGGAAACATTGTGTCATCTAAGCAGATAGTAAATGAAATTTCTTTCAAGTTAACACTTTTTGCTTTTCAAATAAGAGCTATGCCAAAGAAAATAATGCAAACTGCACGGGAAGTGTTTAATTAATATCCCTAAACACTATCTTGCCAAGGAGACTACAGAGACAATAGGCATCTATATTAATTAATTTGGTAAAATTATCTCCTTAGTTAAATGGATGTAATCAAGAGTAATGTCTTGAGGTCTCTTTTTTGAAGTTCTTTTGCTGCTTTAAAATAATTCGATGGGACAAGTTTTCCACTGAAGAGACCAGTAGTAGTTTGTTTGACCAAAATGTCTAAAGAAAAAGGTTCCAAGAGACTCAGGATTTAACTTGCTAACTCACATGGACAGAACTCAGTCAATAACAGGAAAATCCACCTTCAGATAATTAGCTAGAACCCACATACAGAGGAAAAATCAAGTGGAGTTTTCTTCACATTGAGGCTTGTTTTGAGTAACATCTTAGTGGTCATGTCGACACATAATTCAAGAGGTTTATAGGAGTGCAAGAAAGCAAAGTAGTGAAAATGTAGAGTTAGGTCAAAGGTGAAGAACCAAAGAAAAAAAAAGTGATAGTTAAAGGACAGCTTTAGATTTATGAGGTTGTTTCAATTAAGTCGTAGAAGTCCACAGTGTAGAATATTTAATCAATGCTACAGCAGTAGGGATATTGGCTGCTCTGGATAAAATTAAACTCATTTGTTCCTTTCAGTTCCATGCAAGATGCATTCTGCTTTGCCATATTTGACTTCTGCTAAGACACTACTGGCACACTGTTCCACTTCAAAATTCTGCCTGAGACTGAAGTTTTTTTTTACCATGAGGAGTGTCACAAACCATCCATGAGATGAAATACAGGCTCCTGCAGATTTAAACAGAAGCTAGTAGTTCTGGTGATGTTTCTGATTTTTAAATAATGGAGCTGAACATGAAGGAAGACTTCATGTGTTCTCAGTCAGTGCCACTGGTACATAGTACCAATCCTCTCAAGGCTGTACATAAGGTTTCTTGCCCTACCTCTAAAGCATCTGGGAATACTGACACCCTTCCCTCCCCTCCTGCATTTTTCCCTTCTCCTTCTCTAAAAAACCCAACACTCAAACTCAATGTATCATTATATCCATAAAGAAAACTAGTAGCAGGTGTCAGTTACTGAAATCTCAATCTAAAACTAGTGAATTTGGGTTAATGCTACATTTAGCTCTGGAGTTTTTTAGGCTTCAAGCTTCAAGTACTTCTCTGCAACAAGGTAGAGGCACATGTGTAAAGATTCCAGTGACCTTACTCTGGACAACAGTGTTTGCTGCTATTTTCTCCTCAATGGAAGCAATAAAATCCCTGAAAACAAAAATGTTATCTGAGACAAATTTGTGCTGTATTCCAGTTCTCCTCATGGCTAATACAGTGGTCATAGGCACTATGATTTTGTGCAGTTGAGGTATCTTCTAGGTGAATGTTACATCTTGACTTTATACAAAGCTTCATTGCTAGTGTCTGAAAATAATAACACAGCCATTGCTTTCTCCACTGTATGCACTTAAAATGAAATTTCCCTTTGATGATCTGTGAGCTGGAACATGATCCAACATGGGGTACTGAATGCTCTACTCACCCATCCACTTTGTGAAAAACTGTCAGTTCCTGACAACTGCTTGCAGAAACTTGTTTAGGGGTTCTCTACAAATAAAATAATGGATGTTACAATTTACAGTTTCTTTTTCTTATTCAAGAGGTTATCTAACAGAATATAGGAATATTCTCATGTTTTCCTTGGAAGTCTTCTTACTCTTCTGTAAAGAAAATCTCTTCCTTGCTCAGTGGCAAAATGAGTCACCACTTCCTTTTCCATTGCTTCCACATTTGGGTGGCAAACTAGTGGTTCAATTATTCAGCTGCCTCAGACACTAGTGAAATGAGTTTTTACCACTTGAACTCTGTAGACCTAGGAAAAACGGCAAAATTTGCGAAGTCAAATATTCTTTTTAGCTTGTGAAAATTTAATTTGGCTTCCATAATTTTAAAAATACAATGATGTGTTATCCTTTCCCCCAGAATTCCGGTACACACATTATATGTAAAAATGAACTTGATCTGAAGGTAAATTATAATGGTGAATTGAAGTAGGTTTTTACTTACTAGACATCTATGTCTATATTTGCAGCAGATGCTGTAGAGAATGAGAAAAGCAATTATAAGAAGAGGAAGAACTGTTTCACATTGGTCTTCTCTGGAAAATTCACAGAAATCCACAGAAATGCTCAGAACAGAAATAGATTAGGTTGCATGCATCCCTCAAGTACAAGGGTGATGAGTAAGGAGGAAAAGTCCACCAAAAAAAAGAAATCTTCTTAGCAGGGTTTGGGTGCTATAAAATTTGAGCAAGGAGAAGAAAATTATGGAATAGCTGCTTCTTATGAACAATGTCTGTTCTCTTTCTCCAATATGTCATAGGACGCATTGAGAAAGAGTGGGCAATTAAATAAGATTGCATCATTAGATGTATGCACATGGGAATGAAACTACAATTCTGCTTCTTCAGCAGTTCCAGAATTTCTTAATATCTGAATACAATTTTGCAAATGTTAGGGTCCTTTTTCAACCATTTCTGTATGTGATACACATATCTGATTTAATGTTTCATTTTAATGAGATTTAAAAGCTACTTAGTAATGTGCTTTGGGTCCTTGTAGTTCCAATCTTCCTTTCCCTCTGTGAAAGAGGATGAGCTGAAGCATAAGACTGTTAGGTATCATGGAACATTTAACACTAAAATGGAAAATAGTAAGCCATAACTTACGGAGATCTTGCAATAACTACAAGCATTAGATACATAAATTAAGAGTTAAAATAATTGTTGGGATGAATGACTCTGTAAACAAGCATTTTAACATATGAAATATTCTGAGTTAGTTTCAAATGAAGAACCAGTGGGAATGCTAGTGAAGCCACTGTTTCAGACACTCAAATAGATATTTCTTTATGAATTTCATTCAGCTGGATTTCTGAGAGAGGGTTACGCTTTTTTGATCTGGATCAATTAACCTGGTGCTTTATAAAAATACATGAATAGGATTCTCAGTTAATTTTGATATTTTATCACACCTCTAGATTAATGTTTGTATGATTTTTTAATGTGGCAATTTCAATTATTAAAAAAATTAGAAAACCAGATGGAATTACAAAACAGCAACAGATTACTTAATGAACTTTTGCCTACTGGGCTAAATAGAACATACCACAGAATATATCAAAGCAGACACCAATGAGACACTATACATCCATTAGTATGCAGGAATTTTTCTCTTCAGATAGCAGTTCTTACCAGACATAAGCATATGCCTATCAGTCTTATTAAATAAACCCAGCAACTCTTCATGTTATAGGCTATAGCATATAACATCATGGCAAAAATCTAAAGAAATATACTATGATGCTTCTCATACACAGTGAAATCTGCCACCAAATAATGTGAGGTGGACAAAAAGTGAAAAAAGTTGCTATTATTTTATGAAGGAGTATGACATGTAAGTTAGTTTGCAAATACTAACAAACATCCTTCAGCTGTGCAAGAGGGCCTGAAAACAAAAGCAGTCAAAATACCAGACTTCAAAACTGTTGTCATATTTGTGTAATCATGTTACAATATTCTGTCAGCTCCTCTGCATGACATGTATTACATACATGGGTAAAAATGTGAGTGAATCAGATGAAGTGCAGACCTGTAAACCCATAATAATATAAATCTTGTTTACTTATATGAAACATTCCTTGAACTTATTGCAGTACTATGTAGGTTTTTTGTAAATTTCTTAGTATAATTTACCAAGATGTGCTGTGAAACAAAAATTATTCCAAATAGGATTCCAGAAGCTCTACAATTGCTTCTTTTGGCCAATGAACCCTAGCTGATGACCTCCAACACTCCTAGAAAAACTAATGTTAATTATTGCACACCAAATATGTGCCTAAATGATGTGCACTAATACCTTTTTATTTAATAAAAATGAGTGTCACCATATATATGTGCATACATTTGGTTATTGCTATCAGAATTAACAGCTTAACCCCAGCTTATTAGAAACAGGGTTCAGCAGACCAACACAAACTGAAATGAACACTTGCCACAGGCTTTTCACCAGGCTTTGAGACAATGTGTTTGTTAGTACCTTCAAATTAATACCAGTTAGATTTTGAACACTTTCAATCTCATGCTAGATGATTTAAACCAGATGAAAATAGAAGTGTGTTACCCAAAAGAAAAGAATACAGAAAATGCAGTATTGTAATATTTACTGAAAAAAATAACAAGTAAAAATCATTACTCTTTTTTTTTTTTGTTTTGTTTTGGGTTTTTTGTTTGTTTGTTTTTAAACATCATTAAGTAATCAAATTTAGGCCATACAAGCATCAACAAGAAATATAATAACTGTACTATTCAGGTGATAACTACAACTTTTTTAAACTGCTCAAGATCCAAAATCACAAATGTTGCATACCTCACTTTAAAACTGTGCCTTGCACAGCATGTAAAAAATTTGGTAGTCAATGACTGCTATGAAGTGTACATACAATACCTGAATTTTATATTTTAGTAGCTCAGGCCCAGATCATCAAAGTATTTAGGTTCCCACTCTTCATCGAAGCTCTGGGTCTAGATGTATTTTAACCCCTTCCATGAAAGGAGTAACTGTTTTCGATGGTCTGAATTTATAGTTTTGTCTTTCCCTATACAGGGAGGGAAAGAGTCAATATTACAGAAAGAGTGGTTCCAATAGGCAGAAAGTTTATGGCATTGCAACTACATGAACCACCTTCCCAACACAACATAAAAATATTCTAATATTAAGGATTATTTTACAACTCAGTGGAAATATGCAGTAATGCAATCCATTTCCTTTGTCTGGATGACAAAAATGCAGTCTTAACAGTCACAAGAACCCGCCTTGTGTTAGCTATAAAAAAAAATATATTTATATATATATTTATGCAACTACTATGTGCATTAAACAAAACCACTGTATGAATCAGCAGGGTTCAATAACACTTGTATCTGAATCTCTGGAAGGGGTGCATTGAAGTCTGTGGTGCTTCTCAGTAAGGACTCACAATGAAATGGCAAAGGATAGAAACCCATTTATTTTAATTTTTTTTCATATCACATTGCCTAAGAAATGGTCCATAAGCTCTCTGTCAGCTAAAAGGATCTGTTGCCTTTACTTCAGCCTACTGTTGAGAAATGAAAGATAAAACAAACCCAATAATTCATTTCTTAGTCAACACTGAAACTGAAAATCAGACCAACTTCACTGTGAACTCCCAGGAAATAATTTCACCATTGTGAAAATTCTCTGTTCTCTTAATTTCTTACCAATTTGTGCATCATGAGTTGTTTAGAAGGCTAATAATCAGCAATGTACAAGAAACATTGTACTACTCCTGGAAAGCATTTGCATTCTGACTCACTTAGTTAGGTCGGTAGGTTAATTTAGAATTGAAAAGCGTGTGTGTTTCACATTCGCTTATATAAATACTGGAAAGTTATTTTTTTTCTTTTTTTAACTGCATTGAGATACTTTTCTCAATCACCTGTGAACACTGATCAGTGCCTTTTGCACTGAAATGGTACAGATTTACCCCTCTGTCTTTGAGATAACAGAGAAGAACACTTAAACCAAAGGGCAATACCCTTGTGCACCAAAGCTTTATTATATTTCTGATTACTGTGCATCCCCATACCTAAAGCCAATAACATGGCACTTGTGCCATAGTTCTGATACCGTAGGTGTCCACTGACAAGTGTTCTGCATGAACCATTGTGTCTCAGTCCACTAACAAAAACTACTGTGCAGTAGTAATCTGGTATCTTAGATAGTTTTTCTTCTTGGACAAAGCTTATCCAAAATCTTCTTTCTATCAGGCTACAGCAGCTTAGAGCTCCTTTTCTTTAAAGAGAGGCAAAGTAAATGTCTTACACCTGTAGGCCAGTACTGGTGTTCTGTCCCAGAAATTTTAGCACTGCTCTGATACAATGAACCCTTCTTTTTCTCCAACTGGTTCCACTTCAGCATAGGCAGGATGTCCAGATCCTCTTCTGAATTTCATTGCTGGCCATCTGCTTGGACGTCGCTGTAACAGCAACAACCAAATAAAGTTTCAGAATATGAAGGGTACAACAATAAACTATTAATAAAAAATGTTAACAATATCCTGCAATTTTGATCTCTTGTACTAGAATGCACTCCAGTAGTTGTTAGAGAAATAGGGAAGCACAGGTCAGCAGCAGCAGAAGTCAGAGGAATTAATTCCTCTTTCTAAATTTGTGAGTGATGACTCTCTCAAAGATGTAAATAATTACCACTGCTCTTAGCAATGAAGAGTATGAAGTAGCTTCTGTCTAAACCAGCGGATTACTGGATTTGTCACATAAAGCACTGCTGATCAACTACCCCCTAAAGGATCTGTCCAGTGATTTTCCTTCTTAGTTCTGTATAGGAATTTGCTACACCGTGGGAGAATGCATAGCAGTTGACAGAAACTGTAATTTAAAAAAATATTTGGGACAAAATCCTGGCATGTTTATGCAGGACTGTCAAAATAATGACTTTCTGTTTCAAGTGCCATAATTTCTATTTGAGTAGATCACTTTGATCATTCAAATAGAAGCAACCTTTTCATTTAGTCTTAAGAACTTTGGGTACAAGAGTCTTAAGAAGTCCTAACCAATTTTCATTAGGATCTTTGGTGCCTGCTTTAAAAACAGCTAATAGAGAAAAAAAGAGTTGTTTTCCAGGGCAGATAAAACAATTCTTATATTATTATCATGTCTCTAGGAAGGAAAAGTACTTGAAACAATCTGTGTTTTTGAACTAATTAATGTCTGGTAAGGCTCAGACTTTGGGTGACCACTCCAAGATTACGTCAAAGGAAATAGTTTTCAGAGGAAGCTTTCCCAATAATAGGGAAAGTCATTCATAAAGTCAGTGAGCACAAAAGCTCTCCTAAAATGATTATTCCGTATTGAAACTGTTATCTGCCAAATATGCTGGTACATATTTATGTTTCTTTACTGATAACAGTTAAAATCTGTTTGAAAGGAGGGCTAGAAGATACAGCAACCTGTATTGAAACATTGCAGGAAAATGAGAGGAGAAACAATGAAAATAAGTTACATCCTATATTTTCATCAACAGCTCAAAATCTAAACAATTTTACTTTATTATCTTTCCTCTGAAAATAGACACTGCATTTGATCTTCTGTCCCAACAATACCCCATTTTGCTAGCCTTTCAATCACTTAGGATATTTCATGCTGCTAATAGGTGGTGCTGACCACAGAATAGCCATAACCACGTTTTGCTGGGACTCTTGGTGCTGTTGGCAGCAGTCACTAAAGAAATCTTGGGTACCACTGAATCTTGTTACCAACAAACACACACCTGTCTGTGGGTACAGCACAAAGTCCTCCTCAGTGATCATTGTTGGGAAGATACCACAGAAAAGTAACAGCTTCCTTTTCCTCCTATTGCAGGTTCAGGTTACTTTTGAGGCATTCAAACTTAAATTCTGTTTGGCAGGTAATTTAAAATCCAAGGCCTTTCAATGCAGCATCTTCCTACAAAGTAGGAAGGCAGAACACTCTCTTCTTTAATAGATGTCTTTTCCTAATAAGAAAACTTAGTCTATTCAAACTTTGGAGATTTTTTCCTACCTAAGCTTGATTCAGAGTGGTTTCAAAATTAAGAAGGACAGTTTGGTTACTGCTAAAGAAAAAGGGTCATATTCTGTTTTTAGGATCACTAAAGAAAATCAAGAACAATTCAATTAAATGTACAGATTTACACCAGAACAAATGAAAAAGGAATTTGACTGAGAGTTCCCTAATGAAAAGGGAAAAATAAAAATCACTGGAAAATTAACAGAAAAAAATAACTAGAAACTGTATCAAATTGCAGTCTATGTGTGGGGTTTAATCTACAAAGTTGCTCCCTAATTTAATTTTAAGATGTACATATGACCAGTTACTACTTCTTTGCTACATTGCTGATAGAAACTAAATCTACCGTTTTGTACTACTCTTTTCAATTGGCCTTTCCAGATGATTAGTTATGGAACAGATATCTATGGGTTTTAACAACACAAAGCCACACAACATAAACATGAGCTGCCTTTCCAGAAATCAGTAGACTCAAAGGCCACCTCCTAATATTACGTTGCAGGTTTCTGTGTTTTCTTGTCATGTCTGAGGTGAGATTTTTCCCTTCTTAGTGATTGTTTTATTTCAATTTCTTTATATGCATGTGAGTAATGTAAGCAGTTGACAGTCTTAAAAGAGAGTGCTTGCAAGTTACCAATTCATTGCCTTGTAAAAATATTACAGCTTTAATTGATAAAATCAAAAGTAACTTGATGGATATTGGGAGATACAAAGCTCCTTCTGTTGCTAAAGCAGCTCAGGAAATGCCTAATGTATTCTTCCTCTTTGTTGTCTGGGAAGACTAATAACAGAGAAAAAAAAACCCACTCCAAACAAACTGAAAAACTACACCAAAAACCCACCCAAACCAAATGGGGAGAAAGCAAGATGGGAATTTTAACTAATTCCTTAGTTTTGTCATCCAATTTTAGCAGGAAAAAATATGTTTTTGCTCAGAATTAGAACGCTTATAGGAAATCCTCTGAGCTGTGGCTGGAGAATTTTAACTCCTGCTTCCTTTCAGTGTATTACAAAGCAAGAAAACAGGATTTGTATTTTTTTCATGGGACTGAAGCTTCCTTGGGTTCACTATTTTAAGCAAAGAAGTTGAGAGAAAAGCACTTATGACCCTACATGATCAGGATGCAGAAGAAACATATTAGGAACAATAATTTATGATACACATTAAAAAATTAAGTTGCTATTGAAGATCAGGAAGATAAAATGAAAGAAACTAGCAGCTGAATAATCCATGGAAAGTGAGGTCTACCTTTTATGTTTCTTACATTATGCCGCTCCAACTTTGTTGGTGGCTGTACAGAATATTTGACTTCCTACAGCAGTACAAAAGCTAAAATAAGTGTATTTATATACATGTTGTAGTATTTCTTACTTCTGAGAAAAAAATGAAGAGGATGACAACTATGAATACTGAAACGTAGAGACTGGAGTAACTTTTCACTGTTCTTGTATCAGCAGATCTCCAAGTGTGTTCTTGTTGTTGACCAGTTTCTTCTTTGACATCTTTCAGTATCAGGGAACACTGAACCTTATAAGGCCTCTATTATGCATGAAAATTGTATTATCTCATTTAGCCATATTAAAAAAAGGTTTCATACATATCTGAGTACAGTTAATTGAATATTGTCTAAATAAATCTTGTTACGATCTGAACACGGTTTCCAGTGGTACTGTCTATGGTTCTTTTGCTAGCTGTAGACCATCTTATTTCCTGATGAACAGTAAATAACTTTTTTGAGCAAAAGAGAAAAAAGTGGCTACAGTTGAAAACTAGAGGAGAGTTTTAGATAGATCAGTGCTGTCTGTATGTATTTGTACATAGAAACTTTTAGTAAACTTGTTCATATTGAAAGGGAAAAAAGAGAAGAAAGGGAAAAGGACCTATCATTTTTTTGTCATGGGCCTCTATTAATTGTCCAGAGATCATTTAAAATTAAGGTATTTATTTTCTGTCAGCTTGGCTTCTTCCTACTAGGAGACACCTTATGACCAATGATACAATTAAAAAATAAGAATGGAATGGTCTGCTACAGTTTAGTTGAGAGGTAACGTTCAATAGGAATTATGTATTTCTACATTGGTTTACAGACTAGAAACCAGCCAGTGTCTCAAATTAGTATTATCTTGAAAACAAAGGAAGTGATAAACCCAGACTTACAATGAAGAGGCTGGTACAAAATCAACTGATGATTTTTTAATGGATTATAAAAGGAAAAGGATAAACTGACTACACATAAACAAGAAATGAAATATACTTTGTATCTGTCATGGGAACATAAGTTGTAAGGAATAAGCTATATACAAGATCAATTACAGGAATATACACAATTGTGTAAAGTTCTGTTGAAATACTGGTATTGAAGACTGATGCCCTGCTCCTGAGAGTTTCTGTTGCTGACATTATCACTGTCCCTAAAATTTATGTTACTTAACACTTTTCATCTGAGATTGTAATTCAGAGGAAAGCAATTGCAATAATGTATATTTTGTCAGCTGCAGCAATTACAAGCTTTTGCATTTCCTTTCATATACCTGCATGAAGACAAGTTTCTATCAGTAACGAACAGGAGGAACTTGGCAACATGTATTACATATTTGATATTCTTACATCCTACCCTCTATTATCCCCATCCCATCCTTATTCTATCCTTCATTCAGTACATTAAAATGGAACAAGTGCAATTTTGTACAGATCTGCAATGTCAGAAGAGCAGTGAAGGGAAACGTTAAGGAAAAGTGTCCCTCTGTCATCTCCCCAGCCCTTCCACATACATTTTGTTCTCAAAAATTTCTAAAATATTATCAAAAGTTCCTTGTGTATTTCAACCAGCGTAAAATCCCAGAGTGCTTGTTCATTGATCAGCTCTTCATTCCTATTCAGCAATAAACTTGAACAGTGGATTTCACCAAGACACACACACACATATACACACACACAGTCTCTCACTCTCTTTTCAAACTGAATTTACAAGGGAATAAATACTTGACTTAGCATGAGAAGGCAAATCCTTCAAAGTCTTGACTCTCCAGAGCTCACTAGTAAACTTGATTTCCCACTAAACTACACAAAAGCTGAAGTTATTGAATACATTTTAGGCTGAGTGCTCTGGTGCAACTTTGTCTTCTCTATTTTTTTGTATATTTCAATCTTTCAAACTTGCAGAGGACTGTTTCACTGTTTTGACTGAAGGGCTGCTTCTTACATTTCCACTGATGTCAAGTTCTTTGTCTAATTCAAGAGCATAAATACATTTAAATTTATTTAAAAGCTGTGTTCTTTAACTGCACTTTGTCAATAACACTTATTTAACTTTCTTAACTGAAAATATGCAAATACAAAGCTATCCAAATTCAGGATCAATTGTCAGAATCCCAGAAAAACTGTTATGACTTACTCAAATGGATTAAGAAAAGGAGAACAAAGCTACAGTGAAGTCTTACTAAATGACTAAAAGTTAACCTGATACTATTCAAGACCCATTTTTCTAAGTACACTTGTCCATGGGTAATCTACCACCGTAGTCAGGTCTTCTCTTCATGAGAAATAAAGATCTTTCTGCTACCAAACACATTGCCCATAACATGTATTTTTGTGCTCAAAGTTATCTGAAATTTGTGCACCAGTCTTTAATCTCTCCTAGAAACACCCAATTTATTTGGCAAGTCACAGTTAGGGTTATCTAAATAAATATCTAAAATTATGTTTCTGAGAAGTAATTCCAAAAATAAGAAAAGATCAATTGCCTGACACCATGTTAAACTATTATTTTGAAGAAACCGTTCTGGGATAAAGATTACTTCAAACTTAAGATTCAGTAGGATCATTTAGTGGCTTAATGTATTTTTCTTTTTTATAGAAGTACTTGCTTAAAGTATCTTCTTGTGATTTAAACCATCTCTTGCTATAACAGTTTCTGCAGTCTTACATACATCTAAGGAGCTGGCTGCTAAAGGATGAGAAACAGAATGCCTCCTTCCTCTCCACCTTTGACTTTTATTGTCAGTGTTGACTATTTATTTTAGTGCTTCTCCCTTGTGGCTGATTTAAGTTTCCCTTGCTGAGCTGCTGGTTCCTGCTGAGCTGGATAAGCTTTGGAAAAAATAACTTTCCTATCAGTATGAGGCAATGACAGAGAGATCAATGACAACACTCCAAATGCCAGGACACTGCAGAACTTTGAAAGAAGAGAAAAATGATACCTGTTCTCTTCTTTTTAATCATCCTCTTCATTAAATACAATTCAGCCTGAATGTCTGGACAAAAACTAATTGATGACCATGTCAAGCCCATTTCAAACTAAAAGCATAATCCCCTGTAAAATGGATATATAATAAAAACAATGGGCCATATCTGAGAATAAAACAGCAGAGCTGTGTGAGCTCCATCAGCTAGCTTAGAAAGTTGAGGCTCTCATTCTTTTTTAAAAAATCCTGCTTTCTTTTAAACTCTGTCTCTACTTATTTCTCGGTTTGAAGACATGCACTTAATTTGTTACATTAATGCAAAAACCTGGAAATGGTGCATAGAGAATATGGCTGGATGTTAAATCTGACTCTTATTTGTGATGTGCTGTTATAAGCAGAGATGTATAACAGTGAGCCAGAAATGTCCATTAATTCACTGAGCTCTGAAACACCAAGAACTGCCTCCAGCTTTTTAGACTATTTTCTCATATTATTTCCTTCCTCTAAGCAGACAGGGGATGAGCAGAAGGTCAAAATCTGAAGAAAATCTACTGCTAGATCTGCATGCCAGTGAAAGTTTCCAGATACTGAAATACAATCCCCCATACAGCCCCATCATTAAAAAAATACCCAATAATTAGTGCTTTCTCAGACCACTCCAGCCAGGGCTCAGTATTTAAGAACCATCCTCAGTCCACACTAATAGTCTCCATGCTGTCAACTTTACGTGAGAGAGAGAGCATTAAATGACAGGAATGCTGATCCTTCCATGCTGGTTGGTCTTTATGCTAAAAAACCAGTCCCAGCTGAATTTAATTTACTAGCAAAGACATAATTTAAGTTAAATCAGGAAGAGTCAAGGTTCATCCTCCAGGCTCTGATCACACATTATTATTTTATTTGCTGAAGAGCTGCAGCTGTTCCTTCCTTCCTCCCTCTCTTTTTACTCAAGGTCAGCCCCTGGCTCCATAGGACCAGTTCAGCTCTCTGTGTGGTCATTTAAACAGATTTGTGAAATCATCCATCTTAAACATCAAGTAAAACAAGCAATGAAAAAAGACATTAGATATGTGCATGTGTGTGTTTGTAAGTGTACATGTATGTTTCTAAGCAGCTGAACCAGCAAAATAAAGCCTTAGAATAACTCCAAGGAAGGTGGGAACTTGAAGGCAGAAGCTATGACCTTTAAAATGGGATCTTAACTCTAAAGAATGTTAATTTTTAACCACAAAAACCCACACTGCTCTTTGGTGTGTGACATATTAACTACTATCAATACAGACACAGACACTATTAAGTAATAATACATAAGCTCTGAATTCACCCACATTCTCACAGCTTCAGAGTCCATGTGTGTTAATAAACTGGATTTGGTTTTGTACACATAAGCCTAATATAAGA
Source organism: Scytalopus superciliaris (assembly GCA_013400415.1). NCBI lineage: Eukaryota > Metazoa > Chordata > Aves > Passeriformes > Rhinocryptidae > Scytalopus > Scytalopus superciliaris. The sequence continues at coordinate 2,442,637 of VXBX01001501.1, read as the reverse complement.
GAAAGGCTCTTCGCCTGAGGTTAAGATGGCCCCAATTTGCAATGTTAGTTTAGACTCCTTAAAATCCTCTACTTGCAGAGAATCACCATAGCAAACTTTTATTCTGCTGCTGTCAAGCCTTCCATAAGCATGCTTGGCAATGGTATCACTGTGTTCATCTGGGAAGAGAAACAGCAACATCTGATCCTTGCCTTCATATTGGCCAGCAACCCCTCTGTCGTCTTCCCAGCTGTGGCCAGATCAAGTTGCCTTTGGTCCCCAAAGGCAGAGCACTGGGATGACAGCTGAGGTAAGTTTCAAGCTTTAAAAGGAGTTTGGTTCACCATACAAGTAAGGAAGGTAAGAAAAATACAAATAAAGTATGCAAGTGAAAACTTCTTGTGTTGTGTGCAACCTTTCTGTCCACAGGTAACTCAGTGCCAGCAGGTACAAGACATCTGAATAAAAGACAGTTGGTCATATGGGTTGCTTTTCAATTTGCTAAATAATCCACGGACATTAATTGCTCTGAAACCCATAGTTCACACACAAAAGTAAATCATTAAAGGTCAAAAATACAAGAAAAAAAGAACATGAGAGAAAAGAAAGGAAGAAGTAAAATACAAAACACTACTAAAGCTGCAATTTAGCCAATAGCTCATGGAAATTTGAGCAAATCCATCTAACTCAGCTGAGAATTTTTTCACACCTCTTTATATCTAGCTCCAGATACTTATATCACTTTTGCTATGATCTGTGTCATATGTATTAAACCCTTGGCATTCAGGGCATCATGATTGGCTTCTTGGCCACCAAATCTTGCATCCTGAATGCAAGTATACTACATAGGTTAGTGAATAAATGAATTAATTTTTAATTGTGCTATAGCTAGTGTGTATCTATAGAGGCTGTATCTAGATTTCTGACATAAGCTGCTTCTGTTTCATTGAAAAAGTCATGAAGAGCACTGTTTGACATGCATGCTACTTTTGAAAAATCAGTGCAAATCAGTTCAAACTACAAACAAGAGACAGCATTGCTCAAGGTAAGAGCAGATATATAATGTGATTCAAAGGGGGAAATTATTTGCAACTGAATCAAATTCAAGGGAGAGAAAATACTTCAAGGATAACAATAAATAAATAGAAAACCAAAGCATGCAACATCTCTTCTGTCACTCTGCAAACTAATCTTTAGAAAACATTTACTCTTAGGTTTTAGAAAGAGCCCATATTCACTGGGACTTTGACTGAAGCTCCCTTAACTTTAAAAGTTGATAATTCATTCCATCTTTAGGTCACCAGAGAAGAGTCCACTTTAAACAATGGAACACATGAGCAGTGTGGAGGCTGGAAGAAACAGGAAAACACCGCATTTTGATTTGAATCTTCTACACATGCAACATAAAGTGGAATGTTTTTGAAAATGTGTTGAACTGTTTGGATGGCATTATTTGAAATTGTGCATAATCATAGGCAAATTGAATAGCATTGGCATTCAAAAGTTCTCAAGCTCTTTGTTCATAATAGCTATTTTTTTTTCCAGGTGGGGCTGGACATGTGCATTCTGCTTTGAACAAAAACACTAGAGAAAACATTTTCTTCAGACTTCAAGAGTAAGAAAGTAATAATGTTACTCTTGTCTAAGACAATAGCTGCTTTTGTAATAAATGCTATTTTTCTTGCCTTTGTGTATTGCTTATTTAAACCAACTAGTGCACTCAGGATATCATTTAATGGTGTTCAGAAGTGCCACAAGGGATTGCCTTTATCAGCACAAGGGTAAACAGTGCAGTGAAAATGTGGGTGTATTTATCCTTATCTAGGTGAGCTTGCTACATGACAAACATGAGTGGGATTTGAGATGAGCCATGTGAGACCCTGAGTGAGGTGGTAAGTGAATATTGGGTAATATCTGCAGAGAACAAAAGGAAGAAAGAGACTTAAAGCCTCAGATATGGGATCAGTTTATTACCCTTTTCTTTATTCAGTAACCAGTCGTGACTATAAAACAAATCAAGTAAAAATTACATAGCCTTTAACCTAAAACTTCCAACAAAATCTGATTAAAAATGACACTTTACCTACAAAATCATGACAGTACCTTAGAATCTTAGATGTAAAAAGAAGTTTCTCTATTAGTCATATTACAATTTTGAATAAATGCTATGTTAAATGTCTATATGATGCCCCTATAAAGTAGCTTCTTTAAAAGTAAGCAGAAATGAACCAGGTTCATGCTCTTTCTTTTGGCCAGCCTTAGAGTTATATTAATTACTAATGATAAATAAACTGATGCAGATCTTTATTTGGCTAGAAGACTTCATGGTAGACTACAGTGTACTCGTAATTTTTTAGACAACTGCAGGAGGGAACTGCCTGCCCATCTGTCACATCTCATTTTAACTGGGCAACTTGCTTTATTAATCAAGAGACTCATACAAAAGAGTATAATTTTCTCAAATATTTATATGCTTCTCATTTCATGACCAAGCCCATGGCAATCTTCTTGAGCTCTTTCCCCAGAATGGTAACATCAGATCCATATTTCATTCACTTCCCATAAATAATGCAGCTTGTCTGCTGCGGTATGTGGGCTATCATGTTATCTGTAACAGCTTAATCAAATATTTTTCAATTACAGAAGTGTAATAAAGAATGATTTTTTGTAACACTGACCCATTTATACCAGTTTTGCCTCCTTAATTTTTGTACTCCACTTTCAAGATTCAAGCTTGAGAAGACACATTCTTCTTTGTGTTGGAAATATGTAGATCCAATAGATCAGATTAATGTAAGAATAATATATTCTACTCTTTATTTATTGAATTGGTTAAACTATTTGTTTCCTTAGGAAATTGAATTATTAAGCTTTTTAAAAGTAATTTTAATTCCAGAATGGATTACCTTGTTCTGTTCTAGGCTTATGACACCAACAATGCTTTGAAAGTTTTGAAATTCATGGAAGTGCTCTGAAATACAATCATCCTTTTTTCCACTTCTTGTGATTTTACCACTGCATCAGTGATTTTACCACTCACAGGGAAGGCCACTCCTTCATGGCTAGTATTTTTTATAATTCTTGCTAATGCTGATTCTTCACAAGTATCACAATTATCCTAGTAACCAAAAGAAAATGTAGGTTATACCATGTTTTATATAAGTTTTCTTTTGAATGATCTGTTCTTTATTTTAAACTGAAAGTATATATTTTTCTATTTTTTTTTTCTAAAAGACTACATTGTTTGCTAAAAGGCACTGTAGCTTTGACTGCATACATTGATTAATGGCACCTAAAGATTAAATTCAGTGGAACAGGTTTAACAAAACTGATTAAGGCACCCCTGTTTGCATGAAGAGTATGATAACAATGAAAGAAATAAGTTAATATGCCCTTATACACTAAGAACAAAATTAAATAAATAATTGTATATTGTAATCTGGTATTCTCTCCTTCTTAAAAAGTGGCATTGCTATTTACTTAGCCTTTTCAATCACACCATGACAGATAAGAAACTTGCTTTAAGTAGAATGAAAGAATAGAAATTCAATATGTGTGAAGAAAAGAAAGGGATAAAACCATCTCTTTTGTACACGGTCTTCAGTGGAATTTTGTTTGTATACATCAATAGAGAATTGGATTGAAATCTTGCATAAACATGAAGGAAAACTATATTTTATTACATGGATTCTGTTCCCTGATGGTTAACACAGTTACATCACTTGAGGCTGAAATACTGATAAACAATTCATTCTGATTTCTGTCACTACTATTGCATCTAAGAAGTATATTTATTATAATATGATTTAAAGATGAATCATTCTGTTCGTGTTCATGTCTCACTTCAATCCTCATTGCTGTCACTAAGAATGAATGTCTACATCTTCCTGGGCCAGGCTTTTACCTAAGCAATCCCTGGATACACCCCTAGTGACACACACAGTGGTTTTGCATCTTCACTGTTGTCTAGCACTAAGTGTCCAGGCTTTTAACAGTAAGGGAATACTTCAAGTGGAGGTCATGAACAGTCAGCCTTTTCTTTCACATTTAGCAACTCTGTACTACAAGGCAGAGGAACATTGCCAAGTTGGAAAAAAAACCCCACAAGTAAGTATTCATAGGTTTTTGTAGCCTCAAACACCTATGGAGAATGTTCCTTTCTCATATTTTCAAGAACAGTGGAAGTAAACTGACTATATGTCACCATCTGCAATGTAGATGTCTGCACCTAAAATAGCTATCTGTATTTGAGGGAGAAAAATAGTAATTTATCTAATCCTAAAGGAGATGTCTAAAACAGGTCAGATGAATCATGGACTAAAAGAGTCTGCTTCTCTCTGTACTAATATAAAGAGCAAAAGAAGACAATAGATGTTAAAAATTAGATGAAAAAAATCTTTCCCACAGTGAGACAAAGTGTTAAAAGATTTTTTCAAATGATGTAAGAAACAAGTTTCCAGCTAAAAACTTACTGGTCTGCTCTTCTGCAGAATTAATAATGAATACTTTTATTTCCACCCCCCTCTCCAGGAAAATAATGGAAAAAATATATATCCCGAAATAAAATGCCAGTGCACATGAAAGGTAATGGAAAAATACTATGACGAGGAAAACAAACGATAAGAAAGAGAAGTGAGTGGTATCTGAGAGATATCTTTTACATATATATCCTGTCTAAAAGCAAACCAGTAATAGTGACAGTAGTGAAAGAAGAAGCTGAGTGACAAACATGCTATCACCTGCTAACAGTACCACTTGCTAGGAGAGGTCCATTTCTTCAAAGATTACACTATGAACACTTCTCATTTATTTAAGAAAGATCTATCCTGGTGATCCCAAACACCCTAGCCAAGAGACAGGACTAGTGATACCACATATTACTTTTGTCTTACCTCTATAAAGAAGAGACTAGCTGCTGACGTTGGGTGATGGTACATATAGACAGTCACGAGGATGGCTGCAGCCACAATAAGGACCAGGACTAGAATGCCAACAATTAAGCCTGCATGAAGTGTTCCACCTTTCTTCTCTGCTGCACTGTCATCTGTTGAAGCTGCACAAAAAGAACACCTATTAGCACAGTAATGTATGTCTTATCCACTCCATTACACAGATGGCAATTAAGCATTTGCTTCCCCCTGTTGCATGTACCTTGTTTTCCACAGCCCAAGCTGGAAAAACATGTTAGATATCTCTTTCCTACAACTGGGTACCATCATAATCTTACTGAAAAGATATTTTCAAATGTTTTACTAATTCTGTCTTAATAAACAAAATTAACATCCTTTCTTTTGAATATAAACTGGACATTCTGAAATTCCTAATTTTGCTTTGATTTTCTCATAGAATTATCACAATTTACCCACAGACAAAAAGTATTTATTGAATACATTTTGAACCTTGTAATTTTTTTAAATATTCAAGTTGAGACATGCCATGAATCCTTTTGAGGTCTGTTATATGCACTCTGAAAGCCTTATGTGTTAGCTTGTAGAGTAGTTTGGAACCACTCTGTACAACTGAATCAGACATCCAAAAGTGCAACAGATGGATGCTTAATGATCCTGCAATATTCTAATCTTGGTCTGAATGGAACACTCATCATACCGAAGTATTATAGAAGAACATCCATTTACTAAACTTCATACCAAGATGCTATGCTATGCTCCCACCAGGAGAAAAGAGGGCTGTGTCTGTCACACAAGCAACTTGCAGCAGTGCTTTCAAATAAGTGACTTAAAGTCTTTTACCACCACTGTAAGCTTTGTAGGAAAAGTCTTTCAATATATCAACCAACACCTGTAGAACTGCTTGTTCTGCAGTATACTCTTGCATAAAAGAAGAATTACTGTACTGCCCACTTCTGCAGGCTAAAGAGCCAATCAGAAGCCTTAGATTTAAAAAACACCTGAAGAGCACTGGCAATTTGACTTCACAAACTTACACCATTCTCCTAATATTCCCACTGCTTTCTGCTTTTCTGGAAAGCCTTCTACTCACCTCTATGCCTTACTCCATAGAACATCTGTTTCTGGTCTTGCTTATGAGAAACTTTCCTTCCTACTTTTAAATTTCCTCTCACCATGCTTGTTTGCCAGGCTGATTATAATGACAATTTTTGATTTCTGCAGTCACCCTTTCTGCTGTGCCATCCCCCCTGAACTATTTGTTTGGTTATTTTAGAGTCCTATGTTCTTTGAGGGCAGGGACTCCCTTTTATTTGTTCTTCAAGTACAGATATTGAGTTAGAGGTATCACTTCACAGAAGTTATTGTTAAAACAACAATAACAACAACAACAGTAGCAATAGTTGTACATGGTCTTTTACCATTCATTAGATTGGAGTAGAGTGCTCCATGCTGATGTTAATAAGGAGAATTGAAAAATAATAGAAGAAAGGTATATTGATTCAGGTAATTTAAAACGCCTTGCGTGAGGGGCAATAAAAGAAACAGGAACAGTTAATCTCAGTATAACAATTCATGAATCCATATATGGCAACACTTTTCTCACCAACCAAAGAAGGCTGCATGTCTCAGCACCCAGTGGATTGCACGACACCATTGCAACAACAGGGAGAAAAGGAAAATGAAGATGCTGTATTTTAGCCGATACATATTTCTATTACTCCATGTAATAGTTATGATTCTTTGGGGGCAGTGAAGGGATTCATGTACATTTCCCTTGCTTTTGTCTCTATTTCCTCAGTCTTGATTCAGGACAGGCAAAACCCCACAGTGTTGCCTTGCTCTTTCCCATAAAGTTAGTGATAGTTTGTGGAGCTAGCACCTGAACAGAATCAGAAGATAAAGATCCTAATAACCTGAAAGGCTAAAGGAGGGTATGTGAAGCATTAATGAATCTAATAAAAAATTGCATGCATGATTCCCACTCAGGTATGACCTAATCCTGAATCTATCTTTCTTTTTACTGAAAAAGTAAAGTATCTGTCCACACAGGAACTTCAGTTTTAATTGTGATGATTCCGGACATCAAGTTTGAGCTCAGGCATAAACAGGATTCAAGAACCAGGCTTCTCCCTGTCTAAATCCTACAAAAGGATCTACTTAGCTTGCTTAAATCTTA
>VXBX01001501.1:2389824-2435510 GCA_013400415.1 Scytalopus superciliaris | reverse complement strand
TTTTTTTGCACAGTACATACAGTAAAAATTGCCAGGGAATTCTTTACACTGAAGCGAAAGAACAGAGATATTGCCTAGGACCTGGAAGATCTATTTTCAAAATTCTCACCTAACAGGTCCTTAAAATGCTTCCTAGTATTTGGAGCAATATATAGCAAAGGATGTAAGATTCATGAAGGAGACAGGAAAGAAAGGTGATCTGAAAAAAGGTTCCTCTTGGTTTCAGACAGCAATCTTGACATAGCCATTAATATTCACTTCATCTGAGAATAGATGAATGTATAGAAGCTCCAGTCTTAGTTTCTGCTCATGCACTGTAACAACATTTAGTACTAGTACATATATATTTCAAATCGCCATATAAATGGAAATTAAGCAACTGAAGGGCCATCAGGAAAAACCTCCTTGATTATACGTCCTCTGGGTTGGGCTATTAATTCCCAGTGATGAGCAGCCAGTTGTGTGAGTCACCCTGCTGAAAAGTAACTGAACCCCAAAAGGAGCAGAGGATTCAAAGCTTGTTTGTCTCATAATTGTCTTTTTGACAGCTTCGTACTCTTCACTTCAATGTCATATCAGTGCATCACAGACTACTTTGTCACTTGTACCCATTTTCAGGCCGATTTGCACTAAATGAGCAATATGTATTGTTACTATGTTACAGTTCAAGGCAGAACATCATGTTCTGCATATTAAAAAAAAGCTGGACTTCAGCAAAGGTCCTAACAACTCTGTAAAGGTCATCAATTTAATCCCTTTCAATATGATATTTTCTCAGCTTTCAGCGCCCAGCTTTGCAAACTAGAACACTACCTCTTCCAAATAGCAGAGGTGACAACTGCCTGCCTAGATTTCTAATAGTCATGTTGAGCACTGCGTGGACATCAGTGCAGTGATCAGAATGCCAAATGCAAAAAAAAAAAAAAAGCAAGAAATGCTTTTCTTAAATTACGACAAGTGTAAGTAACCTGTAATTTCCATAATTAAATTCAGTCCATTGACCCCTAGGGCTCAAATATTCATGAGGAATTGATTTCACTCTCTTTGCACAGAGACAATAAACAGTGTTGTCAACTTTGAAAATACTCTTTGCTGCAAAATCAACTGTCAGTTCTTTTAAAAAGCCACCAAGGGAAATAGATGAAAAAAAAAAAGGACTCATAAACCTTTTCAGGTGTAGACATTTACTAGATTATCACAGTACATCTGCTGTTTCAGACAAGGCTAAGCCCATAGCACGTTTATGACCAACCCTTTCCCAAAAGGAATATCCTCAATGGAGCTTTCCCTAAACTTTCCTTGGCTTGTGCTCAGAAAATAATTGCTACATACAGTATACTCCATATCTATGACTTCTCTGCAAACTCTTACATGCATAAAAATTTTAAGCAGGAGCATGCTAACATCTCCGTCGGTTTGTTCTCATTAGGTGCTGAATGACAGGATAGAAGCACCAAGTAGCTTTTTTCCCCTAACATAAAGGCACAGAATCAAAAAATAAAATAACTGTTCTCCTGATGGAATGCTGTTTAAAAAAACAAAAGTGAAAACACAATAAATATATTCTCATTGTTTGCATAATAAACACATAAAGACTACATAATCTTTGATTTAAAGTTACTATATTGTGTCTAGTTATGGTTGGGCTAGCTTCTTTTGGAGTAAGAAAACCAAAAAAGTTCAAGGAATTATCATGAACGAAAATCTTGTCATGGCCCATGGGGACTGTGATGCTGACTTTAACAGAACAAAGGTGTGTACAAATGGGGATTGCTCTTTAGAGTGTTTGTAAACACAGAGTGGATACTTTCTCATTATTTTTCTCACAATTGCTTGTTAAGGTCTGCAAAATAATGAAATACATTGTTTTATATTATCTAAATTTAAGGTTTATAAATAGTTTCTGATGTGGTAGTTTTATATATGAGCGAGCAAAATCATGATACATACATTTACATCTCTTATGATACAAGATGACAAAGAGTTTAATTTCCAGAGATTAATATCTCTCTGAGAGCAGAGGTACAAAAAGTTTTACAGGAAAACTGGGGAAAAACAGATAAACTTCTGGTACTTCCTGGCATGAAAATTTCCTTTACGTAAAGTGACATGGAGCAAAAGGCAAATGAGAGAGAAAAAAAGTAGAATTTGTCTGCATGAACTTTGAAAATAAAATTTTGTTTTTCCCTGCAGAACCCATGTCATTCCTTTTTATTCTTGTATTTTGATCAAATGGTAAAAAAAATCTGGAAAAACATCATTACAATTGAACCTCCAATTCAAACTCATATACACATGCATCTTTAAGAGATGAAATGCAATACCTTATGTGACCCTCCTGACTGACACACAAAGCCAGGGATATAGATGATTTAAATAGCAGCAATCAGCCTAAAGATGATAACTCAGTACTGAGCTTTGTTCTTTTCTTCTCTCTTTTCATCAGAAGAATGAATTTTCATGGCAAGCCCCTGAATTTGTCACAAAGACATAGAGAAGGACCCCTGCAATTTGTTCTCATATAGGAATGTTTCATGATAAAATGAGTGTTTTCTGTTAGGTCATGTGGAAACAATTAGATGCATTTTTAATGTTCAGCAAAACCATGATTTTTTGAGCTGTTTGGTCAGATGAATATGAAACTGGGTATTAGAACACCTATACAGCCCTATTGGTATAGAAATTCTGTAAATTGACAGTGATTCTGGCATGTTCTTAGTCATGGCAAAATGAGTTGACACAGGTGCATGAAAACAGTTCCTACAGATGAAGCAGATTAGAAAAACATATAGGTATAACCACATTCGGGTATAACCACATTCGGGTATAACCACATCTACAGTATAGACTTACCTATTCTTTCATTACTTATGAGTATACTCTAAATAGATTAATCAATACAGAAACAGAATGTGTAACAGAATGTTCAGAGCCTCATGTCATTTTTCAATAGTTGGTAACTGCAGAACTCCCCTTTCATTCCCCAGCATCCATGTTAGGTAATGACTGTTTTGGAGCTGGGTGTGACTTTGAAGCTGTAACATGTCCAGCTTATAAAAACATATTCATTGATTTTATTGATTGAAGTAGATTGGGCCATACCATTAATATTAATGAAAATGAGTATCTCATTCTTACATAAAGTCCACTATCCTTCCAATACTGGCTTAGGAAACTCAGGTATGTTAGTATTATTGCTATTACTGTGAAATTATTATAGAATTACAGAAATTTGATAATCCTTAAAGAATGCAGCACTTAGGTAACTTGAAACTTGCTGTGACAACACAATCCAACTTTGATGCCAACAGAGACTGCAAGTTTTGTAACTCACTCTGTAAAAAAACCGCAGTCCAAAGTTCTGACTTGTGGATAGGATTGTGATTTCTTAGATGCCTATTTCTACTTCTTGGTCGGGTGCTGGGTTTTACATTTGCTAGTTATACAAATTTGATATAAAAACAAAGGTATGTACTGCTTAGTATAAATGCTATTTGAGGTAACAGAAATCTATGATTATATATTTCATAGATTTTTTAAAATCATCTAAGGAATCTTCATCCCTCTCCAAGGTTTATTCCATGGAAATAAAAACTGCCAGTGACAGTGCTGGAACATTCTGACTTTGGGCAAATCAGCTGAATTTGCCAGATCAAACCCATCTTTCCTCACTATTATCCCAGTCACCTGTCTTATACACTAGTATACCTATGTTAATCTCATGCAACCATCCTTACCAACACAACTGTTCATCTTCCATAACCATCTTTTGATCATTATCACTCTGGTTCCAGTCATCCAGGAACTTCAGAGTGTTTGAAAACTCTTTGAATGTGAGATATCTCTGTAAGTCATTTGACACCTCCTCTCCATGTATTTGTTCTCCTTTTTGGTCAGCCAAAGAGCAGAAAGCTTCTCTTGCTGCCTGATCTGGGCCTGCAGCTACAGATCCAAGTTCACTCCACAGCCCTCCACACTACAGTGTATGTAATTTCTGGAATCAACTACTATTTCCATGACTGTGAGTTTGAGTTACTAGGCTCCTGCAAAGAGGGAGGACATAATGTTTAGGACAGCTGAGCACACAGGGTTGCAGCCTACAATGAGCTCAGTAAAGCCACAGGATTTTCTCTTGTTTCTAGGCCTCCATTTACATTTGGAATGTGAGTCTACCAGGAGACTCCATGTTTTATGGGGCAGGTATATGGTTTTCCAAACCTAAGTTTTTTTCCTGTACATAATGCAGATTCCTGAAAAGATTATTAATGACCTACATATAGGGGAAATAGATGAGAATAAGGGAATGTGCAGTTGCAAGGATTCTCCAGAGACTCAGAGGACTACCCAGAAAATTTTTTTCCCTACCTCTTTTAGGAATAACATGCTCTGGAGTTCTCAACTTCTTCACAGTAAGTGTGTGATTTTCTTGATTTGTGGATTAATTCCCTTAGCATTTGTTACCATTTTGAGAGCAAGCTATTGTTACACTTCACTTGGTTTCATGATGATTTATTAATTTATACCTCAGCTAATGCTTTAAAAATTGATTTCCAATTGCATATAAGAAATGAAAGGTGGTCTTTGAGTGAGAATATTACGAACTGTAACCCACAAGTTCTGAACTCAGCATCTGGATTTGCTAACAATTTTCTGCAGGACCCAGGGCAATTCACTAAGTCTCTCCAAGACTGATCAACTACTTAGTGTAGTAAATTGATGAAAGTGCATTAAAATCAAATCCCTCTGTTTATAGGATGACAGAACTCTAAATATTTTAGGTAAGAGCTTTCATTTTCTTCTCTAAAATATTACCTAATGCTGCAACAGTTGTCTTCTGCATTAATTTTATTTTGAATTGCTTGAGGCCATGTAAGGCATTACACTACTTAGCAGCATCATGGGGGGGTCGTCATGAAGCTCAGTATTGTATCACAGAGGACCATACTGTTTGGCCCCTCTTCTTACCCTCACAAGGAAGTTGTAACTGCAGTGATGTCTCCCCTCAGTCTCCTCTTCTCCAGCTGAACACACCAAGTGCCCTCAGCCAGTTCTTGTATGGCTTCCCCTCAAGGTCCTTCACCATCTTCATTGTCCTCCTCTGGACACCCTCTAACAGCTTAATATCTTTCCTATATTGTGGTGCCCAAAACTGCCCACAATATTCAAGGTGAGGCCACCCCAATGCAGAGAAGAGTGGGAAAATCCCCTCCCTCGTCTGGCCGGCGATGCTGTGCCTGCTGCCCCCCAGGACAGGGTTGGCCCTCCTGGCTGCCAGGGCACTGCTGACTCAGATTCAACTTGCCATCCACCAGGACCCCCCAGGGCCCTTTCCACAGTACTGAGCAGCATCTCATTCCCTCAGTCTGTATGTATCTACAACAACATCCAGGACTGTCTGACTTCAGGTGGAGAATACAGCACTTTCCCTTGTTGAACTTCATATGACTGGTGATTGCCCAGCCCTCTAATTGGTTGAGGTGTCTCTTCAGGGCCTCCCTGCCTTCAAGGGAGTCAACAGCTCCTGCCAGTATTGTGTCATCTGCAAACTTGCTCAGTATCCCTTCTAGTCCTGCGTCCAAGTCATTCATGAAGATGTTGGAGAGCACAGGGCCTAAGATGAAGTCCTGTGGAACCCCACTGGTGACAGGTCTCCAGTCTCCAGCACTCCTCTGTGCTCGACCAGTGAGCCAATTTCTCACCCAACACAAGACGTGTTTATCCAGCTGCGTGCTGGACATTTTGCCCAGAAGGATCCTGTGAGAGATGGCGTTGAAAGCTTTACTGAAATCCAAAAAGATTACATCAACTGGCTTCCTTTAATCAACTAGGTGGGTTACCTTGTCATAAAAGGAAATCATGCTTGATAATCAGGACCTTCCTCTAGTGAAGGTGTGCTGGCTGTGACCAGTGACTGTGTTGTCTTTCAGGTGTTTTCCAATACCTCCCAGAATAATCTTCTCTGCAACTTTACCAGGCACTAAAGTGATACTGACAGGCCCGTAGTTTCTGGGGTCCTCCTTCTTGCCCTTCTTGAAAATTAGGACAATGTTCTCCAGCTTCCAGTCAGCTGGGACCACTCCAGATTCCCAAGACCACTCAAAAATCATGACGAGAGGTTTTGCAATTCTTGGATGAATCCCATCAGGTTCCACAGAATTGTAGGGATCCACCTGGAGCAGCAGATCCCACACAATTTCATGGGCAACTGGGAGTTGATCACTCTCACAGTGATGGTCCTCCAGCTCAGGGCACTGAGTTCCCCTTAGTCCACCATTCATGTTGAAGAGGCAAAGAATGCATTAAAAACTTCTGCCTTTTCTCTGTCCCTGTTTGTGAGGTGACCATCCTGACACTGTAACGAGGCAATGTTATTTTTACACTGCCTATTGCCACTAATATATTTGAAAAAAACTCTTTTTTCTTGTCCCTCACATTTTTGGAAGCTTCAACTCCAGCTGAGCTTTGGCCACATAAATTTTCTCCCTTCCGTGTCAAGCTGCATCTATGTATTCCCATGTCACTTGACCTTGCTATAAAGTATATAAAAATATCCTTTTTTCCAAAACTTGGATCTGCAATTTGGTCATTTCTTACTGAGTTTTCTAATCTCTCAAGGCCAAATTAAACTCTCTATAGCACTAGAACTGATCTTATCCATCAGTGATGTCTGTATCTAGCCCATCTCTGAAAATGTTCACAAGACAGTGAAAGTAGCATGATACAGACATTTCCTAGCACTACATATGCTGGGATGAACTTGTTAACAAATAAATAAAATAGCTTTCTCCTTCAGGTAGTTTATTGGTTTTGGACTGTTTTCCTTTCTTTGAAAAAGTCATTACTGTACATCTTGATGAATGAGAAGTGTAGCACTTTGTCCAACACCCTTTGTCCAACAGACACAGACTTTTCTTTCCACTTTTAAAGCTGAAGGACTGTGAGGGACTTATAGCAATCAAATCACCACAACAGTGTCTAAAATGAAATGTCTAGATGTGCTGGCCAGTCATCTAAATCATCCACCAAAGAGTTCTCAACAAGAAAATAATACATTACTGGATAGCCACAGCCAATTGCTCACAGTTTTTATGAAAAATTAGGCTTTTAAACTGCTTAGTCAACTGTATTGCATTCTAAGAAAAATGAAAAAATAACATAATCTGCAATTAATAACAAAAATGTACTTTTTTTAGTGTTGGACATATCTGAAAACTTATAATTGTCGTTATTTTAAGGAGAATCAAGACACAACAAAAATTGTGATAGCATGCCAGCCGTATTTTAAAATGGGTTAAACACGTATATAAAAGGCATTTGTCATGCCTTTCAAAGAAAGAGGGCAGGCAGAAGAAACAGAAACATGCAAATTTGAAATGTATGTTAAGATACGCCACCAAAGGTTGTGGGTGAATTACATCACAGTTGCAAGCAATTTTCTCATATAATTGAAAGATCAAAACAGTGTGACCAGAAGCCAAAACTTAAATTTAGTTGTCGCTTTATAATATTTATACAATATTTTATAGTATTTGGTTTCAAAAGCTCCAGGCAGATGTGAGATGCAGAATTTCTATGGAATCCTTTTGTTGTACCTAACCAGGTATTGACTGCTATCACCCAAGGACACATCAAACTATAGGCAATCATTGATCCAGTATAGCTTTGGTTTTCTATGATAAAGGGTTCCCTTTCATTAGAGTTTTAAAGGATTTAGTGTGAGAAAGTAAAGACCCTGTATTCGTGACCTGGAATAATCTACTCTTTATGAAAGGCTGACAAACTGCAGAGAATCAAAGAATGTGCCTGCGGCTGCAGAGGTTTTATCTGAGTCTAATCTAGGGGTCACTGGAAAATTCAATGCATAATTGAAGATTCATCAAAAAGAACTTCTCAGATTAAAAGCTACGTTTACTGTGTGAATGAGAAATCCTGGAGTGTTGCTTTGCTTTTGTGTTGTTTGAAGTAATTTTAATTTTTTTTAAATTTCAAGAATAAAAGAAACAGCTCAAGGAAAATGAATAATCACATCAGGTGTTGGTTTGTCTTCCTAAAATGTAGTAGCTTTCTCAGTGGAAATGAACTTTCTATATTTAAGATAAATGATGCTGCAAAACCTACACCTCATTTGACCAAGGAGGCCACAGCCATCTATCACTTGCTCTAGTATTCAACATTCTGTTTGCTTTTACAGAGTTTTTCTTTTCAGATCTTGGGCAAACAGTAGACAAGTGAAAAAAATAATCCTGCTGCAATTCTCAGACTGAAAGAAACTTGGATGTGTTTTCTAAACCCTGCTTCTTGAATTGTTTTTTATATAACAGCATACTGTTTTGAGCATGTATGAGACGCTCATGATGGTCCCAGGCTGACCACCTGCCATGGAGTGTAGGCACAGTTCAGCTAGGAATATGCCTCCTGTGCAGAGCAGACACAGAACAGGATGGTGAAGTTCTGACTATTGACCTTTAAGAGCACTGAAGCACTTTTCACGACAAAATAAAAAGAAGAATTCATTTAAAGAAGAATAAGAGAAAGAAAGTTTCAGGGATGTTCCTATAGACAAAATACCTAAAAAGTACCACCCTAAATTTGTGTGTCAAAGTAACATCAAACAACACTACCAACATGGATAATTCAATGCCCAGTACAGCACGTGACCAGATATGCTGTGGTTAGCGACAGCAAAATGGCAGAGAACAGACTGGAAAGGAAGAGCATGACAACTGCCTCCTGTGAGGTGAAGAGATCTCTAATTTGAGAGATGGAGGAAATAATGACAGAATATGACTGAAAAACAACAGAAAAACAGACCAACATGTTAAGTTGCATCTGCACTCTTTTCAAAACTTGAATAATTCTCTGCAAAGCTCCTCGGAAACCACCATGCCTCAGCTGTTCTGGACTGCTGCACCTGGGACCTCTGTCCATGACGGGGTTTCCATGTAAGCTCAGGTCCAAACTTAAGCTGTGTTGCAGATGAACCTGTATTAAGTCCCGTCTCTGATTTTGTCTCCTGGACCAGTGTTGAAGGTAGCCTGTCTCCAGTCCTGTCCATGGGTCATCTCTCCTTGATAAACCTTGGAGGTGTTCCTTTTGCTGAATCCCTGTATGGACCTGGTTCATCACCTCACTTTCTCTGGGACCGCTGATGGGAGCTGCTTCCTCTGGTCCTTACCTGAGCTGTGCTGTTGGTTGCTGTGCCCGACATCCTACCTTGCTGCTCTCTTGCTGCCTTGCTTACCTGGCTTCCTCATTGACCCTGGATGTGCATTGTTGCTGCAGACTCAGTTAATGGTCACTACATTAGGGTTGACCACAGTTGCTTCCCCTAAGCTGCTGGACTCACTGTGCCTGGGCCTGCTGCCTGTTCCCCCAACCCATGAGAGAAGCTTGGTGCTCCCTGCTTGGAAAGGCAACCAGAGCCAATAATATTCCCCTTTATATCAGTGGAACTATAACTTCTTTCAATGTGCTCAGCAAATCATCCTCTGGTTTGACAGACCTTTCTGCAGGCTGCAGAAATCAACCCAAATCTTCTCTTTCACCTCAGCAAGCTCTACATTGGAAGTGAACACAGACACAGCTGATGTCTTACAACCCAGTCCTGTTCTAACTAATAGGGAAATTCTCATCTGCTTCAAAGGGAGAAGGAACAAACCTCAGGTCTCAGTCCTTGAACTGACAAAGAAGATGACAAAAGCTGTCCCCTGCAGAGCCTCATTTAACAGAGGCCTTTATCAGTATGACAAGGTGATCTCATTAACTCACACAGGGAATGTGCATGGAGAAATACAGGAACTCTGCTAGTACAGAGACACAGATATAAAATGGGTGTGCTTATGAACAAAATATCATGTAATAATTCACTACTATGAATGACTTTATTACACGATATTATTATTTAGAACTAACATGATATACTCTCTTAATACAGTTAAACAATACTGCATTAATGTAATACAATCAATAACTGTATTAATACAGTAAAAAAATTACTTAATATGTCCATATGTGGAAGTTAATTAAACTTGCTGTTTTATTACAGAATTATAAGGAGAATTGTAAATGTTTAATTTTCCTAAGCAGTTTATAAGCTTATTCACCCTCCTTCAAGGCCCTTGGGAGCCTGGTAAAAACTATTTCTACAGTCTCATTTGGATTAATGAAGTTCAGTCAGCTTTAATTTGACAAATTACTGATACTCTTTAAAAACAAACAAAAAAAATCTCTTACCTCCATTATCTTTTAGGTGCAGTGCTATCTTGGTGTCATCTATAAAGGAAATTCAAAGTTAGTTGAAGGAAAATGTATTTTTCTAGGTCATGACTCATTTTAGCAATCAGTTTCTAATGTCAAAGAAATTCCACAACTAGAAAAGTGTTTGGTACTTAATGAGAATTAGATTATGGTGTTTCTTACACTGAGCATTGCCTCACTTTCTTACCACTAAAAAAATCCATTTATGAGAGTGTAAAGAAGAATTCAAAATACTGGTAAATAAGGGTACTAGAGTATGCCTCATAAAATTTACAAATAATTTATTTATGTTACATGTTCATACATATCTTGAGCATTATTAAGGACTGTATGACCAACATTTGACAATAATGTAAGCTGATGACTTAGTTTCTCTTGTAAGAATCATGAAAAGGTCTAAGAAGGTTAAATCCTATTTACTTCCATATTCCTCTTGTTCTTGTGAATTTTAATAAAAATATTTCAGGGAATATGCCTTTTAATAAAGTCCAAATGCTGTACCACAGTTTCTAAACCATTCTTTCTTATCAGTAGATTCCCACTTTGAAATTACTTCAGGTCACACAGGCCACTAGGAAAATTTGCTTGTACTTAGTACCTTTTCTTCTGTTAATCTACAATTTTAACAGATACACACACACATTTTAGAGATGTTCCTTGATTAATCTAACTTAGCTTTCCTGTCCATCTGAATTTTCTCCCAAAGCAGGAAAGCAGGATACCCCAAGCCCAGAATAGCAAGACTTAAGCAGTCAGTGGGACAAGGATGAGAACTGACACACCATCACTTGCCCAGTTAATTTGGTTCAGAAGCCTAGAGAAACTTTCACAAGGAGCCCTACATGAAAAGATCAGTGTCAACTGCCAAAAAAAGTAAACAAGCATATTTCAAAGAGGTTTTTAATTTGGATTACCTGTAATTTTTACCTGGCTAAATAGAATACCTAAAGAAATTAAAAACGTATTAAGTATGTGTTGGGAATTTCTTCACTAACTTTAGCAAGGCTCTCTACTACTACCATTTCAGCAGGTTTGGACTATGGCTTGATGGTAAAGGAACACGAAAAACTCACTTCAGCCTCAAGCTTTTCAGAAATCTGCCTGACTTGTCTTTGCTTCTCCAGCACCATCCCTTCCTCCAGCTCTCATCCCCTTTGCCCTTTATTGTTGCAAGAGTGAGTTGCAAATTTAAAAGCAATAGCAGATATCACCTTGACTGCAATTACCATCTTCTTCTGCTGCCCCAGAGAGAAAAAGTCAACATGAACAGATACTTAAAGGAAATGAATTTCATTTTGACTTCTAAATTACTTGTTTGTACTATAGAATAATGCAGTGTATACACGCTACCTTCTGTGGGCAGGCTAGTTGGCAGGTGGGAAGTGGTAGATCCTCTGGTGGTTGTTAAAACTCTGAACCTTGTGGTGGTTGGCAGAAGGGTGGTGGTGGAGTATGGAGGTGTTTCAGTTGTGTCTATATTCTTCTCACAAATCTTGTCTTTTGCCTATGGGGACACAACAGAAACAAAGAAGAGAAAATTAATTCTCAGTGGAGACTGTCACTGAATGAAGAATTTAAGCATGGACAAGCTGCCAGAATAAAAGAAATGAACATAAAAACCCTAAATCCAGAAATTTCAAGAGCTTCTTCTTTTAATTGTCTTTTTCTCCCTCTTTTTCTTTCCCTTTGAAGTACTCTATACCACACTCAGCAACATATATTTTTTCATTTATCTGTAAAATTTACAACTCTCAATGACAAGGCTTCAAAGTATTCCCAGACTGTCAAACATGTTATTTTCCTGAATCAGATTTTAACATCTAAGATTATAATTCAGATTTCTACTCTTCTATTATGAAAGCTCACTGCCATCAATCCAGGTGCCATAACATATGTTAAAAAAGATATGTGGGAATTAAACTGTAACTCTTCTTAGTAAACAGTGTGTGGTTAAGAGGAGCATTTAATTAGGCTTTACATGGATATATCACAGAAGAACACACATATATATGTAAAATGTGTGCATGTATTCAGCCTATAGAATATTTATTTATCACAACAGAGCAACATATTCACTTTATGCCTATTCATGTCACATAATATTAAAATAACATGTATTATTTGTATATAATATAGCAATTATTATTATATAATACATTATAAAATACTACTACTACTACTACTACTACTACTACTACTACTACTACTACGACTAAAAATTATTACATTAGCACACTATAAATAACGGTCACAACCATATAATAAGTAAACTTTTATTTTCATGGGCAAATACACAAAAGGCTTGAGTCTTTTTATTTTATTTTATTTTATTTTATTTTATTTTATTTTATTTTATTTTATTTCTGGACACTTTTAAAATGCTGCAGATTTAATGAATAATTTCTTTTATAGATCACACAGTTTTGAAGGAGAATACATCCAATTAACTTGCAGCAAATGCAGGAACTGCATGTAACTCCTGCTGTCCCCATTCATTTTAATGAGAAGTGGAGTTCCACAAAGCCTGTTCATTTTACTGAGATCTGGCTGTCAAAACCCAGTGGACACTGTCTTTCTTTTAATATGCACAGGTATTTTATTGTCCTTTGTTGTACCAGAAAAAATATACTACATTAAAGAAAGGTATCCAAAGGATAATTATTCTTTAAAACTTCTTGTGTTTTTTTCTGAAAATTACTGGTAATTTCACTGATGCAATGTAACCAAAATTTAGCTCAAAATCTATATTACAAATAAGGAAACATTGATATGAGAATATCCTCTTGAGTGAAGGCATTGAAAATTAACCATTGTGTGTTAATTATTGATCCTTCATTGAACTCTAGGAGCCAGCTCAGGCATAATTCTGGAAGATGCTAAGTAAGCTGTTGTTTCTACTCCAGAGAGCCTGAAAGCTGGACGTGAACTGCAACCAAGTAGACTGAAACTTTGGAAATTAAACTATTAGTTTCCTGGATACACTTAGTGTATCGATAATTTCCCTTCAGATCATCTACTAAACCTTGGAGTACTAGTTGGACTGAAACAAGACAGGAAAAGCAGAACGGGATGTTACTGTCCTGCAGAGAGCATTTTTTTGATAACTTAATTTACAAGCACAACCGAGTCCTAGGTAATTATAACTGGATTACAGCAATACAGAAGTCGTGCACTATAATAACATGCCCCAGTAACTTTCATCTTATGTTCTTGAAGACGTTGCTCTCCACAGAAATTTTGTTTTTAAATCAGCAGACTACAAACTGCAAAGCTGGAGCTTCAAGGCTGTGTAAGCAGGTAGTAAGTAGGATGCAGTTATTTTGCAATTACAATTATAAAGAAAAAAAAATTACTTCCATTAGTCTGGATTTATGCCATTACTTCTCTTTGCTTCTACTGAGAATAAAGAAGAATGTGCTTTTCTAACTAGACACTTGGGGCTTTGTTCTGCCCCGAGTTTCACCTGACAATACACTTCAGAAGGCCTATGTTGCTGAAACTCATGAGAAAATTTAGTCCATTCTGCAAAAATGGAAAAATAACTGCTCTTTTTATGGCCACCAGGAGATCGAAAGTGTCATAAATTAATTTGTTCCTATTACCACAATCCCCAAACGAGAAAGAAATAAAAATGAAGGCAAAATCCCAACTCTCAAACTAAAAACCCTTATAAAGCGGGAACACTGGAAAAGAAATATCAGGAGTATATTTATATATGCATCTTGAAAGTGAACTGCTCTGGTCTAGGAGTACCCCAAATAACTTTCAGAGGATGTTTATAGTCCCTGTTTGACAGTCCACCACTACCACAGTCAGGTATCTTTCTCATCCTCTCACCACCTCTCCAAATGCCCTGTGAGTTGCTTGTGTGAAGGTTTTTCTAAAAATTGTGTTTTAATTTTTATTTTATCTGTTTGAATTCATCTGTGTAATTTCTTCTGCACTAAATGATTTGGCCAGATTTCAAAATCAAAATGCAATGTCTGTTTCTCACTTGAGACTACTCTGGCAGAAGGTTTTCTGAAGTGAGGAATATCACAGTTTCTTCCCCTTTTCTGCTGAAAGTCAGAGATCTAAAAGAAAATCAGCAGAAGGACACTGTTTTGGGTTAGGCTTTCATTATTTTGTTTTTCTTTCTTTTTTTTTTTTAGTAGTTTGTTTTTGGTGTTGTTTTGGGGTTTTAAAGTTTGGGTTTTTTTAAATTTAAAGTATTTTCTCAAAGATAAAAATTCAATTTGTGTCCATTTTCTTCCACCAAATGGGGAGTGAAATTGCTCAGCCTATTCTTTATTGTGCCTTATAGCATTTCTGCTGAACGAGAAAGATAAATATAACATGACTTTGGCCTTGAAACCATTCTACATAATCTGAAGAATTTAATCAAAAGCATCATGACTAGATAAGTTGCCTCTGATGGGCTGAGGATGTAAACTACTCACATACCTCTTCAGGGCAGCCACTGTCTACCCAATCTTGCCGGTGACGGTCAAATCCACTGGAGCATCTTTAATTGATGAAATACATAGAAGTTGTTCCGATGGAAATAGAAGTAAAACAAGAATAAGAAAGGAAGGAAGAGGAACATAAGAAAGTGACAGAAAGAATAAGTAAATGATGTGATTTAAAATTCATATGATTTATGTTTTATCACTTCTATTCAAGATGCTGTTGTTTATAATATGAGTCACTCATTTAATCCACTTCAGTTAAAGGTGTTTCAATGAATAAGGCTTTATTTTAGTTTTTAAAATTTATTTATAGATTTTAAACAGGAGTATCTCCCTTCCACTGGATAATTATTCTTAAGACTGCACTGACCCATAGCGCTTTTAAGTTTGATGTCAACCATAGGGATGTAAATTGGTTTAATTATTTTTGTCCAGACTTCTTAGCCAGGAAAATTTAATCCCACAAAGAATGCAGTGAACTACTCATTGTTTCTCTCAGGCAAAGGGATCTGAGACATTAAGATACACATAGAGCACTGTGATCAATGTTCACAGCTCCTCTGAACACTCTCCACGGCAATTAGAGAATACTATACAGCTGTTTCTACCTCTACACTGGACGCAGGAAACTTAAATTGTGTTCACATTTCTTATCAAATTAGATAAGTTTGATAACCTGTTTACAATATCCTTTCTCATTTGCAATATATAATGAAGAAATATATAATTTAAGAAACTTGTAGCACTTCAATACAATGATTCCCCTGGCAATCCCCATCTCACAAGTGTTACCAGTGGTTATAGAGTAAGAGGGTTTCCTAGACAACAGGTTGCATCACAAAGAGAAAGCATGATTAAAATGGCAAACAGATAACTAAACAATGATGTTCAACTTTGAAAAAGATTCTTTCCAGTTAAGATGCCTTTTATTTTGGAGGTTTTGTTTTTTTGTTTTCTTTATTAATTTCCTACAGTATTTTGTGATGAGACAGGGTGATGACATCTGACACCTGTGGTGATAACTTACCTGATCATACAATAAAGAACTTTCCTGCTGTCTTTTAATAAGACTAGGCAAGCTAGTAAGGCCACTGTTATGGTTAGCTGTATTTAAGGGGTAATTTTTTGTTCTCAAAAACCCGAAAGATGAAAAGACATGCCAAGTACTACCCTAGTTAAACCAAGGCAAACAGGTGCATTTAGAAGAATGGAACAGTGGAATTATTTTTACAGTAGGAGGATGTTACATAGAAGGTATAAACAATGTTAACAACACACTCGGGATAAGAAACTTCTCCGTGTAGTTGTTCTGAGCAGATTCTATAATGTCTTTGAGAAAAGATTTTCAGAAAATGTTCCTTTTCGTGTTATACTTGCACTGATCTACCTTCCACCATTCACAATATTACCAAAAAAGTACCCCAACGCTAACAGGTGTCAATTATCACACACTCTTTTGCAACTGACTTCTCCAAAAACCTATAGCAGTAAAGAAAAAACATGGCCAAAACAGAAATGTACTCCAGAGAAATACAGAAACCTCCTTCTCAATACATGAGCCCCTCAACATAGGAAAGACATGAGCAGGTCCTTCTGGAGCAGGTCCAGGGGAGGGCCAGAAAGGTGATCACAGGACTGGAGCACCTCTCTTATGAAAACAGACTGAGAGATTTGGGGTTTTTTAGCCTGGAGAAGGGAAGTCTCTGAGAAAACCTGATACCAGTCAATACTTAAAGAGGGCTTGAAAGAAAGATGGAGAGAGACCTTTTATTAAAACCTGTAGTGACTGGATAAGGGGCAATGGTTTTTAACTGAACAAGAATAGATTTACATGGCACATAAGGAAAAAATGTATTACAATGGTGCTGGTGCATCACTACAACAGGTTGCCAGAAGCAGTTGTGAATGCCCCATCATTGGAAGTGTTCAATGTCCAGTATGATGGGGTTTTTACATCCTTGCGTCTAGTGCAAGATGTCCCTGCCCAAGTCAGTGGGGCTTGACTGGATAATCTTTAAGGGTCCCTTCCAACCCAAACCATTCTATGAATAAAGGCCACCATAAAAAATGTTTTCTTGCAGCAGGGTGAGTAAATCAGTGCTATGCTGGGAGCTCAGTACTACTTCTATATCTCTGCGGTATTCTGTCTCCATGAATGTTTGAAAGAACAAGGAAGATCTTACTAAGCAGAAAGAAACGAAGACATGACATTTCAGGTGTGAATAGAAGATATTTTTTTTTAGTGTCCCCTACTCTTCTCTGAACTTTGAAGAACTTCATTAGCAACTTTTGTGCCCTTCTCAAACCCAACTGTAAGAGCTAGTAGAGATAACAAACTTTTAGATTTTATCTTGTATCTAACTGGTGTGAGATTTAAAGTTTCAAAGATTAAATGAATAAAAATGTATTCCAGGTGCATTCATTTACAGTTCTTGTCTTCTCTTATAAACTACAGAATTATGATGGTGAGTAATATTGATGGTGTAATTTTATTTTTTTGCAGGAATTAACAAACTACCAGTAGTTGAATGCAACATGTAAGGACTTTAAATGGCTCTTTCAAACATGTGAGGCACTCTCGAGATGACTCTACCTAAAAAAAAATAATTACATTTAACCCTGGGCACTGTTTATTTAACTTTTGCTACTGATGCCTAGTGAGTCCAAACAAGATTATCAGAAAGCAGCTTTATCAGGAAGGAGATAGGCTCCAGGCAAACCTTTGTGTGAACTTTCTTTGAGGCATATATAAAGAGATGTCAGCTATAGCAGCTACTTTTGCTGCTTCATTGTTGATTTAGAATTCTGGAAACTGTCATTTCAGTGCACCATCCACTTTACCGACTGCCTTTTGTAGCATGGTGATAATTCCCTATTGCCATTAAAACATCGGAGCAGATTTGATTAGCTATGCTGCTTATGCCATCTGTCAACACGGCTATTTTATAACAACTTCATTTTCAAGTGATGACTGAACTCAGCTCCTAGGAATACAATAATAAAGATGTTCAAGGAAATGAGAATAGGACATTCATGAAATGTAAGGAATTTCAGGATTTGTGTGGAACTCTGGAGTACTGGTTCAGGGAGGAAAGAGAGAATTAATGTGTCTGCATGTACAGCAATGATGATTTGGCATAACTAATGCAGCTGGGTCTGAGTAACGTGAAAGCTGTCAGAATTCTTTCAGTGAACTGTATGTAACCAGAGAGGAGCTGGAGATGCCATCCTATCTACAAAATTCCATTAACTGGTATTTGGCAGAGAATATTTAATATTTAAGATGTCTCCATTCAGTGCATGACATGGAATGACTTGCTGCTTCTCTTTGAAGAGAGCTCAATGAGGATCAATAATAATAATAATAATAATAATAATAATAAATCAGATAACTTGTATACAGAAAATCCATCATGGTTTACCATGTAAAAGCTAAAAACATAATGGAAATATTTTAGAAAGGAAAATGACAAAGTCTGTATGGAAAAATCTTTTCACCAGGGTGAGCTGCTGTAAGACAATCAAGGGCATTGAAATGTACAACACATGTCCTTTAAACCAACCATTCCNAGACTTTCAATACTTAAAGAGGGCTTGAAAGAAAGATGGAGAGAGACCTTTTATTAAAACCTGTAGTGACTGGATAAGGGGCAATGGTTTTTAACTGAACAAGAATAGATTTACATGGCACATAAGGAAAAAATGTATTACAATGGTGCTGGTGCATCACTACAACAGGTTGCCAGAAGCAGTTGTGAATGCCCCATCATTGGAAGTGTTCAATGTCCAGTATGATGGGGTTTTTACATCCTTGCATCTAGTGCAAGATGTCCCTGCCCAAGTCAGTGGGGCTTGACTGGATAATCTTTAAGGGTCCCTTCCAACCCAAACCATTCTATGAATAAAGGCCACCATAAAAAATGTTTTCTTGCAGCAGGGTGAGTAAATCAGTGCTATGCTGGGAGCTCAGTACTACTTCTATATCTCTGCGGTATTCTGTCTCCATGAATGTTTGAAAGAACAAGGAAGATCTTACTAAGCAGAAAGAAACGAAGACATGACATTTCAGGTGTGAATAGAAGATATTTTTTTTTAGTGTCCCCTACTCTTCTCTGAACTTTGAAGAACTTCATTAGCAACTTTTGTGCCCTTCTCAAACCCAACTGTAAGAGCTAGTAGAGATAACAAACTTTTAGATTTTATCTTGTATCTAACTGGTGTGAGATTTAAAGTTTCAAAGATTAAATGAATAAAAATGTATTCCAGGTGCATTCATTTACAGTTCTTGTCTTCTCTTATAAACTACAGAATTATGATGGTGAGTAATATTGATGGTGTAATTTTATTTTTTTGCAGGAATTAACAAACTACCAGTAGTTGAATGCAACATGTAAGGACTTTAAATGGCTCTTTCAAACATGTGAGGCACTCTCGAGATGACTCTACCTAAAAAAAAATAATTACATTTAACCCTGGGCACTGTTTATTTAACTTTTGCTACTGATGCCTAGTGAGTCCAAACAAGATTATCAGAAAGCAGCTTTATCAGGAAGGAGATAGGCTCCAGGCAAACCTTTGTGTGAACTTTCTTTGAGGCATATATAAAGAGATGTCAGCTATAGCAGCTACTTTTGCTGCTTCATTGTTGATTTAGAATTCTGGAAACTGTCATTTCAGTGCACCATCCACTTTACCGACTGCCTTTTGTAGCATGGTGATAATTCCCTATTGCCATTAAAACATCGGAGCAGATTTGATTAGCTATGCTGCTTATGCCATCTGTCAACACGGCTATTTTATAACAACTTCATTTTCAAGTGATGACTGAACTCAGCTCCTAGGAATACAATAATAAAGATGTTCAAGGAAATGAGAATAGGACATTCATGAAATGTAAGGAATTTCAGGATTTGTGTGGAACTCTGGAGTACTGGTTCAGGGAGGAAAGAGAGAATTAATGTGTCTGCATGTACAGCAATGATGATTTGGCATAACTAATGCAGCTGGGTCTGAGTAACGTGAAAGCTGTCAGAATTCTTTCAGTGAACTGTATGTAACCAGAGAGGAGCTGGAGATGCCATCCTATCTACAAAATTCCATTAACTGGTATTTGGCAGAGAATATTTAATATTTAAGATGTCTCCATTCAGTGCATGACATGGAATGACTTGCTGCTTCTCTTTGAAGAGAGCTCAATGAGGATCAATAATAATAATAATAATAATAATAATAATAAATCAGATAACTTGTATACAGAAAATCCATCATGGTTTACCATGTAAAAGCTAAAAACATAATGGAAATATTTTAGAAAGGAAAATGACAAAGTCTGTATGGAAAAATCTTTTCACCAGGGTGAGCTGCTGTAAGACAATCAAGGGCATTGAAATGTACAACACATGTCCTTTAAACCAACCATTCCCTATTTGTTTGTTTGTTTGTTTGTTTGTTTGGGGTTTTTTTGGCTTTGTAAGACCCTGTAAAGAATGGATTTCTGGAAACTGAAGCATTCCATAAATCTGAAATGATTTTGTAAACACCATGTAATGATTTAGCTCAGTTATTGACTCCTCTAAATACAAGGTTAATCTGGAAAATTAAAAAGGCTTTTTTGCTTTCAACCATTAAGGAAGGACCATCACATTATGAAAGGATTAAAACACTTTCTAGGATGTTTGAATTACTAAAAGAACTTGAACATTTTAAAGTGGAATTTCTTTCCAAGTTGAGATAGGAAGTAAAATATAAATAAATGAATAAATAAATAATATATTAAAAAAAACATACTGGAGGTCCTGAACTTTCCGTCTGTCCAGCTGAAAAATAACCCTAACCCTAGAGTGATTTTTGGAGGATAAAAGGTTTATCTTTCTGTTCCTTTTTTGGTTTTGACTCCCTTTACCACAGAACAGGCACCAGTTTGGTTCTTCATCCTTCAAATACTACTTTCCTGTCACACTGTGTTGTTTGGGAGAAGACTGAATTTTGATCTCCTTTGCTAAAGCGTGACTTGGCTGAGTTCTGATTAAAGAAGAATAGGAGGATATTTTCTATAAACTTAATGTCAGCTACAACAATAAAGGAAACATGCTGAAAAGCAGATAAAGAATAAAAAATATGCTTTTTCTAAAGGCTCTACTTTGAATAGCTAGAAGGATAAAGAAAGTGTAAGAGGAGGACCTTAGAGACAAATTTATGAGATTATGGTATCAGAATTTTCAATGGACTCGGCAGAAAAATAATACCAAATGTGTTCTCTGGGAAGGAGACACGCTGAGATTAGTCTCTGATATCAGGTTACATTCTCCGCTGCCTTTGACTTTGTGTGTTTGTACCTGCACAAAGTGCGTATGAAGAGCTAATAACAACAGAAGTTAGCAGGGAATTCTGATCCGTTGGCATTGTTGTCTCTTTTGCACACAAATAGTTTCTCAGGGTTCAAGGCAAAGAGCTCTTAAGTACTACTGGGTGTACTTTACACTCTGGTTAGTGGTCATAACTAGTACAATTAACCCCTCCTTTCTTAAATTTACAAGATTTTCTGAAATCTTTTCTATCTTTGAATATTCAGCTGATACTGACAACCTCAGAAGTATAGTTAGCATCATATACCCATTGATTTTGTCTTGCTTTTAAAACAAAAATATGAAGGTCACCTTTGAGGAAAGTATTTAATTTTCCACTTTAGATATAAGAAAACAGCACAGGAGACAGGAAAAAAATCAGCTAACACAGAACTTTAACAGACATAGAGTTAAGTGCCTGAAAACAAGATAAGCACAACATTAATTCACAGGTCCTATGTTTCCCATAGTACTTTCAGACATATGAATTGTAGAACTGGGAATGACAGTGAAAAACATCAAGTGCAGATCTTATTCACATGCTGGCCATGCTCCCTTTGTTATTCATATAGTTTCACTGGAATTTTGCTCCTTTATAAAAAACCACACTGATAACATTAACTCTGCACTGGTGCAGCCTCACCTTGAATGTGTGTGCAGTTTTGGTTTCTGCAATGTAACAAAGATATCAAGTTGTTAGAGAGTGTCCAAAGGCGGGCAACAAAGATGGTGAAGGGCCGTGAGGGGAAGCCGTATGAGAAGCAGCTGAGAGCACTTTGTGGTTTCAGCCTGGAGAAGAGAAGACTGAGGGGAGACCTCATCGCAGTTACAACTTCCTACTGAGGGGAAGAGGAAGGGCAGGCACTGATCTCTTCTGTGTGGTGACCAGTGACAGGACCTGAGGGGATTGCCTGAAGTTGTGTCAGGGGAGGTTTAGGTTGGATATTAGAAAAAGGTTCTTCACCTAGAGGGTGGTTGGGCACTGAACAGGCTCCCCAGGGAAGTGGTCACAGTACCAAGCCTGACAGAGTTCAAGAAGCATTTGGACAATACTCTGGGGCACATGGCGTGACTCTTGGGGGATGGTCCTGTGCAGGGGCAGGAGTTGGGCTGGATGATCCTTGGGGGTCCCTCCCAACTTGGCGTATTCTGTGATTCTGTGAAGTAGCAGAGTCCCTGGGACAGGATAAAAGGGCCCTGGTGCCTAGAGATGGTATGAAATCAGGCTGTTCACATTTTTGTTATGACACATGAACCCCCAGCAACCATGCAATGTATAACATGGCTGATTCATTACTAGTGGGCATCAGCATCTGAGAAGTTAGAAAGAGAAGTTCAGCAATGCTTGGCTAGGCCAGGTTACTGCTCCTGTTATATCTCTCTCAGAACTCTAAAAAGAGTAAGAACCCAAAGGAAGCAGGGGCTATGACAGGCAAAGGAGGCATAGCGTGCTAAACTGACTCTACATAAAACAATGTTTATATGTGAGAAAGCAGGAGAGCATTCTGCACAAACAACACACCCAATCTGAAACTGAATATTCATACTGCATGTGTGGAAAGGAAGGGTGAATTAGGGTTAAGAAAAACACCTGCTGTAAAGGCTCAGTGAACTCTTCAGATAGAGAGCAAAGAAAGGTAGGATATGAATCATCCTCTAACTCTTATGTTCAAAGAAACTCTGAATTCAGAGTTACTTGTTTCCCAGATTAGTATCCTAATTGCATCTCATTTTTTATCTAAAGGTGAGTCAAATTCTGAAGTTGAGCAGGAACAGAAAGCAAAACCAAAGAATTACAGAACAGTTGGGGCTCCTCAATTTCTTAATGAATTCTACATATTAATACCAGTTCTTATATGCAGTGGGAAATGTGGTTTTGTTAGTGTTTTATGATAATGCAGATATTGGAAGAGTTAATAGACCTAAAAATGTAGGGGGACTAAAGATGAAATGATGCACAAAAAGCCTTGATATTTAAGGAAGAATATTGATAAAACTTTACTTATTCCCCTGAAATCAAGAGTATCTTCTACAGGGAAATGTTGGAGAGTCCCCACTCTTTAGGTAACTGGAAAGATTGAGAAAATAAATATGCTGTAAAGAATCTGCAGATTACTCTAAGATATTGAACAGTTTGCTTTAGCAAGTCTTAATTTCAGATAATCCAAATTTTATGAAGAGATACAGGAATTGCAGATTTGTTTAAAGACAAATTTTTGGCAACATTATATAGGAATACATGTGTAACAATAAGTTAAATTTAAAATATGCCAACAAAAAAAGACTTTTAATTTATGGCCCTTTCTTAAAGAGTGATATCTAGGAGGCTACAAAGCAAATATGATTTCAGTTATATTGAGGAGTACAAGTTAGCACTTCTGGAAAGCAGTGAAGACTATTGTGATCATTCTGTCTTTACTAGTACAACAACATGGCCAGAAATGTTTCTTGGCCCTGAGGACTGTCGGCACAGAATAGCCTGTGCCTGAACAAGTAAATTCTCTCAACCTTTACAAGAAGGAGGCTGCATGTAAATTGTCAGCTGGGAATAATCCTTGGAACAGTCAGACTCCTGCACCATGCCTGGGAACTGTTCTGCACAGTGCTCCTGGGCATGGACTAGAATCACATAAGGAAACATCACAACTTTTTTAATGACACAGAAAATTATTTTAAAATGCCCAGGAAGCTTCCTGGGCTGTGTTTAATTTGCAATACTAGGCAAAAAAATATGTGGTATGGGAAGAGGAACTGCATCTGTACAAGTGACTGGGGCTGCCATTCTGCATTACATTTCAATGAAACAGAAAGAGTAGAGAAAAATAAAATTAGATAAAGTGCAAAAAGTTTCAATTAAAAAATCTTGATTGATTCCATGACTTATTTTATTCATTTATCCTTGTTTTATTTATTTCCCTCATAACGAGAAAAAAGGAAATTAAGAGTGAACACCAAAAAATTGGTGGAAGATGGATTTGTCTTTAGTAAAGCCGAGGTTGGATGCTTATATGAAGGGAAAAAGCTAATGCATCCAAAGGAGTAGATTAGCATTCATCCTATAAAGTGTCCTAGAGTCAGGTGAGATAATCTGGGCTGTCTCCACATTTGTGTTCTGAATTGTGACGTTTTTGGAAATGCTTTACTCTCAGTTTGGTTTTTTGTTGGTGGTGTTGTTTTTTGTTTTGTTTTGTTTTGTTTGTTTGTTTGTTTGTTTTTATTTTTTAAATAACACTTGGAATAAGGAAAGAAAGCGGCAGTTGAGAAAATTATTATCTCAACCAATAACTGAGGCTACAAGGGGTAGGTGGGATCTGGCTTCTGTAATACAGTCTCAGGAACTTTCAAATATTTGATAAAAGATACACCAAGTAATTTCTCAGCAGATACCATTTTCTGGCAGTCAAGGAAGGAGTCAGGACCTACAAATTAAATTAATCTCAGACACAAAAGGGAAGATAGCTGATACATTGTTCCTCGTTAAATTAATATTCTACTAAGAGGGCCTATTGGATAAAATACACCTACTGCACAATAATTACTTTTCCTAATTCATTAATGAAGTTTTTTTCTGTACCTGAACTTATCTGACAAATTGTCCTAAAGTAATAAAACTTGTGTTGGTCAATTTTAAGCATTTTCTAATGCATCATTTTTTGGGAAAGAAAAGAATTCCCAGGTTATTTGGCTGTAGTAAGCAGTATGGTTGATTTATTTCAGTCCATTGGAAGAGAAGGTAATGTAAACTGCAAAATAGCAGTAGGACTGTTCTGTGTACAGCAATGCATAAAAACATTGCAAAATGAGGAACTATTGGTAACAGAACTAACCTGTTGCAGTACTATTCTATCTTTTTTGATTCAGAATTCAGTTAGGACTAGAAAAACTACTTCATTTCATCAGAAGCAGCTTACCTAGGTATTTGGCTCAAAACCAGAGAGAACTGCTATTGTAGGGCCTAGCTGTTCTCTTGAGAAACTAGGTTTTCTTTTTCCCCCATGAACTTTCATATCAGACCTCTGAAGGGTTTTTCTCTCCAAAGTAAAAACTTCTTATATTTGGTTTGAGTAGTGACTGTGAACTATTTTAAAATCCATGGTTTTCATTAGTGAAAGAGAGTCAGCTCACTTATAACTCTTCCAGTAGCACAGGAATAGTAGTTAGCATAAAATAATACAAAGAAATACACATGATAGTCAACAGAAAGAAAAACTGGTTAAAAAGATCAGTAGTTTAGCAAACAAAGGTAAGTCTTGCAAATTAGTGTTATTTAGTTTAAGGCAAGTTAGCAAATTTCAGAGGTTTGAAAAAGAGGTAACTTGGGACTTTACACACACAAGAAATGGAAGAAACTGCCGGAATGTCAAGAAGATAATCTACGCATGATAAAAATTATGCTGTAGACAAGATGATGTTAGTATCTCACTGGTTTTTGTGATGATATATTATAGTGAGGAACCAAAGAGAAGTTTGATACCCTGACTGCATTCCTCTGTCTTTGAGCTTGCCATCATAGAGCAGTGGTTCCTGTCTGAAGATGTCAAAACCTTCTTGAAGCTCTTTCTCTGAATTCTGGTAAGGTAGGTACAATTTTTGCCTTACGTGGTAACTTCCCTCTCCGTGTTTTTTAAGTAGTCTTTACTCTTGCGTTTAAGTAACCATCTTAATTTTTCTATTTGTTCTCATTTGTGTTCTGTATTCACCTAATCATCATTTACATAGATTTCACATTTCGTGTTACATGTACTGTGGAAACTAACATCCTAACCATTTTGCATTATAATTTATTTACTCACTGTTTTTAAGTATAAATACTTTAATTCATAAATAGGAAAGCCTGTTTTATTTGAAATTTATCCCTTGACTCTTCCGATTATACATTTAAAGCTTAATAGTTGCACTAGACCACCATTTGAGACATTTATTTGCAAATCAGACAGGCTACAGTGCCTAGTATAAGAATTCTGTCTTGAGACAGCCTATCACATGACACAGAACAATGACCAGAAGCCTGAGTCAAGTTTCTTAAAATGTCTAGAATATGTATAAATTGCATCCTAAGGCATTTGTCTGTTGAACCATTTAATGGAGGAGTGTCACTTTTCACCAATCAAATAGGAATATGTTTGAATCCAAATCTAGCTATCAATGTAAGAAATGAACACATGAAAATGAAAACAAACAGAAAACAATTACGGGCTGTGATGTAACTGAATGTGGTGTAGTTCTGTCAGAAAAAAATATGTTTAGTGCCAGAGGAAATGGCTCTCTGATAGAGCAGGACAATACCCACTGTAATGGCTATCACGCTCAGAGTAAACAAACAATGAGGTATTAAGTCTGTATTCAACTCTCTTACGAATTGAAAGATTTATGGCTAGCACAGAAGTTGCAGTTCTAGATATAAATGGTCCATCAAAGACTGAGTTAGGCTTTGTCTTATTGTTCCAATGCAATAAGTAAAGAATAAACCACTAGTAGTGTGTAAAAGAATGGCAAAAGAAGTTTATACCGAAACTTTTCTATATAAACTACCTACCTATTTTTCTAGTGTTTTATCCCTATGGTAACTTAGGTGCATCTGTGAATTTAAACATGCAAAGTAAACACAGATGTTGTGATCACCTTTCCAAATTAATTAGCAAAAGTAAATATTCTCCAAGGTATATATAACAGGTAGACATCTTCTCAATTAGATTTAAGTGCTTAATTGCTCTCTGTATATTTGATAGCTACTTCCCACATTTATAACAAAACACTTTAGGAATGTGATATATTTGACAGACCTATATGAGGTAGACTTTGTATTAAGGTCTTAGGACAGTCCAGGCAGTGGTCCTTTTTGTATTAACTGTGATATCTCTGTCTTGTCCAAGTTGTGTCACAAAACTACACACCACAGAAAGTTGCAGAGTGGGTAATGAACAGAGTTTCTAAGCTCCAGAAGACACATCTCTGGCAAAGGATGTTGCTGTGAACATCCAGCTAGTTAAACCAATCTCAAATTTTGAAAGGCATATGATATGGTAAGAAATGGGAATGTGCAGTAGTGTGAGTGATGTGGCTTAAATAAATCACCATGTTTACATCTAGATTAAGAATCTTCAAAATGCTTCCCCATCTTCAGGCCTAGGATTTCGCAGAAAATATTTGAACAGAAAGATTAGGATTTCAGAGTAATGAGAATTGCAGGAATGTTCTATCCATTTTCTAGAAATAATTTAAAGTTCTATAACCCAGCCTTGAACTTCTTAAAAATAGCCATCAGTTATAACTGTTGTCCTCATGTTGTTCTGAGTTATTCAGGAAAACAAAGCAAGGTATGCATATGTAAAAGGGTATGAGTAATGCTGCAGCCAGAAACTGGCTAGTTTCTGTATGAAAGCAGGATTCAAATGCAATTGGTGGATATCAAATCTGTTAATGTTTTGATAAGGACAGTTTTATGGAACTGCTGAAAACATCAGTGAGTACACTGCAGAAGAGTGTGTGGAGAAAAGAAACTTGAAGAATGCAGCCCATGATGAAAAGTTCTAGTAGTGCACAAAAAAGCTCAAGTGTTTACCTTGAAAAAGTATTCCACAGTTCATTCAGGCAGTTTGAGTCATCTGTTTTGAACCATGCAAGGGGATGATTCTACTCTAGCGGGTTCCACACTGTATCTGGAGAATGGGCTGGTCTTGCTCTGACTTGTGCTAAGCCCCCAGGAGCTACTGCACGTTCACTTGGGTTCTGTTCAGAGACTGAGCTCTTTAGGTTTATTTGTATTAATCATAGGCATTATTCCAGACAATCTGTGCTCAAGGGGAATTACATAAATACCGCAGTCTTCAGCTACTAACAAATTCCACAAACTTACCAAAAATGTAGAAAGGCTATTAATCTGCTATTTATTAATGTATGAATCTCAGCAAATAGAAAATTCCTCTGACTGCAAGTTAACTTTCAACAAAAACATGCTATGAGGTCAGGATTATCTACGTTCCTTAACAGTATTTTTCACTGTACTGTTATGTACATTTTACATGTACATCTTTACTATTATGCATTTTTAAGTGTACCTTCAGGCTCACTGAAGCTTACACTGTCTCCTAAACAGAACTGCCATCCCACTCAAGAATATCTATTAATATGATCTTGTGAGGCTTTTTTCATCACACAATACCATCATCGAGCTCACTCTTGCTTGAGAAAATGCTTTGTTCATTAAACACTTTCATGCCACTTTCTTTTCTTGCTTTACTCCCATCAGGCTTGCCATGCATACAAAATTCTCAATTATTGAATGCTAATTTCTTAACAGTTTCTTGCAGTCCATGAGTACAAATTAGCTTGTCAAGTTAAGAACAAGCAGCTTGGAAAGTGTTTAAGAAGCTGGGTGTGGAGCAATTTTTTGCTCAATAAGGTATAGATCTACTTATTGTAACATTCCTATCAGTAATGTATTAGGGCTGACAAATTCATACATTCATTCTTGATACATTTGTTGCACTTGATTAAAAAGATCAATTGCTGTTTCGACACAATTTTTAAAACACAAGAAAAATATGCTGCATTTTAATCAGAGCAAACTCTGACAAAGGGCCATAATTTCTGATGCTTAGGTTTGCAGTATGATTGCTTCATAATCAGCAAAGAAACAGTATACAGGTTAGAAAAACAGTACTGACATCACTTTTGATTTATCACAGATTAAATTTGACCTAATTCAACAATCCAGTTGTTAAGACTGAGATTTTAGGTGTAGCTGTGTTTTCATATGAAACCACTCCAGCATAAAGAACTGCAGTAGTGGAATACAAACAGACAGAATCTGGGCAGATTTCTCCTGCCTTTTTTAAAGCAGTGGTACAATCAGCAAATTCATGAAGTAAGACACATTGATGGAATATATTTTACAGAATACACTATATTTTAAACCTCTAGCCTTTCTTAAGCACTTAAAATGAGATTTTCCTTGTCATTTGTATATGAAACTATTACATTGATTGGATTATATATGCTCCCTCTGGTGGTTTACTTAATCCATACAAATGCCTCATTTTTTTAGCTTGTAATTCAATGGCTAAGATGCTGTGGCCAATTTTCTAACAACAGCACACTACTGTCAGTTAAATTGTGTTTGAATAAAAACAGCCAGAGTATAAATCAGCAAGTCTTCCTGCCATCTTTCAGTTTGGAATTGAACTACAAAATATCCCTTAAGCAATCAAAAAAAGAAAATTAAAACCTCAAATAGTTAAAATGAGAAAGGATTTAAAAGTGAGCATTTTGAACAAACCTAGTGGCCTTATGATGGCATGATAACATCAGTGGACAAGGCAAGGTCTATAGATGTTGCCTCTCTGCAGTTCTGTAAGGATTGACAGTCTCCCAAAACATCCTTCTCTCTAAATTGGAGATGGAATCGGTCCAATATTTGCATCTAGAAAGTAGTGGTCAAAGGATCAATGTGCCAGTGGAGATCAGTGCCAAGTGGTGTCCCTCAGGGTTCGTACTGGGACCAGTACTGTTTAATATCTTCATCAATGACATAGACAGTGAGATTGAGTACACCCTCAGCAAGTTTGCAGATGACACCAAGCTGAGTGATGTGGTTTGCTTTCCCCGATCTCCAGCGGAACCTACAACCCTCATTGCAGTGTCAACTATCAAATAAAAGCTAAGGAAAATGTAGATAGCAAACAGTAAGCCATGTGTGGAGAAGGATCCTGTGTTTCTTATTTGGATCTACTTATTTTCTTTTGTAAATCAGGAGGTTGATGTAGTTAGATAGAATGATTACTTTTGTGCTTTTTTTGTAATTCTGTATGGAAGATGTTTTGCTTAGCTGATAAATATTTTAGATTACATAAGACTGTTACTTATACCACAGTATTTGAGTCAACACAGTTTTTATGAAAACAGGTCTTGTCATCTGGGACATACAGAACAACAAACAAAAGACCTAACCCTTTTACTCTTCCTGATTTTAAAAATTTCCAGACACAAACTTGCATTTGAAAATTAACTAAACATGTTTCCAACTTCCTTCTAAAGGAAGAATAAACAAACAAGACATTTCAAACTTGCCAAGAAGTTCAGAAGAGAAGTGATAGGCATTCATTTTTTATCTCAATTAACATAAGGGCTCCTTGGAGAACTGTCACTTCATAGCTCAACTGTAACATGTTTTTTTAACAACTGCAGGTGGGTAAAGTTTCTCCCTTCCCTGCTTTCCAGCTAATCAGCATGGAATGCAAAATAACTTGTTTCTTTATTTTCTGCTTAGATGGGAACAGTGATCATAACAATAAAAGCTTAGAACTATCAAGACTTAAATCACATTATTGCTACTATTCCCTGACACATGTCTAATTTTTCAGTTTGCTCTGAACACATTCCATGAAACCCAGCCCATAGCCTTTCCATTTATACAACTAGTGCTCCTGTTAGTACAACAATCTTTTTGGTCTTAGATACTTAAGTCCAGAGTTTGGTGAAAAGATACTCTCCTATTCTGCACTAACTTCCCTTAAAAACCTAAGTGAGTCTGCCAAGAAAGCATCCTTGTAGATCTAGCTGTTAGGATTTTGGGTGCTCTTGGCATAAGGCTTTGAGGATGAAAAATTTGAGTACAGGTACCAGCACCAGTGACAACTGAATAAAACTATCATCTAAACTTTCTGGCAGCTCTTGCCCTTAGTACTCCAGCACTCCAGCACCCTGTCTTCAGTATTAGGGTGATGGTACCACACCAAAACTGACTGACGTTGCAAGGTTAAGGAAATGTTTTTGTCCTGCACTAATGAAGTAAAACATGAGATATTAAAAATCTGAGTCTCCAGCATGCACAGACTCCAAGAATATGCTCTTTGTCTGCTTATTTCAGAACACACTGGAAAATCAGTTTTACTTAATTGCCCAAAGCTGAGGCTTTCCTGAAGTTCTTCAAAATAAAACCATCAATATTGAGAGAATCTTTATTTATTGGACAAAGAATTTCAAATATTTCCAAGGGAACCCACTATTTCAGCATACATGAGTAAATTTTACAAACTGAATCTACAAAATCACAGCAAGGTTTGTCTTAAAGCTTCCAAAAACTTTTCTGGAAAATGACATCTCTAACATTCAAACTATATCAAATGCCTAGAGTATATAAACATTCTCAGAAGCATAAAAAGATGATATAAACAAATCTAACATTAATGAATTCTTTCAGTTTTTACATTCAGGAAGTCAGAGATTATAAAGAGCAAATGATCCAATGTTAAGACACAGGTGACTCCTATGGAACAGGCACTAAAATGTTTCTGGTGTTTTATAGACATGGGTCCTTGTGTTGCAGAAAGTTATAATACCATCTTAGCTTACATATTTATAGTTAATCTATTTTGAACAGTTTTACTTATGAAACAATTGTGAAATATACATAGTTTCCCAAAAAATTGGTTCCTAGGGGGATCCTCCATCTGCTGAAGTCAAAAGAAAATGATGCGCCTTTGCTTTATTCATGATAGAATTGTATGACACACATCATATTGGATTTCAGAAGAGACAGTTTTGTGACCCCTTATGAAAAGGCTAACAGCAATTTAAGCTCGTAGAGAGTACAGGAGTAGAGGATTTTGCCCCAAATCATGTACAGAATGAACCTGCCTCTACAACCGTTGCAGAGTTTGTGCAGCAGCTGGGTTGAAGTTACAGGTAAGAAACAACCCACTGTTGCAGGATAAAGCTATTTTCATTCCAACACATATTGCCCACATGGGGGAGTACAGTTATTCTGCAATCATTTTCCTGGTCAATTTTTCTTGTTCAGTTACAGGTTTTACATATTTTCTTTTTTCCAACAACTGTACTTTGCTGTGTGAATGATTCAATATGTGGATCAAATTTTATGCAAGGAAAAAAAATATACAAGATGGTGTTCTTGGTAGTAATGTTGTTCTGGATAAATGGCATAATAAGTTCCTGAGAAAAAAGATTTGTAGAATTGGTACAGAGTTTTTTTTTCCCAATGTGTATGTGTTTGCTTGTAACCCAGTGGAAGTCCATCTGCTCTGGACGGTCTCACTTTAGAGCACCAAACTACTGCAGCACAACAGAAGGAACATCACTGGGTGTTCCAGCCATATCATCGCTGCCTAACCGTCCCCTCACTAGCAGGCAGGCCTTCTCCCTCTGCAGAAATCTGAGTGATAGATTAGTCGGTAGATAATTGATACTCTGAAAAACAGTCACTACCAGTCCAAAGCCTTCTTCAGGCTTTTCCACCAAAGGCAGATTGGCTTCCCCACCCTGGGCTTTGCCTATAACCAAGAGAGACAGTTTTGGTTTCTCACCCCCTGGA
The DNA here is from genome assembly GCA_013400415.1 of Scytalopus superciliaris. Taxonomy (NCBI): domain Eukaryota; kingdom Metazoa; phylum Chordata; class Aves; order Passeriformes; family Rhinocryptidae; genus Scytalopus; species Scytalopus superciliaris. The sequence continues at coordinate 2,403,129 of VXBX01001501.1, read as the reverse complement.
CCAGCATGTCCAGTCAACTTTGCAACTGAGAAGCATTACTCCTACTTCAAAAAGCCCTACGAGTGTCCACTTGAAAGTGGACAGTAAATATTAATTTTCTTTGTACTCCAGGCACTTCTGAAATGTCTAAGTTAATACTTCATGTAATGCTTTGCCCTTGTTTTTTCAAGTTGATTTTATTCTACTGCAGCAGAGCAATGTATATTATGAAAGGAGATAAAAGTCTCCATTGATTTACAAGGTAGAACAGTGAAGAGCAGTGACACACAGAAAAAGCTGGAGCACTGTGATAAAGGAATCAACAACTTTCCATCCTTTATGATTTTTAACCAGGATATTAGATTTTCTTGTTGAGCTTCTTAATCGGATGCAAAAAGGACATTTTAACATAGCAAATTTATTTTTGAAGAGAACAAAACCACAATGTGGTACTAAAGCAAATGATTCTGAGTATTCTTCTGTGATCCAGACATCTCCACTGAGAATTGAATAAGATTATTTTTTTGTATCTTCCTAAAATGAATATACATGTTGAAAAACAGCAAGGTAAAAGAGAGGCACTTGACTAGAAGCTCAGAGAGAGTATCCAGAACTAGTAGGGAGCAGAAACTTTTCAAAGGAATGAGTCCTTGTCACAATGATCCTACAAGTATAACTAAATAAATGTTCAGCCTTTACATTTTGGAAAGCAAGTTGTTTCTTTTCACAAAATATGCAACCACTTAGTATTTCAGATCTGTTTCTCTGTAGAGCTGAAATTGTTGAAATAAACTGTTCCTTTCAGAAGTTAGAGAAGAGTGGCCAAGAAAAGTGATGAGGCCTGTGGCAGACATCATCATAAAAGGCATGTTTCTGGAGTAAGTGAGTTAAAAAGTAAGGTGTAAAACCTTATATAAGATTAAGAAGTACAGGGGACTGGACCACAGCCTCAGTGGTCAAATCTCAGAGGAACAAAGTCACAAACAAAGCAGTCCGATCTCACAGCTGGCCCTGCTTTGAGTGGGAGGTTGGGCTAGAAGACCTTTCAAGGATCCTTCTATTCAGAACAATTTTATGACTCTAAACACAATTCTCCATTTGCTAAAACCTGACTGAATACTGTTTATCTTAATGGATGCAAATTGGATGGTATGACTAGTTTTAAACTACAGAAACTCCTATGCAGAGACATATTCTTAGTATGCTTTTCTGGATCCATCCTTTTTTTAAGGAATCCTCTCCAATTTCTTCTTTTGCTGCTAGTCAAGTAATGTACAAAGACAGACTGCATGAAGTCACAGTCTCACTACTGTCAGTAATGGGCTAATTAATAGAAATAAAACTGCTCAGTCTATCTGCTGCAGCTCCTCAAAGACACAACCGTGCTGCAGCACGGAGTCAGCTGGTTTTGGGAAACAGTGCATGACAACCTCACAGTAGGTTCATCTTCAATTGCAGTGTGATCTTTGTAGGCAAAACCAAAAGCAATATTTTCTTCATCTAAAATTTAATTGAATAGAAATAGATGTGTTCAGACTGTATATTTTTCAGCAGCAAATTACACCTTGCCAGTTGTGAGGGTGCAGCCACAAATTCATGGAAATAAGTGGAAGGAAACACTATGTGACTATATGCCTGGTGTTGCTCCTGCTAAAGATGAAGAATAAAACTTAGTTCTCCATAGTGAATTTGTGCTGCAGTGAGTGAAACAGATTTTCCAGTAATTCCAGAATTCAGGAAACTCAGTTCTTCAGAGACTACAGAAAACCACAAAACTTCTCAAGGTTTGCCTGTTCTTCATAAGAGGTCTGAACTTTACTATATAATTGAGTTTATCTAAACAGAAATAAGAACACTGGCCACAAAAAAACCCAGGCCTTGCTCAAACCAAAGCCAACAGTACTACAACAGCACTACAACATCTGTTGATGGAAGGAGAATCAAACAATGCTGCAAGCAAGGAATCAGCTAAAGCAACCACAAACTGTTCATATTTGCTTGGAACAGTTTTCCAGAAGAAGTCTTGAAGATATTTGATGTTTTCTGTTACATGATTTCACTTAGCTCTAATTCCACTGAAAAGTTTTTTGCAAGATAAATGCAGAACAGAGCTATTTTTCAAGTGACTTACTATAGGAGCTGAAGTTTAAGAAAACATGATAAAAGTGACACAATTTCCTAATTCTGTGCTATGTTCCTCAGCTGTTTATCATTTTTTCAGCATGGTGTCAAATTATTGCACTATTTTAGAATGTTAACACCCTTTTCTGTTTCATTATGCATCCATTTTATATATAAAATTTCTCAAGCTGATCACTAAGGTTGAAAAACACAACAGTAAATATCTGTTATGATACTGAATTTTGTTTCAGAGAACAGGTGTTAAATTCTTGCTACGAGTCAGTGAGTGAAGAAGTTTTTGGAAAGCTGCAGCTGCAGTTTCCATTTTGCTGACTGTGCTGCAGCTGCTCCACAGTCTAACGTGCTTCTGCCACAGCCTTACTGTCCTCATCAATGTGGAGAAGACACAAAGTACCCTCTAAGTATGACAGGCTAAAAACAAAAACACTCTGACTCTTTGGATATGTTGGTCTCCCTCCTGTTGAAAAGTCAGCCTTTATAGTTACATTAACACCCTGTATCTCCACGTGGTTACATTATTTTTGATGAAGCCAGAACTGTAGGGAGAAAATATGAATTTTATTATGGTTTCTTCTTCTTCTCCTTCGTGATGATTTTAAAGTATGACTAAAGAAATAGGAACAAAGGCTTAACTCCTGAAATAACTGTTTTGACTATTCTTGCCTAATTGCTGAAGTGAAATGGGACAATGATGTGTTGCTAGTGATCACAACTGAGGTTTATGTTCATGTGAATGCATATATATAAAAGAACCAAATATAAGAACACTTTATGCTGAATAATCTATAGGCAATGATTTTGTATATGATTTGAGCACAACTGCATAGTCAAAAAAAAGAAAAAAAAGAAAAAAAGAAAAATCCTTTTCTTTACCTTTGGAGTTTATTGCACCAGCTGCAGTTGAAACCAATTTCGGCAGTGACACAGGGACCACAGCTGGTAAACTGGAGGCAAGCTGGGATGCAGATAAACAAACACAAATTATTACATTAGTCTCACAAATTATTCACATAAAAATCACAAAAGAAGAATACATCTTCTGATAATAAATATTTAGGGACTCAACAGGTTCACACATGTCCAAAGTAAGACTTTTGAACCAGCCTACTACAATGCATTGAACAACTGCATGCACAAAAGTAGATTTTATCTGTAGGATTCCATTTATATTTCATGTGTAAATGTATTTCCACTTCTACATATTTTCAGTCAGCTTCATTGCTAAATTTTTATCTTTTTGCTCAATATTAAGTATTTCCTTAAATGTTTTTCTTCCCTGTCTCCAGCATTCCTTGGTATTGCTAACATTCAGACACAAGCACATAATAAGACTAACAGAAGAGTGTGGAGGAACTAAAACTGGATCAAAAATTAAGAAAAATAGATGTTTTTTATTGTTTTCACAGTAGTACAGCTGGCATTTTAAACCCAGATATTTCTAAACAACGTAGTTCTACTTTGGACAAAAGAGGCAGATGAACTACAAAATATGTTTGGGAATATTCCTTTGTGATGTGATGCACAGTACACAAAAGAATTTATGTTTGCCTTGCAAACAAGAAAAATGTTTTCTTTTTTTTTTTTTTTTCCCCCATGAGGAAACGAATTTAAAAGCATATAATCATTCTTCTGAAAAAATGATTTGGCACAAATTTCATTTAAAACCTACTGGGAGCTACATACCTATAAACTAACTTGAGATACATGAGGATATACTGTATAAATGCATCATCCATATGGGAATCTCAGAGAGAAAAAATTAATCTGTTCGTGAGTCCAAGTCCACAGATAAAATATTTTAAATTGTGTTTGTGTTGCTGGAATGGAGAAGGAGGTGCTTCCTAGATCTGGCTCCTGCTTGTCATGCTTTACTTACTTGGAAGAGGTATCATTTCCACAGCTGAGAGATTGGTAATCTTTGACATCTGTAGCTCCACCCTGTGGTATTCATAAATTGTTCTTCTACGGACATCTACCATGAAAGAAAAAAAAAAAAAAATCACATTTTACTATTTTGTACTCTTGAGATGGTGAAAATAGTGGACATAATGACTGCACACTGTTCCTTTGGGGCACACAGGGCACCAATTTTCTCCCAGAATATATTTTTGACTTTAGGCATCATGAAAGAACATGTAAAGACAGAGAATTTTTCAATTGAGAAACCCTCAGAGATGACAGAATAAGTACCTATCCGTGGTAAAGAATTATGAAAATGCTGAGTGTGCTCAGTCTTAGTGATTGATTTAGGCAGAAATTCTATAGAGCATACTGTCAGACATTTTAGGGTGTATTTCAGATGCTTGCTAAGACATTTCTCAGCTTACAGACTTGAGAGAAATGTTTTATATGCTCACTTTGTCAGTTCTTGCCAAGATGTGCAAACAAAACTGATTTCCTTGCTTAATCAAATTTGTTAGCTACAAGCTGGCTCACATCTAAATGTACTAGAATATTTTTCATATTATAACATTGTATTAAAGAAGACAAGTCTTCCTAAACAGCCATAATCTTTACACAAGCTGACTGTCTGAGTTTCTCAAAGAAGAAATTCAATATAGTCAATGCACTGTTCTTATGAGCTTTGAACTCACAGGCGACTGTAAGACCCAAGCACAAGACAAGACAAGTGTGGAAAAACTCACATGCTACTTCCCAGATCAATATCCTACAATATATTCTGAATACTCTAGATTTTATGTGCACAGTTGCAATGCAGAATAGTGAGGTTGTATATTTGCAAATTAAAAGTACAGCCTATAACACCAGTCTGACACAAAAATGTCAATTTTCTGGTGTGCTGGTTTCATATTTATGTCCCTTTAGAAGATCTGCCAAACTAATTGAAATCAATGTTAAGTACAATCACTGACCCTGTGGAATTATTCCATAGAGGAAAAAAGGGTTACATACAAAGGATTAACAGGTTACTCTGGTCAACAGCCAGTCCAAGTCTACACTGAAGAGAAGAAAAGTGACCTATAGACAGCCATAAATTCAATCTTAGGCTGTCTTCCCTGTTGCCAGTCTTGTACAGATTAGGGCACACCTTGTGGCTTAGGGAAGCAGCTTCCCTGTCCTCTTGTATTGCATTAGCTCTCAGGCACAGGCAGGAAGTGTGTGCCTTCCAGACAATAATAATTCTACTTAGCTCAAATCAGCACCTTTGCCAAGTACTTCCTCTTGCAATTTATTTAAAGCTTTGCTTCAACTTCACCCCTCCTGATAGCAGATTTCTCTTTTAGTATGAAATTAACCTATAATTGAGCTAGTTTTACGTTTGACCTACAAAGTCATTCTGACTAGTTAAAAGAGAGATGAGCATGTGCCAAAGTTTACCCCAGGAAGTGCCTTAGCCATGTCCATCAAATCCACTAGACAAGAAGAGTTTTCAAGATAAAGCAAATCATGCTGGGGTAGGGGAAATCTCTTGCCACATGCAAGAAGTTTATGGTCACAGGATGGTCATTTCCATAAAAGCATCTGCCAAATCAGAGGGATCAGAAATGAACTCCTGTCAATGCTGAAGGCTACAGATTTTTTTTCTACAAAAATCTTTATCCTTCTGTCCAAAAAAAGTAAGCAAGTGAATACATAAGTTCAAATGGTGGGTGCCGACACTTTAATTGAACTCCATCTCATCAGTAGTGGTACAGAATGCTGTGCTATAATCCTGTTAATGCTGAACCATTCCTAACAGACTCCTCACAGGGCTTACAATAAATTACGAATATACCAGAAATCTGGCTTTCAAAAAATGCAGTAAGAATTGGTGACTCAAGCCACAGGCACTTTTACCTCACCCAGTGCATGAAATTTCTGAAAAACATTACTTTTAAGAGAATTAAGTGAATTCTAATCATGCATATTTCAGCATGACTCTTGATCCCATTAAATCCCACTGCCTGACAGACTCAATTTGATCTTTTTCTTCAGAAAGATGACTGTGTCAACCACAGGTGGTGAGTTTGCATATGAGGCATTTATCTACTGTAAGAAACCTAAGCACAGAGAGGTATCTGCATAGTCACCTTCTAATGGCTTTGTATATACTGGCAGGCAGGTGGTTGGAAACACAAGCATTCAAATTTATCTGCCTGGTCAGGCTGTAAAAACATGCAGATCTAAAGTATTTTGAAAGTTTGACTTAAACACACCATGCTTACAACTTCAAAATGTACTTTTCTCTTTGTATTTAGAATTCCGAGCCTGTATCCCCTTAACAAAACAAGGTAGAAAAGCTAAACTCAACAGTATAAATAGAAAAATTAATACTCTCTCCTGACGCTTTCCCCCCAGCCTCTTCACATGCTCCTGCTGCAACCCAGGACACACAGGGCCTTTTATTTGGGTGGAACTTTTTCTTGTCTTATTCTGTCTGTTTAGCTCTTTCACAAAAAACTGCTAGTGCAGAATCACAAAGAGCTTATGAGCCCAAGTACCTCAGTATACATCTTAACATGACAAGAACTAGCGAAATCATTTGATGAAGTAACAGATACATATTTAAGCATCATGTACAGATATTTTGCTGAAAAGAGGTGTTATATCAGGTCTAGCAGGGAAGGGAGGAAAGGAAAAGGACTTTTTGCATGCAGATATACTTTTGAAGTACCAGTACCGGTTCTGAATGTCAGAAAATATGAATATATTCTTCTCCTAGTCAAGAAAACATCTCACATTTCTGTAAGTCGGAGTTTATCAAACACACTTTTTTAACTGAATGATATAATATATTTTTCAAAAACAGATTCTATTTCTTTTTTAACATTTGGTTTAATTTATAGCATGGTTTAAATTTTGTTTCTGTGGCATGTACGTGTGCTATCTTTGAACACTAGGCCAAAGGTACAGTCCCAGCAGAAAAATCTGAAGAAAACACCAACTACTTGAGGTAAGAACATTCCTCAGTGACCCAGAGAGATAACGAGTAGGTCAGAAGGTCAGTTGAAAGAATCCTTTCAAGGGGTTAGGCAATGGATTGGTAAATTATAAATGTGCAAGATTTTGGTGCGACAAAACATTTCTATGTAGTTTTATCACAGTAGTAATAAACTAAATGATGGCATATAAGTATTCTATGAAGGAGAGCTGCCAGAGTTGACTAAATGTACTAGATAGGGAGAGTGCTCTGGAGATGGAGCAGTGCCAGGAGAGCACCAATGACTTCTTAGCATGTCTGAAGGGTCAGTAGATCATAAAAATAATTTTAAATATGTGTCTGATAGATGCATAATTTCTCAGTATCTTTCCTATTGCATAACCACTTTTCCTCATACACCATTTCTCAGCTAAAACCTGCAATACAGTAAAATGGAAAAGTACTGGAGAAGTCATTCTGAGTTTTTAAATTATATGTTCACAAAAATAAAAGCCTTTGCTTGAAAGATTTCTAGGGAATTGGGATCAGCCTTATATCCAGCAAAACCTGCTAAACAAGGACATATGTATTCACAAGCCGCACTTTCACCTTTAAGTTTTTGCTGATAGAAAAAACACGAATGGTAAGAAGGTGATTTGATTATGCAGAAGTCAATTTGAAGTAAGCAATTTATGAGACATATCCAGCAAGCTGCAAACAGTTTGTGAAAAATATAAGAGAGGTGTGGGGCACAGCTGCTGTGCTATACAGGCATTGACTTGGCTTGACAGCAACCTTGTTTAACATCACTGACTGAATAAAACCTTCAGCCAAATGTATATTTTGTCAGGCCTGGTATGTCTGATTGCCATCACCACAAAAGGTAAGGGCTTCAGAATGTCAAAGTAATCTGTCCTTCTGTTTTCTAACAACAGCTTTGTATTGCTAAAGTTACCAAAATTAACTAATTCTTGAGGTACTGACGCTGGGACCAAACATGCCCATAATCCAACCACCACCACAATTGCTCTTGCTCACTGACTATTACACACATGTGAATCTAGATAAAAAATCAGATTCCCTAATTGTATTAATTTTATCATTCTCTTAAATGTTACTAACAAAATCCTTTCAAACCTGGAAGCTGCAGGTCAAATACATATAATCTGTGAACAAGCAAACCAGCGAAGTAGACCCTGAAAACACCTTTTTAATGAACAAGAATCTAGGTGTGAAAAAATTGCTTTATTCCCTTAACCCGCCATGCACCAAATTGCCTTGCTCTGAGATTGGTCTGTGGCATGTCACGAGAATATATTAAACATTGATCACCTTGTAGCAGTCCCTGAAGTGTTGTCACACTGCCAAAGGTCAGCAGCATGGCCATCTCTTTCCTTCACTGCTCCTGAATCAGACATTTAGTGCAAGGAGCCCAGCAGCCTGGCTAAAGACTTTTGGACCAGCAGAGAAACATGCTGGGCTGGAGGAGCTAGTACTCTGTGGGATTAGCTACTCTAGGGCAAAGAACTAGAATTTAGACCAATAACTGTGGGGCCCACTTTGCACCGAGATAAATGACAACACTGGCAGTAAGACACCAGCAAATTTGACTGCAGTTTCCCAAGTGGTGCTGCACCTTTATATGATAGTCATCCCAACAAAAACTGCTAGTTGTCTTTTACCCTTCAGGAAAGTAACGCTAAGGGTCTTTCAGAGACTTCACTGCTGTAAACACGGTGGAGAGACATCTTCAGCAAATAGTTATAACGTGCAGAGTTGTCACTTAATTATATGCTTGAGGTACACTACATATTGAGTGACACTAATTGCACCAAAACTGGAATATTACTAACACATAGCTCAGCTACAATTTCGTTTCTGTACACAGTGTTGTTGAATAATTTCAGTGTGATTAAATGTTGAGTTGTCAAGTCATAGATTTCCTAAAAAAGCTATCTAATACAGTAGAGGCCAAGATCACGGAGAAGTATGTCTCATTGTGGAAGAAAACCTACTAGCCATTATATCTAAGTGCAAGACCAGTAATTCACTGTGTAGTTCCCCTGAATCTGGCACTCTCTCATTTTACCAGTGTACGTCATGCTTTTGTGGAAAACAAAGCAGTCTGGGAAGGATCACTGGCAGGATTTTTTATTTCTAAATTACAAATGTTCATTGCAGCAAATGCTTTTTCATCTCTTCATCTTGTGCAATTAAAAGCTAATTGAAAGACACTAGGAGAGAGAGCACTGAAACAAAGGAGGAAAATGTAGTAACCCTGAAGGAAAGGAAAAACAGAGGGGCGGAAAGATGGTAATGAAATTAGAGAGAGATCTTCGGAGTCTGCAGAAGGGAGAGTAAAAAACGCCACAGGCAACTGAGAGAAGGACCAAGAACAGAATGGCAAGGATGGCTGTGAAATAAAGAAGAAATTAAAAGGAACAGAGAAGAGAAGATGGTTGCAATGGGAAAAGGGCAAAGCTCTTGAAGTGACGGTGCTGAAAAATAGAGAGAAGACTTGCTGGTGGAACACATAAAGCTATCTCCCAACTCTGTTATCATCAGTCATGTGTTGTTTAACTGGAAGACATCCATGAAACATTCTAGGTGTCTTTGTTACAAAAAAGCCCAAAACACTTAATGTACAAGTGTTCAACTTGTCTGAAGAAGGGTGGTCCTTCTCACTTACAAATCCATAGCCTGGCTCATTTTACCTGAATTACTTGGAAAAAAGAACTTTTCTGCTGAAATTAATCAATATACTTAGTTTGATATTTGCTATCATATAGATCTCAGAATTTAGGGCTTTTCAGGTTAACCTTGGTGCCAAGCAGAAATTTACTTCTCTTCACACATTAACATTTATTCCAAAATACATCTAGACTATGTACAAGCAAATCTATACATATATCTAGATCTAAAATATAAAATAATGGTCAACCTGTAGTACCACATAAAGGCTTGAAAGCAAAGATGACATACATCTATATGCAAGACATAGTAGCAGATCAAGGAAAAAAATCAAACAAAAGAGGCAGAAAGCCTCCTGCCAAAAATCTCCCATCTCCACATTCTAACACTTAAAAGATAAAATGTAGGTGCCTGTATTCTTTTAGGGGCAGATAAAAGGTGTATTACTGCACAGCCTTTATATGTAGGACTATATTAATAAAAATAGTTATGAAATGCTCAAGGTCCTCCATTTAAAAAACTTCAGAAAATCCTTCCTTTTTGCTCATGTCTCTTCAAGAGGATACTTTTCAGCACTCATTAAAATGCACTTTTGAAATGAAATGGCTGATCAAAAAGCAAGGTTTTCTCTCCTCAGAATGAAATAAGTTTGCCTGGCTTTTGAACTCACTTTTCAGAAGTATTAAAAAAGTTATTACCAATGTTTTGGGCAGTACATCTGAAAAAAAAAATATGATAAACAGTTAGTTCTAAATCTTCTGAAATTACTTCAATGAAATTAAGACTGTTATGCTGAAATTTTAGTATGCTGAGCATAAAGACTGCACCAAAGACATTGAACATTTTTGAAAATTGAGAGAACATTTTTGTTCAAATAGGCTTGTGTTGCCCTTAATGTCTCTTTCCTTTTCAAATGCACAATAAATACAAAAATAACAAATATACTAATGGCAAAGCTCAAACATGAAACAGTAAAGTCTGGGGGATGTGTTGGTTTGTTTTTTTTTTTTTAGTAACTAGCCATGGACATAAAGGGAGACTGGGTTCTTTTGATGGCAAAATCTTCGCTGGTAAGTTAGTGGTAAGCTAGAACTACCAGCTAAAATTATTTTCTTTCTTTTGGGACAAGCTGCAATTGATATTTTTTCATTGTCTTAAGGAGCTAATAAATCAAGTAAAATAACAATTCTATCATACCACTTTTCCAGTAATTGACTAGAGCCATAGTTGTTTTAACATGTCTGAAATACAAGAATTCAAGAACATGCATATTTTAAGAGCATCTGATCTCAGCTTTCTGTGGACCGACATTATTTACCAGATCTGTCAAGGTTCTATTATATTGTCTGTACGTATCAATATAAACCTGTTTCGCTGAAAGCACAATGGACCTTCAGGAAAATCTACTGTGAAAGGAGGGTTCCCACGATTAATATTTGCTCTTACATAAACTGCAAACTAGCAAAAATAATAATGAATTACCACCATTCACAATAGCAGATGCCTGGTGTAGTTAGGGGGAAAAGCAATGCATTGCAAACAGTAATAAATTAATAATGCTATCACAACAGTTGCAACAGTGCATGTTTTATACTCCTTACTCACGTTATACTCTCGTTTCACTTAGCAGAAAGTGTCATGTGAGAAAAAAACTTACAGAAATGCTAAAACCAGAAGACTAGTAAGTAATTCTGCATTCATCAAAACCAACATTATTTAGTGGTAGTAAAACAAGGTGCGTGTCTGAAATATTGCTATGGAAATATACATTCAAAGTAGAATAAAGATTCACATACGCCATGTATTTTCCATACAAAATATGTAAATCTAAAATAAGTCCTTTAGTGGTATTTGATTATGGAGGCCTGATGTCAAAAGATCTGCACGCTGCTTGCATCTCTTACAGAGTATTTCTCCATGTCTATTCTCATAAACCATTTACATAAAGTCAATCAACCTAATTTCCACCTGAATCCATTTTTGGAGCTCTTGCAAGCTGAAGATTCAGAAATATTCAAATCATTCACTTGCAAACATCACTCACGTTACTGAAATCAGTTGCCTAGATTCATTTTTGCTTAAACACCCCAAACCGATCCATGCAACCATAGGCACATCACAACTACAGATTTGTGATCTAAGTGAAATCTGGGCATGCCAACCTCAATCACACTACTCTGAGCTCACAGTAAGTAACAGATGGTACTGAAAATTTCCATATTCCCCATGACAGGACATATAAGACACAGGATTTATGTTCCTCACTGTTTATATGTGATGAGGAGATAGGATGAGCTGAGAGGAAATGGCACTTGCAACTTCAGTGTCAGCCCCACCCATGGTCTGTCCTAAAGATGGGCTGGATCAGGTCAGTCCTTGTGAGCTTTGTCTGCACCACAAGTCTGTCAGGGTTCACTTTAGAATACGCCTGGACTCAGTCGTAGCACAGCTCCTTCCATCTACACTCTGCTATTAGGGGGTCATTAAAAACTGAACTTAGTAATATTTCTCCAAATAAACCCAGCAGACTTGGAAAATGAATGTATTCTCCAATGGCTAAATAACCTCAAAGGGTTCTGTACACAGTATGTTAAAACAAAGCATTAAGGAAATCATACCTGATTTCCTCCTATTTGTTTTCAGTCAAACCATACAAAGTATAATTAAAGCCAGAGAAAAACAGATGTCACCTGCAATGTTGTTGCCACAACTGTGTGAGCCCAAGATGTTGTCTCGTAACTACATCTCGTCTTCTTTCCTCTCACTAAAATGTATATATGGATTTGAAGTTCAGACTGTAAAGTGTCAAGAACTTCCACCTGGGGTATTTTTGGACACAGATGGTTTTATTGAACAGGTTGCTTCTTTCTCACTGTGAATATGGAGACATATTCCAAATACAGTACCTTATGGAATACCAAATTGTGCTGGTTGACAGTTTAATTTGACATTATTTGACTGGCCATTTAGTTTTATTTACTTAATTTATCAGCTCAAAAGAAACAATGACAGGAAAAGCCATATTGGGAATTATCAAGCAAATAAAATTACACTTGAATTAACAAGCTGAAATTAGCTAAGTGACTTGTTGTGCAGCTAATCATCCCTGATGAAATTAGCTTATAGTAAATTCTCAAGCTCCAAACCTCCAAACTACAATTCTACATACTGGGAATTTGCTGGATCCTGTGCACAACCACAAATGCATCTGAAAGTCCCACTTTCACTGGGTGGTTGGTTGAACTTATCTGTGTCACAGCAACAGGAATCTGGAAGACAAAACAGGAAGACATGCATGAAATATTGAACTAAAAATCAAACTAAAAATCAGAGCACTGACAACACGAACATTTAACCAGTGTAAATTAAAAATCCTAAATAAATATTTTATATGCCAGTATAATCATAGAATCATAGAATCGATCGGGTTGGAAAAGACCTTGGAGATCATCAAGTCCAACCCTTGGTCCAAATTCAGTCCTTTACTAGATCATGGCACTGAGTGCCACGTCCAATCTCTGTTTAAAAACCTTGAGGGATGGTGAATCCACCACCTCTCTGGGCAGGCCATTCCAATGCCTGATTACTCTCTCTGTAAAGAATTTTTTTCTAATATCTAACTTAAATTTCCC
>VXBX01001501.1:2200357-2389684 GCA_013400415.1 Scytalopus superciliaris | reverse complement strand
TGGCCAAAGTGCAGGACTCGGCACTTGGCCTTGTTGAACTTCATCCCATTGGAATCAGCCCATCTCTCCACTCTATCCAGATCCCTCTGCAGAGCCCTCCTGCCTTCCAGCAGGTCAACACTCCCTCCCAACTTGGTGTCATCAGCAAATTTGCTGATGATGGTCTCAATCCCTTCATCTAAATCATCAATAAAGATGTTAAACAGGACTGGACCCAACACCGACCCCTGGGGGACACCACTGGTGACCGGCCGCCAGCTGGATGCAGCTCCATTAACCAGCACTCTCTGGGCCCGGCCCTCCAGCCAGCTCTTAACCCAGCAGAGAGTGCACCTGTCCAGGCCATGGGCTACCAGCTTTTCCAGGAGTATATTATGGGATACGACCAAGAGTTTACTGAAGATAAAAATTACTGTTTTTAACTTGTATTTTATCCCAATTTCATTTGCTTCTTATATAACAGAATTCCAGTTAACACTTAGAAGTAGAACAATTGTTAATGACAAAGCAGAAAAGGCTAGGAATTTTGAGTAATTTATTTCCCTCGGTTGAAGATAAAGTAGGATGAACATTTTAAAAACCTACAGCTCAGTTAACTTGCACTGAAAACTGTGTGAAGAGCTATCTGTAGAGAGCTCTGAGCCAATGTTTAGTACATCTTGGAATAGCAGAGAAAATATCAATGTTGTGGTAACTATGGAAAATTTCAGATGCTCAGTTGCCAATATCTAGCAGAAGAAATAAAAAGACATACGTAGCCACAGACCAGTCCAGCTTCACATAACAGATATTGACGCTGGTTGCATGAAAACAGCTGTCAAGTTTGATTCCATTCCTGGGGCAAGATTGCAGCTTTGGCTGGTGCTTGTATAGATGTAATAGCCTTAGAATTTTTTAAGATATTTGATTTAGTGACATCTAGCACTTATGCCATATTAATATAGTTAGCTAGATTGACTGGTCATAAACAGCAGCCATCGCTGAAGAAGCAGCTCAGACAGACTGTGTGTCTTTGCAGTATATCTTGCTTCTCCAGGTATCAGACCTAGTATTCCAAAGTTCTACCAAAGACTGAGAAGGAAATATAAATTTAATGCCTAGCAGTTCTCCAGATGGCACTAACAGAGTAAAATTAATGAAATGCCTGGATCAATTAGCAAGGTTAGACTTTTCAAAAATTGCAAAGATATAACAGACAAAAAAAGAGTGCAAGGTAGAAGATTGGGGACCGTGGTCTAGAAAGCAGCAGTTCTGGAAGGAACCACAGTATTGTATTAGATGAACAACTGTAGCAGTCAGAAGGGACATCACAGCAAAAAACTTTCATTGATACATTAGTTAAAAAAAACTTCATTGATTTGGTTACACAAAAAGTGAAATATAGCCTAGGAGTGGGGTGGCCATTTTACTTGTACCTGAACATGAGGTCATTACTGATACATTACACAGATTTTGAGAGGATATATTTCTTAAAAAGATGCCAAAAAGTAAGAGAAGGGAGATTAAAATTGTCATAAAAATATTTTTGTTATCTTCTTCAGTTCTCAAATGACACTAACAGAAGGGTTAAAGAGATCTCTCTATTTGGCTTCTCAAAGGGATAATGGAAAGCAGCCTAGATGATCATAAACAAGTCCTACCACAGGGAGAAATCACTCAGGGGCTAAAGAGTTTTTTTATTCTAGCACAGAAGAATATAACCAGAAGCTGGAAACTTCAGGCAGGTACCTTCAGAGTAGAGTAAGCCACATGCTTCTGTGACTGAATATTATAAACCACTGGGATAAACAACCAAGATAAATTATGATTGTCTACCCATGGCTACTTTCAGATCACAGTTATCTTATTTTTCAAAGTTGGCTTTCAATTAACCAGAAATTACTAAGCTGAAGAAAGATGAAACTGGATCAAATGTAAGAAAATGAGATACAAAGTGTTAGTTTAGCTAATCCAATAGCCTGCTCTGGCTTTACCTGTGTAAATCTATCAAAATTATACTGTTGGCCAGTACTTTTCACAGAGCAGAAAAATGTCAAACTAAAAAGCTGGTTACTTTTTTTCAGTGAATGAGGATTCAGTTCTGTACACATGTCAATTAATATAATTTCTTTTACTTAATGTAATGATGGTTTCTTTAGGGGTTCCTGCACACATGGTCTGCCATGATATAAAAAGGGCTTGTGACATGAAAAACAGAAGTGGCTTGGAAATACTAGTAATACATCAGTTTTAATTTGGCTTATATCAGCTTTACCTTGATGCAGTTACTAGAGAATATAACAGAAGAAGGCTGAAAGTCATATTTTCAAATTCTTCAAAATAAAAGACTCACTAAGTTCAGAAATAAGTCTATAAATTTTCTCCAGCATGAAAGTATAAACAAAATAAGGGAATTATTAATAGTCTCAGAATACTGAAAAGCTTACATTAACTATCAAATAAACTGTCTTAAAGGATTTTAAGAATACTCTAGAGAAGCTATTGAAAATTTAGTTAGAAAAAGCTCTCTTTAGAAGGATGAAATCACTATTTCTCATCCAAGTTAGGGAGGAAACACAACAGATGAAGAAAAGACAAAATGTAGATAGAATTGGCACTATGAGTAGGTGTGTGACAAAATATACCGGCAAAATTGGCAGCTGAAGGCATAAATTGTGTTTGATGCATGAATTATACTAATTTGTACGTGTAAGTGTAAATCAGAGGAAGTTGTACTCAGGTCTCCTTGAATTTTATTTTAAGTCTACTGCCTTATCACATGCTTATTGTGAATCTGTGAATTATTGAACAATTTCCCTCAAAAATTATGAAAACATTAGACTGATTTATCTCTCTTCCCCCCTGCCAACTCCCCTCCCCCATGCCTCCTCCTCCACCCAGTCCACTCCAAGAAGGAGTAATAGGTTCTTGCAGTACTAATGCCCCAAGTGAGTTTGATTTTTTTTTTTTTAAATAAATTTATTTTCATTACAACTTGGTTCAAACCTTGAAAGTTAATATAGTTATGAATGACGCAGTGATATGCAGCACTAAAACTGGACATGGTAGCCAAGCTGAACAGAAAAAACAGACAAAAACATCAGGAGAAATTAGAAAAATTCAGAGCAGAAAAAACTTACTAGAATTTGCCAAAATCCCTGCAGATGTACACATTATTGTGCTGGGCATTCTAGTGAGAGTAAAGAACTTGCAAAATAATTTTCTAAAACAAATAAGAAAGTTGTAGCTGGGTCCAGTCTAGCAGAAGATGCAGTCAAAAGTTTAGATATATGTTACAGAAATAGGGTTGAGAAGCAAGTGTTTATGTAAACTCAAAAAAAAAAAAATTCAAATTTGTAAAGTCAGCTGTTCAACCTGAAGGCCAGCCTGGGTCAAACAGTCATCTAGACAGAAATGCAGTCAAAGTAGAAGCAAAGTTGTGACCCAGGAACACTCATTTTCCTGAGAAGCTAGTATCATTAAACCTGTATTTTCAAAAACATATGTCTATTTTTAAGGTGGGAAAAAGAAATTGGTAATGAGTGTACTGAGTGCCATACTACAGGTGAAATCTTTTGCATGAGATGTCAAGGTAAAATGGGCTTTTACCATATGATGGCCTATCAGGAAACATGCCCTTTTGACAGAAGGCTTGTAGTAAATATTAAGATAATTTATTGAAAATTACAGCAAAACATAAGTAGCAAGCAGAAAGCTGCTGTCCTGAATTCTTCACCTGAATGTCAAGATATGTCAACAGGAAGACTTGTTAAACAACTGAACAGTAAGCTAGGAATGTGCAAGTGGTTGCTAATGGGAGGCAGGGGTTTTATGGCATTACCTTCAGAGAATGCTTTTTAGCTAGAATCATTACAAAGTGTATGTTAGCTCTACCACAGACAGTATGAACTTATGTGTTGTACAAGTCACCAGTTAATGAATAAACTTCCCAAATGCACACTAGCACTGAGGCCATTAATGTCCACATTTTGGATTATATGCTTCAACAATGGGGAGAAAAGTACTTAGGATTCATTCTGAATTCCATTTATCATGGGGATCAGTAATCTAGACCATTTTTCATCAAACTTCTCAAATTTCATTCTTTTCAACTTTGAGGTCATGTCTGAATCTTATCCTTCAATAAAGAAGAAAATCATTGCCTCGAACCTTATTCTGAAAGAGATGGTAAGCAGGGTGCAATTACTGCCTCACTTCAAAACTGACTAAAAGAAAAAAGCAAGAGTATGTTGCAAAATAATAATGATGAACACAATAATAGTGCTTATATAGGGTTTTCATTGCCAGTTTCCTAAATAGTTCTTAATTTCTCTACAGGCTAAACTGCAAGAAACCTACTTGGAAGTTTAAAATTGCATAAACTGACCATCTCAAAAATCAAAGATCCTGTTTTCATATTAACATTTTTGATGACCACAAAAGTGTTAAAGAAATGCCAGGTATGTATAACGCAGGCAGAACATGCATCAAGATTCCTGTTAGTTTTCAGACAACAATAAAAAAGTTTGTAGTATTTTTACTAAAACCAGAGTATTTTCCATCATGCATAGCAGGGGCATCAATTTTATTTAAGTGCTAGCACTTAATCAGTTTCATTTAATTATGTCTCCTTTCACAACAGAAAGAAATTCTACTACAAGTTTCTTTTAGAATTATTTTCAAACTTCACATATTGGGCAATGTGAACAAGCATTTCAACTTTAATAATGGTTTCTGGATGACGACATAATAGAGAGTTGTTACTATTTAAATGAACAAAAAAAGCCTTCAAACCAATGAAATTAAGGAAGATATTCTGAACGATTAACAAGGCCTATGGTACCCTTGCCTAATTTGTCCTTTATTAATAATGGACACAAAAAGAAACAAAATGTTACTCTAAGGAACACTAAGCACTAATGGGAAACACTATATAGAATAGTTATTTTGTTTAATAAGAAGCAAACCACATGAGAATTGAACTTCAGTGAAATTTAGAGCAAGAAATGAGTATGAAATGCTGATACATAAAAAGTATGCCTCCCCAGAAATTTTGCTTTATTACTGTGTTCTGTTGGCTAGTTTGCACTGCAATATATTTCATATGTAGTAGTGAAATTTTCATGCCAGCTGATGTTTCCTGACATATTGCCCATTTGCCAGAATACTAACAGTTGGTATAAGTAAAGTGGTATTTACAATGGAAGGTGCATGCACTGTAAACAAAGTAAATTGCTAGAGAAATAAATATTTTGCTTGCTATAAGACCTTGCTGCATTTCAAATTGTTTTCACATTTTGAAAACTTGACTACAGAGCTCCTTCTAAAAATTAACTCTTCTGAAAAATACTCTGATGTCTCCACATTTCTCTAGGGTGGTGATTCAGCTTAATTTCTAAATGTTTATTTTTTCCAAATCTATTCTAGGTTTTGGGTAACAACTGTGAATTTCAGGTTCCTCCCTATGAGGAAAACAATAGAAGGCAGAAAATTGGGCAGAAGAGCTCCTTTCATACTCAGCAAACCTCATCCAAGATCCTGTCTTGGTGGTCAACACCAGGTATATGAGGTAGCAAACCTGATGTGGGTGGAGGAAGGATGTAGAAAAGGGAATCTAAAATGGTTTGAATAAATAAAAAATAAAGGTAAAATTTACATAAGGTGCTTTAGAAATAAAAGTCCCTAGTTGTACCCACCTTAAATGTACAAACACAGCTATTTTAAATGTAGATCCTTCAAGATAAATGCCTGGTGTCACCAGTGCAAAGCCCCTGTGGGATGCTTTATAAAGTTACTGGCAACCTGTCTGCCACATTTCTTACACCGTGCTTCAGCTTGGAGACTTTCAATGACAACGCCATGAAGTCCTCCCAGATTTGCCATACAGCACTGTCATTTCTGATGAACTGTGATGCTAAAATAAAATGGCACCAAAAAGACAGTAGAAATCTTCTTGTGCAAGTTTCCGTCATGCTAGTGAGCACTTACAGGACTAATCTTAGTGGAACTAATGGGACACCTGACAACATGACTCACCAGCAAAAGAAGGCTCCAGAAGGAAGGACTTCCTCAGAAAGCAGTGGATTTGGCACTGGAAAGTAAATAAATTCCTAGCCAGGTGTATAAGTACTAGAATCAAGTCTAAATTTATAAATGCCTTGTTTTGGCAATTTTATTTAATTTTTTTTCATTTAGGTGAAAAGCTGAGGTCATGGTAAAGGAGTAAAAGCTTCAAATAAAGAAAGTAGTCTTCTGGAAATCCCAGCCTCCAAATCCATTCCCCAAGTAATTCCTGATGGAATACACTAGTTGTACAGTAATAGTTTTTTTTTCTTTAAAAAGGCTTCAACAGCAGTAAATAAACAATGCTTTAATGCACAATCCTTTGAGCAAGGATAAATTCCATAGTATTAAGCAGAGTAAAGTTTACATGAAGCTGGATTCAAAATGCAAATAAAACTGCATTTTCATAGATGAAGATTCTATCCTAACATTCAGAAAAAGAACCTAAGCAGACCTTGCATCAATGTGTCTTTTATAAGAAAAGGAAAGCCAGACGTTTCTTATACAAAACATCCAGTAAGAGCATCCTGCATCAATCCTGTCTGCAATGTGCAAAGACATCTATCTCAGGTAAAGATACGACTGCTGCTAGTAGAATAACTTATATCCTTTCTAGCTTTCTAGTGAAAGGGATAGGAGTGTTGTTATTTCTGCTTCTTTAAACATGCATAGCTACGACACAGCAGAGAGAAGAGAAAACAGATTTCACCAAGTCTGGACAACCAGTTGTATCACAGATTGTTTTTTTATCACAAGAAGTATAATAGAGACTTACATATTGAAGAGAAAGTTTGCATGCCAAACTGAGATTAAATTAACCAAACAAAACCAAACCAAACAAACCAACGTAAAAAACAAACAGAAAGAAAGAAAGAAAAGAAAGAAAGGAAGAGAGAGAGAAAGAAAGAAAGGAAACAAAGATTATTCTTTGCCCCTAAATATTTGAACTTGTATACTTTCTGATTCTCATTTGCACGAATCATAGAATAGAAGGCTGAAAGGGGACCTCAAGGATCACCTGCTCCAACCTTTCCTGGAAAAAGCACTGAAATTCAACTAGGCTGTAGCCTCCAGAACTCTAGCAAGAAAACAAAATCACCTACAGCAACAACTGGAATTCTGAAACATTTGGAGAATGCAGAAGAGCTCATCTGAAACAACATATTGGTTCTATGAAGGTAAACCAAATGGTCTCAATCTAAGCAGTTTTATCACCGAACAGGTGGAAAACCTTAAAGACCTAGTGATAAAAACTAGTTATTTCTTATTTAAATATATGAACTTTGAAATATGTGAGCTTCCAAGAAATGACAGCTGCAGGAAAAAGGTGACCTTTTAGTACTAACCATAGATTCTAGAGAATTTTCAAACAGGCCAAAATTGGGTGAACTAATCGAGCAAATTAGACCCTAACTTTCAAAATCCCAGAGGAGTTTATTTAAAAAGTAAGAATTTACTAAACACTCAACACTTACAACCACCCAAAAAAGTGCAGTTGGAATCCAGGAGTAGCACATTTGAGTCACACTGATGGTTTTCAAGTCCATCACATGAGCATCATGTTTACAATAAAACATTATTTTCAGCAAAATAGTGATCTTATGAGCAATATAATTAAACTATCTTATATAGCTAATCTTTCAAATATCTTACCCCACCCAAAAAAATGTAGGGAAATTCCTTCCAGGTATAAAGTAACTTGTCCATTCAAATGACAATTTTCAGACCCAACTTACTTCTTTGTAGCCGAAAATGATACGCCCGTCATTGAGAAGGGTGGCCTGAAAAGTGAAACTGCCCAGGTTGTAATTATCCTGCAGATGTACATGGTCCCACTGGACAACTAGTGCTGTGCCTGTGAACCCCAGAATGGGGGGTAGAGAGGCAAAAGGAAGAAAAAATGTAAGAAATATATTAACTGACTGAAGGAAAAGTATTTAACTGCAGGTACTCAAAACAAGAACAGTGATTAGTATCTTTTCAGCAACTTTTAGCTTCACACCTTGAAATGCCGAAGATATGAAAAACACAAGTTGCAACTGAAAGCCTCTTAGATGTAGGCACCACAGTGCCATCCATAAGCACCTCAACTATTGCTAAAGCAGGAGTGGTAAGTAACTTGTTTGGAATTGCACAAGGAATCAACAATCAGTAGACAGGATCCAGCAACTCAGAGTTCAGGTGTGCTGCCATTACCACTTCTCTGCAGTGCCTTTTTTCATACTGTACAGATAAACCCTGATGACTTTGAAATGGGCAGGGCTAATAGCATTCCCTGATTAGTAACAGTTACTATTTGAGGAACTCAAATTCTTCCATTAACCGTGCATTAATTAAATACCATTATTTTTTTTCTGCATGGTGAAAGCCCTTGCTGAGAAAAATATTAGGTGTCTGCAATAAATAAATGTAGTTTAAATCAAACCCACTTGGATGGGGTAAATATTGAGCCTTGCATGCATAGATTTAGTTGCAAGAGGCTTGTTGACATTCATGTGAGTTCACTTTCTGAATATCCACTTACCACACCAAAAATTTACCCCAGGCAACTTGCATACCCTGAATACCCCATGTTTTAGACACGTTGAAAGTTATATTTAAGCAGTTTGACTAAAAGACACTTATCACCAACACTGTGCTTACTGAAAACAACATTTTTGTCTTTATATGGCTTCCTCAACAACTTCTCTCTTTGGCACTAATGGAGTCATGTGCTTTGATTCACACTTTAATTTCCTTTCTTCCTGGGGTGTTCAATATGGCTCAGTATGTATCCAGCTCAGTATATTTTTAAAATGTCCTTGAAACATCTTTTATCACAATTCTGTGCTGTAACTCTCATGAACACATCTTGGCAGGGGGTGTCATGAAACTAGGAGCATGCAAGTTTGAGCGCACACTGCACTAAGTCCACCACACTGTTGCTGTCCCTTGTGTCTTTAGCAAATACACTACGTGCTCATTAATTGTGAAGTGCATTTTTTGCTTTATGTCCATATTCATTAACTTTTTTCTGAATATTTATTTGATTGTATAAAATTTTATTTTAAAGGTAAAGTGACTTTTAAAATTATATGTATTATACAATAATATTAAAATATTTAAAATTATTAATAGATAGATAATAAGTATAAATCAACTGGAGTAAAACTATCCAGAATTTCTTATAGTCAGTCTTTGAGTGCTTTGGATCTATGTGCATCTCAGAATCCCAGGCTAAAATGGAAATTAGCTGCCACCAAAGCTGTCATCTCATTCCCATAACTTTTATGTAGATCTGTGTGTACTGAAGTTCCTTGCAGTTAGCTCCATCAGTGAGACCTTGATGGATCACCATACTCTGGGCTTGCCCACTAAGATGCCGCTCTAAAGCAGCACACTTACTCATGTGACAAAAACATGGAAGAATAAGAAATAAGGTGCTGAAGATACAATCTGCTCAGTTCCTTTTTTCTTTGTGATAAGATAGCACATTCTTTGTTCTAGAGCACACGGAGTTCAAAAGACCATGCCTTACAAATGAAGATGGATTCAAAATCTCAAAGAACTGTTCAACTTTGTCATGAAAGCCATGTGATACAGCCTGATGCACCTGCTATGAAGATTGGAAGTCGGGAGCACAATGAGAATTAGCAGTCTTCCTCAGAATCCTTAGATTCTTTAAGCAAAGTTGACAAATCTCAGGCCATAATGATGAACAATTTATGAAATCAAAATTACATTTTTTCTGTTTCAAAATTCTTCATGCAAAGAGTACGATTTTTTCACATAAGTATTTTATTGAGTTTTTAACAAACATATGCTACAATGACTGGATTGTAAGGAAAAGTTATGACTAGGTGCAGAAATTATAGGATATATTTTGATCATTGATCTAAAGAATAAAAAGTAACACACTTGGTTGGAAATATTACATGTTTTTGAACATGCTGTCAAATTACGCTTAAATTCACTATGAATAAACATATATAGAATGCCACAGGTGTAACTAGGAAAATTTACAAGTCATGGATCTCATGATTTTGTCGTGATATTAAACAATCTAAGTTTTAAATTCAGAATAGACAGTCAATTCCACTGTAGTTGATCACCACAGGCCTGAGGTAAGGCATCAGATGCCTTTTAATCAGAGAGGTTATGTTTCTAAAATATTGATTATAACTGACTTCAAGAGAAAAATATCCACACATTCAAGGCCTTTGAAATATCTCATAGAGTTTCAAGTATAACACTGCAGTTTGCCTTTTACTCCTTCAATCTTTTTTACAAGGAACTGTTGAGAACTCGTCGTGTAGATGAGTATATTGGATTCCAATCCTTAGACTCTATGAACACTTAGTCATTGACAGGTTTATTAACCTTATGTCTGCCTTGCTTCTGTGTGTTCTTGCTGTTGTGTTCCACAAATGTTATTTTCACTTTAGGTAGTGGGTAGATGGTATTTACTACATGTATTTTGGAACAACAGGAACTTACTTTCTTATACAAGGCAGATTTTTCCTTTCAAAACTGATAAAATGCATTGCTAGTTTCAGTTTATGTATGTCAGCATCCAGAAGATAGCCATTTGATTAGGAAAAAGCATTCATGACTCTTAAACTGTGTTCTAATTTAAGAACTGCTTATGAGTGTATAGCCACATGCTTTATACAGCCAGTGAGTTTAAAAACAAGCAAACAAAAAAGTCTTCAATGTTTCCTTCAAAAATAGTTATTTAGGAAAATCAGAAGAGCCAAGGGATACAGACACATTCATTTATGAAGGGCTGCTACATACCATTATCAAAGTATCTGACTGTTGAATTTCTTGATACACTGGGGTCAAAATTTGCCATTAAGGGTGCAATATATTGGGTAGCTGTTAGCATTCGATGCACAACTTCTCCAGTATATATGAAACCTACAATAAAAAAAAAAAATAAAAAAAATTGAGACGATTTCAGTAAATTCTGACAAAGTATTTAATAGAATGGCAGGTTGAGTCAGGCATTGCCAGAGCATTGGGAGTCATCTGAGAGAAATTAATCCCACTACAAATTTTATAGTAAATAAATAAGAGCTGACATTTCAGGAAAACATCTGTGATGGCTGCAAGAAGAACCAGATTCAAAATGAACAATGGAACAATTAATTCAAGAAGGAAGTTTTCATAAAGAAATAAAAGCAGAGAAAACTCAAGGAAGAATAACTCCAGTTAAGGAAAAAGTGCAAGTATGTGGCATTAGGAAAATGAGCCATTTACCACCAGGCATATTCCATAGTGCTTTCCTCTATCCTTTCCAAAAATCTGCAGTTTATTTTGCTTTCACAATTTGTGACCTCTTCAAAAGTTAGTCTAACCTTTTTTCATATTTCTAGAGACATAGAGTAAGATACTATTTCAGACAAGAAGAATTGACAACCTTTAAAAATAAAAAGTGTCAGATGAAGAGTGGAACAGATAGGCCTATTTCAGGATTGTAATCAAACTAACATTTCTACTGCATTCTCTGCAGTGTCAGATCTCACTAGTTTATCTTATTCACCCCTGAATCAACAGTACTTGTCAGATCAATAGTGGGCTTCTTTCATCAGAAGGACCCATCCAAAACCTCTTGCGGGTTTGGAATGGGAGTCCTTCCTTTGAAGGAAGAATAGTCATCTATGGTATATACAGTAATACTGCAGTTTTTCTCAAAGTAAAAATTTAATGGCAGGAAACACCAATTTTAAACATTAGATGGTCTACAAAAGTTGTTTAGGTTTGTCAGACTAATGGGATAAACTATTTTAAGTGCCCCAGACCAAAGCCTGACTTAACCCCCACCACTGGCCTAGTATTTTCTTGTTTATTTTAGTCTTTTCCTTTAAATTGGTTGAGCTACATGCAGAGACTCAAATCTAAGTTTTGCATATTACCTCTCCGCCTAAAGTGTTTACCAGATGGTGCCTTATGATCAAGTGTTTACTTTTCTCCTTCTATGGATTCAATGAAGTATATTTCAACAGCAAACATCTCAACAACAAGAAGAATATTACAGTTGGTTGAAAATTTTCTAATATGAAAAAAAAAATTAAAGGCATCTCAAAGATATTAAATTATTTACTGGCAAATGTTAGTATCCATTCCATCCGTATTTATGCTGGCTTGTGTTTCCTTTTCTATCTTCAGTCATTTTGAGAGTCTTTCTTCCTCCCCAACCCCTTTCACTGTCAAGCCCAAGAGGCCCTTTCTCACATTTAGTATCATTTCAATACAACATATGATGAAGGGGCATACATATCTACCTCTAAGACACAACTGTGAAATTCCAGAACTAAGTACAAACCTGATCAAAACTCTTGTTAACATTTGCTATTAGAAAACTATTAGTATGCAACCTCACTTTCTAAACAATAGTATCTCTGTCTTAACCACTGTGAGATGACAGGCTTATTAGATATGATACAGGAAATCTCTGGGTGCATGAAAAGACAATAAGCTTCTGAAGTACTTTAGACATCCCTCTACTCCTGTCCTCTCCTGAAATACATAGTTTAATGCTTGATAACTGTTCATGGAACTAGTCATAAGATGCTATAAAGAAACAAAAAAGGTGGCACTCTGGAATAATCCTGCACAGCTGCTAGCATGTAAGATCAAGTTCTGTGAAGTCAGCTAATGTGGAGGTGATAGGACACTGAAGAAAAAGCCAAGTATGGAGAAAATATAACAAATGATTCAGTTGCAAAAATGCAGCATCTGACAAAGGGGTGAGCTAGGAACTGAGCTGCTTTTTCTTGCTTTAAAACACATCTATGTATTCAAAAGATATAGAATTTTAGTATCTGGACATTCTCTAACTACTAAACTGAGTCTTAGGACTAAACTATCTTCTTTTTTGGTGTTTTGTTTTTTGGTCTTTTTTTGGTGGGGGGAGAGGAGAGAGCGGGGATCAGATTCCTTTGATTGAATATCTAAGTATCACCTTTTTTTCTTTTGGTAATTTGCTAGGGAGAGCGAAACACCAGTGAAAAGAATATCTCCCTACACATATTTACAAGTAATTTATAACCTTTCAGAATATAGAAGTGCAGCTGGAATTTTACTCTATTACTCGTCATTTGAGGATAGCCAACTGTCTTGCCAAAGCATAGTCCCTGAAATGCATTTTCATTATTTCCTGTTTACTATTGTCTGCTTCTAAAATGGCATTCCCTTGGGAAATAATCTCTTGCTCTTATTTAGACATTCTAAATACATGCCTTTTCATAGAAATATTCTTCATATTATGTGCCGCTTATTATCTCTGTGCTCATCTGCACACATATTTTAACAGAATTGTGGTTAGGTCTATAACTTTGACACCATTCCTCAAAAATATTTTGAAGACAGTACAAACAAAACCTTTGAATAATTATTCATATATTTCAATTAGCATTAACAGTTCAGCACTTATTCATCCCTTGCACAATGATCCTATCCTTACACACAGTTTCCCTTTCATACTTCCATCCCATTTACAGTATAAATGTCACCATTATAACTAATAATGAGGCAGATACAATAGGAAAAGAAAGGACTTAATTGTGCTGGAACACATAACTAAGTAAATCAGCCCAAGTAATTAGTAACCACAGAGCGTATTTCCAAGTGTTTGCCGGATGCAGCTTTACTATAGACAAAAATGGAAAGCAGGAGGTGGATGATAGCTGGGAAGCGGGCAGGCCTTGCATGAAGATTATTCTAATGAGAACTCCAGGCATGCATTGGAACAACTTGAAAAGAAACTCCAAGTCATTTCAAATCATCCCAGAGATTCAAAGGCTGAAGCCACTGTTGACCATGGACATTTTATCATTGTCACTCCAATCTAAAGAAAGCAGCAAATGTAAAATTAACTTATTCCTGAATGGAATTCCATAGAAAATTGGCTTATATTATCTGTGACCTAATTTTCTGACAGTGGTAAATGCTTATGGTTGATTCATTTAGTCAAGGAAGAATTTTTCAGAACTGCAATTTCCTGAACCACTTAATCTCTCTTTAGTGGGAGGCATTGGTAGAGTTCTTTTCCAAAACTCTCCACAAGAATTATACCTAGAAGCATAATATGCTCCTAAATACTGGAATGAAGACAAATAGGAAACAGTGCTCAGCATTTTGTAAGCTTACTATGTACACATAAATGTAACTAAGACTAAGGTTGAAATAATACTAAAACCACTTGTAAATCAAGAAGTGTACACTTCTAGTTCTCAGAGTGTACAAACTTACATGCACAGAAATGGGAGGGGGAGGAAGATATATATATATATATATCTATATCTGTATATAACCGCTTAGCTATTAAAGCACACTTCCACCTGATGTAGGACTCTGAATTGATTTAAAAATGCATTTTATGTTTGAATTTATTAATTTCAAAATATACTGCTTATCTGCTGCATGTTAACATATTAGGTTTACAAAGAAAATTTCATGCACAAGAATACAACATCCTGCAAATAAGATTTCTTTAGTTTCTCTTTTGTACTCCTAGCTGTGCACAAAGTCACTTAGAAAGTTTTATGACAATGTTTGCCAAGGGTACAGAATAACAGAATACAGTTTCAAAGCAGCACAGGCAATGAGTCCTTTGAAGTTGCTACTGTGTGTCTATAAAGATGAAAAAATATGGGATATGCAGATAACAAAAGAAAATGCAAGACCTAGGTTAATAACTTACTTGATAACTAACTTTAAGATAAACTTTCCAAGACCTTGCATAAAATAGTTACATAAACCTGAGTCTGATACGTAGGTGATGATAAACTGCACTTAAGCATTTAGCTGAACTAGAACAAAAGCCACTTTAGGTTATAATTTAATTTATAATTTATTTTTACATTGAAAAAGATGAAACATAGATGAAACAAGTAGTCATATCTTAAAAGCATCATATTGAATAAGGGTATAAATGAATTGTACTTGTGATGAGTACGTTCCATTTTGAGAGTATATATTTTAGGTGCCCAGTAATTCTTTAAAGGTATTATGGCAGTTCAGTCTATCTATGTGGTGGGATGACCTTTGCCATCTGACACATGCCCACCCAGCTGCTCTCTCACAACCTTTCCTAAACAGGATAGAAGGACAAAATAAGATGAAAAAACCCTGTGTTCAGATACAGACACAGAGAACACTTGCCAATAACTGTCATGGGCAAGACAGAAGTCACTTGGGGAAAATTAAGTCAATTTTCTGCTAGATAGAACAGGTTTGCGTAGTGAGGAAGAAAGATAGATTAAAACACCTTCCCTTTACCCCTCCCTTTTCCCCACTCCTGCACTCCTGACCCCTCTAACTCCTCCTTGCCATTGAGCAGTGCAGGAGAATGAGGAATGGGAGTTGCAGTCAGTTAATAACACTTCATTTGTGTCACTCCTTTCTCCTCACATTTCTTTCCTATTCCCTGCAGATCTTTCGCATGGGTTGCAGTCCTTTAGATAGACCTGCTTCAGTGTGGGTCCTCTGGTGGTTCCTTTGGGACATTTGCACCTTTCCAATGTGGGGTCCTTCACAGGCTGTAGCATGGATATCTGCTTCAGTGTGGCTCTTCTATGATCTGCAGAGAAATACATGCTCCAGCCTGGTCTCCTCTACAGACTCTTCAGTGCCTGGATGACCTCCTTCCTTTTCCTCTCTCTGCTTGGTGTTTTCAGTGTTGTTTCTCATGCTTTTTCCCTCAATCCTGACACTGATGTGCAACAATTTTTAGTCTTTCCTAAATATGTTCCCCCAGAGGTGCCACTGGCATGGTTCACTGGCTCAGCTGTCTCCTGCAGTGGGTTCACTGGATTCACTCTGTCTGACACAGGGCAGTCCCTCGTGTCATTCTATAGAGGCAGCGACCCCTCTACCCAAACCCTGCCACAACCCCTATTATAACCTAATATTTTATTTGTTTTATATATTACCTCTTCCATGTTTTATTTTATATATCAACTGTTTTACTTAATATGCAAAAATAAGACAATTTTCCTGAACTGGAATTTCTTGTATCTCTTTAAGAGGTGCATTTATTTCTTTTTAGATTAGTGATATTCTAGTAGAAGATAGGTGGAAAATCACAGCTGAAACAGAGCACTTAATGTACCAGTTTTACCCTCAGTAATTGCTAGCTCTTGCCCAGGTTCGGTTATTCACACTGTACAATTATAATATGTAATAGTATAATACAATTTTGTCTTCGAAAAAGGCAAAAATGTTCTGGCAAAAAGAAAATGATCAAGAGAAAAAGAATAATTTTGTCTGCGTGTGCTAAGTAAATTGATGTAGAATTATGCTTTCAAATAACCATGACATTTCATTCATAAAAAGCACATAAAAGTTTGATTATTCTCCAAAATAGTTTTGTTGGAAATAAACACCTGGAACAATACTTCTTTCCATTTGAAATGCTAAGCAACGCATTTGACGAGACTAGGAATACTCAAAAGCAATTTGTATAGCTGCCAATATGCAGTTTGACACAGGCCTCAAAAGACCCTGTAATTATCATTCCATTCTTTTCATAATTCTGAGGAACTGAGAGCTCAACTGAATGGCACTTGAGTTCCATCAAATCTCCATAAACCAACTCTAATCAAGTGTTTTTGCCATCATGATACAAGTTGGCTCATGCCCCTTTTGTTTCAGGTACAGTTATCAGTATTATTTTTATGATCTACAAAGGCTGGTGTTTTAAAGGTAATTAATTCATCCAGTTCTACATTGGTTGGCTTCATCTGAAGTCTGTCATGGAGTCTTCAGAGAAGGCTCTTCTTGCTATTCAATTTTGACTCACAAGGAATCAAAAGATGCAGAATACACACTTTTTTTGAAACACCTTAATTAATTACAGATCAGAGAAGTGAAAAGATGATACTTGGAATTTAAGACCAAATGAAAAAGGTATGTATTAAAAAGCCCCACAAATGAACAACTCCCAGGAGCTCTAAACAAAGAACAAATCTAACCACCTCATACAAAATATTAAATGTAGAAAAAACGTAAGATTGTTTGGGGAAAAAAAAGAAAAGGTTCATTTTCTTATCAGGCCAGCTAATGTTAAGTAAAACCATATGTTAAAACCCTCAGTAAAACAACAAGCTGTGGTTATTGAGCTAGAAAAGGAAGGGTTTGCCAGCAGTGGCTGAACAATGAAAGGTTTTGAATGAGAGACTGTCCTGGGCAAAGGCAGCACTGCCATTCCAGTCCACAGTTCAGTGTAGGGTTACTTGAGCGGCTTTGCAGTGTATAAACTAGAGGGAAAATAGCAGGGCAGCTTCCGAAATCAGGAACCAGAGGGAAGTGGTTTTCCTGAGAGGGTAGGCTCCAACTCAGATCACTCAAGTGAGAGCCTTGATTTCAGCTTGTACGTTCACATATGCAACAAGCTTTGAGAGGAGTGACAACACACTCTCACCCCACTATCGCTCCCCTCAAAAAATGTCTTGGTGTGTAGAGGAATCATTCCATTCATTTCTCCCCGCTCATTTTCTCACTTAAGCAGGGTGAAAGTACGTGACTTCTAATGCTCATTTTCCTCCAAAACACTCTGAAAACTTGTTGTGCAGCAAACAGAGAAACTGCAGAGGAGCCTCCCAATTCTCTTACAGCTTTTCTCTTGGTCTCAGTGTAGTAAAAGCCTTCTGAGAGGATCTGCCCTGAGGCATTTGGTGGTATTTCATATGAGCTCAAAGCTACCTCCACAGATAGTAGAGCTTCGACTCTGTATTTACCAGCTCACTACCCATTTTTGATGGAAACCAGAGTCAGGACAAGTACAGTACTATACAGATTAAGAGTTACCATAATTTTCACAGTTTTACCCCTCATCTAACAATTATATGTAGTTGAAAGACTGACATAAAGTGGGCTATATTATCTACCTAATTTGTTTATCTACTTCCCCATCTCTGGTGAAGAAGAAAACATAAGAGATACTTATCTTGGTCTTGTTTAAAAAACCCAACATAGCCAACTGTGGAGCCAAAGAAGTGTTTAATGCCTGATTTCTGCCAGAGTTAGGCATCACGAACCAAACCAAAGATAAGCTGCTCTCAGCTTAATGGGGTGTAAAAAACCCTCACATCCTGAAAGTGATTAGTATGCCATCTCAATGTCTCCAGCTGTCAGAGATATTGTCTTGCCAAATAAAGAAATTGGAAAGTGGATAAAAAATTCTTCCTCTGAGTTCTCCAATACACTGTGATAATTGGTAATGTAAAAAGGGGTATTAATTTCTCTTGTTAAATTACTATTTGACTGGACAGTAAGAAAAAAACCAAACAGAACAGAGATGGAGACTGAGATGCAGGACATGAGAGTTTATACAGACACCCTGTAAGACTGAGGTTCTAATAGTAATTTCAAAAATTAAAATAGTTCTCAGATTTAGCATATTCTGTGAAAAATATTGTATCTAATTCTACCCAGCAACATATCAGCACATCTACATGAGATTAACCTTAAGGTCCATTTTTGCAATTTCTGAATATTCCCATTTGTAAATAGAAAGCTGCAAAAAAGTTAAATAGGTAAATTAGAGTATAGTTTGTTGCTGCTTGTAGCTAGAAAGCCCTAGTTAGAAAGCTAGATTTAGGTGGTAAAATAAAAGCTAGTGAAACACATCTCTACCCTCTGTAAAGATTACTGGAGTATAGCAACAGCTATATATATACTTTGCTATATATAGCAAGCCCCCAGATAAAAAATCAAACCATTAAAATCTTTCACTGTGTGAACAGATATTCCTTAATGCATTTTTTTTCTGCAAAAAGATGTTGAAGAACACAGCTATCATTTGGGAAAGCTACAGCCTTGCCTGCCTTCAGCACAACCAACCAAGTTTCCTACAATAGGAAGGCCAGCAAATTTTAGGAGTGTTGTTACTTAGGCGCATCTAACCATCAGCTGAGATCAACATAAGATAGAGAATATGAGCATAACCCAAGAAGACACACATTTTGTTTCTATATAGTCAGAGATTTCCAAATTGTCGCACCACCGGAAAATGACAGCTTAAAAGCAACTGGTTCTTATGCAGTCACTCACATCTAAAAGACTTTTGCAAACAAAGCCTTGTTAAAAATCAGCACCTAATAAAATCTTGATATCCTCTTTTTCATTAGCCATTTAAGATGACTCATTTCAATTGCAGCACACAAACCAATTTCTTTGTAAAAACCTCTGCTCTGTTCAAACAAGAGAATACATTATGATTTGTGGCACATGTAATCTAGACTATAGAAACTAGGATCCTCCTATAAAAGACCTTTCCATACACATTAATATGTCTCCCTGTTCCCCTCTTAGTATTTTTTTTTTTTTAATACATGTAATTTTTCTATGTGGGACATAAAGATTCAATCCTTTTTTTACAGCTACTCTTCTCAAATTATAAAGCATCACTCATTATGGCTAGGCTTTGTGAATGAAGATTTGGGAAAAGCATCCTTACTTCAAATACATCTTCTCACTAGTTTAGAAGACATTTGTTTGGATTGACACTGTATAAATCTGTTCTTGAACTAGTTATTGCAAGATTTTAATTCAAGTCTTTAATTTTATTTACCTTAGTACAGTTATAACCAATCTCATAGAAATTAACTGTGAATAAGAAAACAGCTCCATAACCAACAAAAATGCATTTGAGTTTTATCAACCAGTAAAATTCTCTCCGTCTGTTAAGCGATGACATTTTTTCCATTTCAAAGTATCTTTTAAAAATATTTATCAGCAATTTATGATCATATGTGATATCTCAACTGGGAAAACTCAGAGATGCAAGTTTTCTCTTTGGTTGAAAGCCCAGTGGGATGTAGGATTTTTTTTTTTTTTTGTAATTGTTTTATTTAATGCTGCTGAGAATTTTGACTTGTATTTTATTTTCAGGATGTTTCTTGTTTCTCATCTCACCACTTCTGACATACCACATTTTCATCTTATAGTCTTTTTTTCTCTTCAGCAGTAACAGTAAAAACCTGATGTTGTTTCTGGAAATAAACTACATGAGGACTCAAAAGAGTCATTTACATTCAATTGAAAGATGGCAAGATGTGGGGCAATAAAACATCAGGAGTAGCGTTCATGTATTTATTTGGTGAAGCTGACAAGTATTTCATAAGCATATAAAGTATATCCCACAAAACACTGCACTGTAGCTTTTTCGACTGTGCTAAAATGTGTTTTCCCTGTGCTTTTCCTGATATTTCTCCACTAACTATTTCATTATGAAGCAAATTCAAGAATATGTTATGCTATTAAACCCCTAAAATACATTGGAATGCTGAATTCTAGAAACAGATAACGCAATTTAATTTCACGCCTTGTCCTATATAGCCATATTAATTTTTCTTTGATACTTCACAGAAGTAAGCTTTAAGTAATGTCATTTATCCCCAGATGGCTAATTTATTGTTATGTCTGTGGAAGACTGTTATCATCACTGTAATTGCATGAAGATTACAGTGTAATTAAACAAAAGGATAACAGCAACTCCAGATCCCTCAGACAATCCAGGAAAGTTAAATACCTTAATGAGCTTTCAAGATCAGTGTAAAATGAATGAATCTCTCACGCTATTTTATAATTTTTTCCAGCCTTCTGGGAAAAATGAATTATAGACAGATCATACTTTTTTAGCTTTGCTTTTGCTTGACTAGATTGAATGTCCGACCCATTCCTTCTTTTGGCCTTAAAAGGGGGCTATCTGAAAGCTAAACCCCAGAAGGCATAAGTATAACAGTGTTTCTTAATTGTATAACCTTAACAAGGTCTCCTTGTGAGTCTGTGCATGATGGTAAAAAGAAAAGCTACCCACAATTCTTATCCTCTTCTACGTACTTCTGTGTTATCTCATGTAGATATTTAAAGAGCAGAAAATTAGTTTTTCACCATTATTTTTCCTGCTGCTTTGTTAACACTTGAAGCAAGCATTATCTGGAAAAATTGAGAATGTGCAATGTGTGACATTGACTAAATGTCAATAAGTTTTCCAGTGTGCTATGGTTTCCCTGCTACTTAAGCTCTTTGTGAGAAGTATATGGTCTGGTGCAATATAACCCTTTCTCATTAATATCATATTCAACTTAGTGAAGGGATTTGAGGGATCATGAAACTCTTCCAGTAGATGTTTTTCTTCTGATGTGCCACAAGACATCTCTTGTCAGGAGGTTATTAGATACCAATAGAAAAGGCATGGGAGCAACAGAAGCCCTTTTAGGTAAGGACAGTGACAGACTGCAAAGGACTTGCAAATTTAATTGTAAGTGAAGTATTTGTCCGTATGCTTTTAATGACTCTAAATTGCAAATGCTCTCAACTTCAGGAGAAAGTAATCCAAAAGTTATTTAGTCTAATGACTTGTATCCATTCCTCTCTGATCATGCACATATTTCCTTAGGGAAAATTCTTGGACAAAGGCATGAAATACAGTATCTACTCAGTGAGATACCAGCACAGTGTACTGGCGAGCGACAGTCCCCAAGTGCCTCTCAGCTTCAGTCGAACAAAGATCAACACAGTTGCGAGACAGACTGGAACCAGAGAAAAGAGGTTGGTGGGAGGATTATCTCACTTATTATCTTAGCAGCTGTGTCACTGTAGTAACTCTGGTGCTGCTGAATCCTTGGATGAGACTTGAATAGTGATCTTAGAGGGAAATCTAATTTTTCAGTCTATTTCTGATAGAAGTGTCTCTTCCACTAGTTGCGTAAAATATCTTCATGCCTGAACAGCTCTTGTCATCAATAAAAAAGTTTGGATGGAACTGAGGAAGAGTCTTTTATTGTTTGAAAACATTTAATATAAAGGGGTTCATCTTTGAATCAAAGTGTTGTAATATCAATATAGATTTTTTTTGCTGCTGTATCTCTCTCCTCCTATATTGCCACAGAGTCTAATAAAAAAACTATCTGCTTTTCTTCTGCTTCTTCCTTCTAACTTTTAAAGCTATTTCTTACCTGGATAAATAAAAGAACATTTGAATAACAGGAATTTCATGAAAAATGAAAGACTTCTAGGTTATGATAAAATCATTGTTCTCCAATGTTTCAAAAAAATTCAGTAAGGAGAAAATTAACAGAGTTTAGAAAAATACTGAATGCCATCAAACTGGGTTGTCATTCATTCTATAGAAGTTTGAAGCAACGAGGTTGCAGAAGACAAAAAGAATATTTTTTAAATTCTGAAAAAGTCTGCTTAACATTTACAAAAAACAAAAAGTTTGGTGAATGTCTGGGTTTCTGCTGCAAGAAATCCATGTTATTTGAAATGAAACTTTGGGGTTGGTAGGTATGAATTAATTCCACACCCATTATATAATGATATTGCATTACTGTTAATCCTTCATAAACTACTTAAGCTAATCCTATGAATATAATATTCACATCCATGTAAACAACAGCACACAGCATGTCAGGGAAGACTGCAGAGGCTAATATGCATCATCAGAGAAGTTTCAGAGACCCCCTTAAACCACATTTCATATATATACATAAAAAAAGTAACACAAATAGCATGTAATAAAGGAATTTTTCAGAAGGGAATTTAGCTCTGTGTTCCTCTACTATCAATATCCTGCCATGGCTATGTGCTTTCCAATTCCTTGTTCTCCTACCACATTTGTTTGTGTTGGACACAGAGTTCAGAGTGGTGAGGCAGCATGGATTTGCCTCAAGCAGAACTATTCATCAGTGAATGTACAGTTCAAAACAATGAGATAGAAGCTGGTAAATGTTCATGTGCAACTTGGGCTCCAGGGGAGCAAGGTTATGTTTGTCTGTTCAGAAAGAAATTCTTGTTCATATGTGTTGCTCAGTTAAAGGTTGGGTGTATATAAGCATATTACCCTGTTCTCCAGTTCAATTCTGCATCCCTCCCAAGAGCACCCCTCTAATGCAGTCACTGTAAGGGAAGAAGAGCCAGCTCTGCCCCTTCCTGTGACCAGCCTTTGACCAGAACTGGATACACCATTCCTCAAACTTCACTAGACAATTTATTTCCCCTCTTCGTGAACTACTGGCAGATAATACTTTTGAGGAGGGATCTCTGCACTGGTTCAAAAGAAAATAAACCCCAAACCAAGCCTTTTTTGATTAAGATCAATTTGCTGGTCTATCTCTTGGTGCACTGAACAAAGGTTGTCTGGCAGGGAGAGTGGCTTGTGTGATGAGGAACAGAAAGCAAGCAGGAAACAACCAGAATTGCAACAGACACACTGTATACTGAAGTTGAAGCCAAATTTGGTCTTGTCCTTTCTTTGCCTCCTTTCTCCACTCATTGCCTCACTATCATTTTGGGCCACGCTTTTCAGTGTTCAGGAATTAATCTATGAAAAAATCTGGCTCAGAGCAACATGAGCAGAACAAAACAGAGAACAGGTAAAAATAAATGGGGGAAAACTAGAATATATTAGTATCAGTGTTTAGAGTTTGGGAATGAAATCACATTAGCTTAGGTATCATCAGTAATTCCCTAGTGTTTCCTCTCTTTTGCTGCATTAATTTACATTAAAGTAAATTACATTAAATGAAAGCACTGTATTCATCTGTAATTTAAAACACACAAACAAAATTTCCACAAATACATAGGAAAATAGACTAATTTCCCTTCCATAGAGAAATATTGCCTGGATAAAGTGTTCCTATATGATGTTCAAGTTTTTATGACATTTCAATACTAAAGACCTTAATGGGAAATATGGATATTAATACAAACATTTTAATACACGATGAGGATGGGAAGAGAAAAATGTCTTTCTCAGTGTCATTTAATACAGGAAGATATTCACCCAGATCCAAAAAGATGAAGCCTTCTCTTTAAGCAAGGTCCCATAAAGTTGTCAGGAAAATCTGCAGTGCTGAACTGGATAATTACACTCTCTTTTCATATTAATTCCTTAATTAGAGAAAAAAATTTACCTTATCTTCCTATTAAAACAGGACCTGTGCATACCACAGTTCCACATCCAAGGTTTTAATAATCTGACTATAAAGAATGAATGACAAAAGAAATAATATTCAATGTGAGTTTGAACTAGATGAATACAAATTTCTGCCATGGGAAGCATACTAGTTATAAGTTTTAACACAGTAAAAGTAACACTGCTATGGTTGTAACTTTAAAAAACAGTATTTGCGTATGTGAACAAGCACTCCAAAGGGAAGAGTGAAATGATTTCTCTTATGGTCATAATAAAGAAAAAAAGGAAAAATCTTTGGCACTCTTTCATGGGTCATGTTTTAAAATGTGGGTGCCCCTTTAAGAAAAGTAACCTCGGCAGGGCTGAGCCTGTTTAGGAGTTGTGCATGCAGAGGTTTAGGAGTACAAGGGAATTAATCCTTCCATCTGAAGACCTCAAACCTGTAATAACTGATCTGTTCCATACAGTTAGAGCGTGGAAATAGGCCATGGCTAGGCAGTAGGTGGCTTGCAGCCGTGCTGCTCTGAGTTCAACTTGTCATAGGCATAAAAAGCCATCAGCAGGAAGCTGATTTGCTTACAGTCTCTGCAAACTCCTTTAGAACATACAGGTCTCCCTAGTTTGCATGGCTGTTAATACATTTTTAGCAGATTGAAGTAGAATCACATGCTCTGATAGGTTGCTTTACTATACACCAGCATTAGCCCTGCTGCATGGGTGCTGTATAGCATGTACTAACAGAAACACTACACTGGCTTTATATTTATGAGCTTCAGCAAAATATGTATGACAACATGTCATATCTTTCAGACATTTGCAAAAGACTGGAGTGGCCATCTTTCATATATTCAGTATACATTGGTACATGATCCGAAAGAAACTCTAAATGACTGAGATTGAAAATGTTTCTCTAAGTCTTTCAAAAATCACCTGACGAGCTTTTAGACTAAACTAGACCTAAAACTGATTTCTATAAAGCTGAGAACTTAAGTTACAATATTGTTCTATGTTGTGGAAGACATATCATACAATGCATCCTTCACTCTGATAAATGTTGGTCTTTTAATCATATGGTAAGTTACAAGCAGCAATAGGATATGTGGTAAATACCATGTAATCACAGGGTACATAAACAGTGATCCCTGCCTCCTAAACCAAAGTGCAGGTTGCAACATAATTATGTTTAAACTTACTAAAAGTAATAATCACATGCAGCTGGATGGTATTTGCCAAGAAAAAGTAATTTAGGATCTGTCCAAAGAAAACATGTTCATTCCTTTCAACACTAGGAGCTGGTGAAGCAAAACTGAAGCTCCATGACTCATCACCCATCCAAGATATAAAAGTTATGGCAGGAAAGCTAGAAGACTACTCTTAATATAGAAAGCCTTAGACAGACATTAGCTGCAGAGACGATAAGGCTATTTCATCATGCTGTGGTGGAAAAGGTCTGTATGCTGCATAAGACACAATAGGCCTCTCTTCACATCAGGTGACAGCTATAGAAGAGTGGTGACAGTTTTTTCCATGGGCATTTTACCCACTTCCTTTTGAATGAATAACAAAATGGAGAGTATGGATTAAACACCCAAGCTGTAGGAAGAAAATCTTGCCTCCCCTGAAATCTTAGAAGGTAAGATATAGTCTTCTTCATGTTCTGCTGTATTTTTTAAGAAATAAAGTTTCTGAAAGATTAAATTCAGGATGCATGCACAGGCAGATGCAGGAACAAAACTGCTTTCAGCTATCACCTGCACTCATAGCTGTTTTCATTGTTGCAGGTCATGAATGGCAGCAGAGGAAAAATGGAGAACCTATGAATTGTTTTTACTTCATTTTGTTTGAACAAAATAATGCAGGTTCTGTTTATTTCCCCTGGGAAGGTGTAGGCATATGGCTTGGCATCCTTCTGTCTTCTGTCATGGCTCCATTAGGGAACTCATTATTACTTTTACTCTAGTACAAACTTTTTATACCAGAAGCTGCTGCTTTCACAAGTTGCCATCAGTATGGAGGAACATAATTACTTGTTCAGAGTATATGATCTCACTAAGTACAGTGCCTATAACCTTATTCCTTAATAAAGGAAAAATAAGAACAAGGCAGCAAGAAAAGATTTCAAATGTCATTCCATCCTGAGTATACACTTTGAGACACTTAGATAACAATGGAAATTCTCAAAGGTGAACATCAGTACTATTTATTTTTTTGACAATCTGCTCATACAACTGTGTGTCCATCCCCTTTGGTCTGGGGACTCAGTGATGAGTACAAATTTTTAA
Organism: Scytalopus superciliaris; assembly: GCA_013400415.1. Taxonomy (NCBI): domain Eukaryota; kingdom Metazoa; phylum Chordata; class Aves; order Passeriformes; family Rhinocryptidae; genus Scytalopus; species Scytalopus superciliaris. The sequence continues at coordinate 2,363,452 of VXBX01001501.1, read as the reverse complement.
AAATCTCTGTAGACATGCAAATTCATAAAAAACAATCATAACTTGTTTGGTCTTGTTTTGCAAATATAAGCATGGAGGAACCAGCTTGTACCCTCAGTTACTAATTATACTGTGGCTATATATAGTGCAATTCATAGCTAATAGTAACCAAGATTTTGTTACTGAGTCTATGTAAAGGCCCTCTGGAGATTTGATTCATCTGGAAATGTGAAGGAGTGATAGCTAGTACAAAGGGCATTGCAGTCCTTATAATCACACAAGCATCATATGAGACACTTCAGAAAACCAGGATCCTGGAAAGGGGTCAGGCCCAGCTTCATCTGTAGGCTGCTGACATAGATCAATGACTACAACAGTGAGCAGTGAAGTTGCAGTGATTCCTGACACTGTCAGAGCACAGCTTCCTGAGCTCAGTGACTGCTGGTGAGGAAGGCAAGACCACCAATGACCAAGAGCAGCACAGCGACTTTGTTGATATTAAAAGACCTACCACCACGTGCATCCTGACTTCTTTGCAGAGTATCAGTCAGGGAGGAGTTGTGATAGATAAGGATACCATGCAACTTCCTACATCAATCAAAGGGACAGAAAGGAAAACTTTGAGTATGATACACACTGACATACAATGTGATAGAATAATATGTTTTCTTGACAGAGAAGATAATGGTTGGGACATGTCTGATCAACAAGAGTGACACATTGAGAAAGCTGTCAAGTCAAATCCGCTATGATCATTCCCCTATCTATTGTTCAGTGATAATACTGGACTGGAGAGCTGAGGGATATCGTCTTCTGAACTGCACTGGTCTTTGTTGCCTCTTTTGCACTAAGCTATCTTTCTCAGGGAAGGTCTGTTTCCAAATGGTCATATCAGCTCTTTTCTCCTGTCACCTAAAACTCTGCACAAGAGGCAAATTTCATGGGCAACACCTCAAAAAAAAAATCACTGCTGAGTATTTCTACCAATGTGACTGATGTGACCTCTATTGCTTCTGTGTGTGCTTAACCAAATAATCTAAGATTTCAGCTAAGATCAGTGAAGCTCTCAACACAAGAAAGCTTGATGCAGGTATACCATGGGCTGAGTGTGCTTAGGTACAGATGCATGTTGCTGCTGCTGTTCCTTCTCCAGCTTCCCAAGGGGAAGGTGGAAGCAGGATGGCTCTGATAGTGCCCAAACCCAAGTAGCAGTCACCATCTCTAGTTGCTTTCTCTGAAACTCTTTGCTAAAATGATAGTTGGTATCAGATGGGAAAGTTTTTCCCTTCCTACCTTTTAGGGTAAACTGCTTTGAAATCCCCATCACAGGACAAGACTGCCTGCCCTTTGTGTACAGTACAGATGGCTGGCACCAAAATAAAAGCCCACATTGTGTTTAAAACCTTGAAAGGGATTGTCAGCAATCTGCCACTAATGATGTTCATGCCAGTATTTTTGCATCCAAGACGAAACACACTTTCCCATTGAAATTCAACTTCTCAGCTCTTTAGCTTGTTTAATGAGCACAGCAAGGTGATGTAAATAAATGTCCACATCCAGTGTACTGTCCCCAACCACTTTCCCTGCTTTCACATCCCTCCTATCATGGAACAAAAAACTAAGCCACAAAAAAACCAAAAGAAGAGCTTCCTCACTCCACTGAATTGCAGCACAAGCTCTTCTGCTATCCCAAGGACAGCGCCCTAAAGGTAGCAGGCAGGATCAGCAACGAGTGAAACGGTTTCTTCTCTTGGATATAAAGGCTTTATGCCAACTCAAAGTCTTCATGAACTTACATGAGGCTTTACACAAGTTGGTCAAATGTCTTGAGCTGTCAAATTTCCACTTGGGACTTTCGTTGGGCTAATCTATTAACTCTCAAGTTTCTAAAATTTTTGGCCTCAGTTGCATCTAACAATTCTTTTTTACTTCTGCAATTATAAAATAAGTGCAAACCTGATAGTTAGACTTCACTTTTTTAATCAGTTCTAGGATGGAGATGACCTAGTCACATCTTCCCGAACTGAAATCACATACCTGAAGGTCTAGGATGGCTGAAAAACTTTTTCAACAGTGACTGACAGATGCTTCTGGAAGTAGAAAAGACATGCCCTAGGGATGGATTTTCTTCTCATGTGCAAGTGCACAGATTCAGTGATGAGTCATACGGAGGAAATCACATGGTATGAAAATTATGAACTTGAATGTTTAGCATTCAAGATCAACATATTCAACATTCATGACTGGCTTTAAAATAAGCCAGTAAAAAAAAAAAAGAATTAAAACATTATTATAACAAGATATTTAAAAGAACTGAACCAGAAAGCTTAGGAAAGATCATAAATCTTTCTTTCATTAGATATATTTCTTTATGGCAGAAAACACACTGGTTCTTAAGAAACTGTAGCCCCACTCTTTATTCCAGCTTTTGAAAACTCATTAAACCCCACCAGGTTGAAACCAATCACTTACAAATTTGATTTAAATGAATGCTAAGCCATTTCTCAATAGAAAAAAGCAGGCATGCCTCTTTAATTCTAGTCACTTACATAAGCTATAGAAACAGTAGAACCAAAGACCATTAAAATACCTATTGAAATAAGACTGATGAATTCACAAGGAGGAATCACAAAGAGAGAACTCAACTCTGAAATTTATGTTAAATATAAAAACTAGATTTTAATGCAGTTTTTAATATACTCAGAAAAATCACGTTTCATAAAATAAATGCACATTATTTACAGTGAAGCCTGTAAGAAATCCATGCATTTTATGACTACATGTAATGCTTTAATTATTCTGCAAAGGCCAGTAACACAATCAAATGAAAAGCCCTAAAAGGCTGAATATATTACCAGTTGCAGAGATCGCTTTTCACATTTAGTAAATTATAAAAGTATTTAAGGGCCTGTGTCTGCAAAGGCCTGAAGGACCATCAGCACCTATTGAGTTCAGTCAATATTTAGGGTGCTCACAGTGTACAAAAGGGCTAATGGTTTTGACAGGAAATCTGGTTTTCCACTTAGTTAATTTTTCTAACATAGGATAACAGCACAAAGTTGACAGAGTTCAAGAAGCATTTGGATGATGCTCTCAGGCACATGGTTTGACTCTTAGCGATGATCCCATGCAGGGTTAAGAGTTGGACTCAATGATCCTTGTGGGTCCCTTCCAACTTGGCATATTCTATGATTCTGTAATTCCTATCTCTACAGCTCCTACCAATATTACCATAGCACTCAAGAAGAGTCTCAGCTGCCATTCAGCCACACGTGGAATATAGCATTGCAATCTTTATTTAAACTTCTACACACTGAAGTTACTACCTTAAAGGCTGGCATAGATATCTGGGAACACCAAGTCAGGGTGCCACTTCAGCCCTAATGAGACATTCACATACAGTCCTCTTGGCAGTCAAGTATCTCCTGCATCACAAGAGGCTGAATGCCATGGACAGGGTTTTCAATTTTGTTGAACAGGCTCATAGAAAGGCAGAATCCAGCCATGCCTACAGAGCTTTATGCCTCAGCCTGCTTCACCAACCACAGCCTCTGGCAGATGGAAATAATACATTCACTTAAGAGAGGAAATCCTTGCATGCTTGGCACTGGCTGTTCTCACAGCAACTTTCCAGATTGTGGAGGGGGAAGGGGCTTGCTCTGAGAAGGGAATCCTACTGTAGAAGCTAATAGGCATTTATCCATGAAGGCTAGGTTAGGTGCTCTGAATTACCACTTTCGTTTTGTTGACTTCATAAGTACATATGTGTTTTAACTGAAAGTGAGTTCCATCTCTCTTGCCATGTTTCCTGTTCCATCTTTCCTTCCACCTCTAGTGAGAGGAGAGCTTTTACTGCACAAAGGTTATGGTGTCTTTAAAAATCACAATAGCAAAATTAATCTTTTGTTCATTATGTCTACTCAAGGAGTTATAGCAATATTTTAGGTAGAAGAGATATCTTGTAAAAACTTTTTTTCCATCACGGATATACTGTCGCTAGCTAGACAACTACTCTGTACTGATATACTTCTTATTTCTCGCTCAGTATTTATTGAAACGAGCAAGAAGCATATTTACAAGAATCAATACAGAAAAGCCAATAAAGGTGGCAGGCTAATTTGGGCAGAGGCATGGTGCTACCTCTCTTTTTAGAATTAAAGATGATAATTTTTCCCCCCTGCATATTTAATCTCACTTTCTGAACTTGGCTATTTTTTTGCACAGATGGCACTAGTCTATATGTGAACTTTACCAGTTCATACATTTACTTCCATTACCATTGCTTTGTTTTCTACTTCTGTTTGTCTCTTGTTAATTGTTTTAAAACATGGGTGATTTTTGGGTAGATTGGGATAGTGGAAGTCTGCATGAACAATAAACAGTGATGCACCATTTCTACTGAAACCACTTATTTGCAAATTTTCTCTCCAGTAAAATATACCTCATGTTCAAAGTAGAGATGTGCAATCAAACACATTTCTGTAGCAGCAATTTATTTTCAGCTATACTTAACCTTTTATTTGGGAATGGGGTTATTTGCTTGGTTTTGCACATTTCATTTTCTTATAAGATGTGCAAGCTATGCCCTTTCACTTGACCTGCAAATTAATAAACTGGGAAAACTCATGCATTGTAGAACAAGTACCAGTATCAGCTAGTAGGAGCTCTTCTTGGGTGAAGTCCAAATTAAACTGCTGTGTGATATATATTGCATCTGTCTTGACAGAGCACACACAACTCATACTCTGAACAGGCTGAGCTTCCATTGAGTTAGTAATGTGAAACATAATTCACAAGTTGCCCTGTCACACAACAGCAAGAAAGTTCTAATGAAATCTATTTTAATCAGTGAAAAATTTGAAAAGTTTGATATACCCCAAGCAAAGTTTTTCCAGGTCTCTAATAATAATTAAAAAACCCCAACTAAACAAAACCCCTCAAATGTCACTAGCTCTTGACATTGGGAAATGACATCTTTGGGTCTAAACCAGTACTTTATTTTCATGAGACAGGAGGAAATGTAGCCTTTTCCCCAACAATTCTGCCTAAATTTCATATGTAAAACCAACTGGTTCATGTTGTGTTCACAAGGACTCCTGGAGAAAATCTCCACGTTCGTTGTAGATAGCAGATAGTAAAATTTAGCAAAATTGACTGCACAGAAAGAACACAGTGCAAAAATAATATTTGACTTGTCTAATTCATGGAGCTTGTGGGTGCTACTCTTCACTGGATCTACACCCTTTAATCTTATGCATAGTCAAATGTTTTCTGAATGAGGGGCCAGGAAAAAAAAGTACTCAGCTGGTCTTTTGATATTTGAATAAAAGTTAGCAGGATTTACTGAAGGTCTTCCTGCCGTTTCTTCCTTTTACTGATGATGAAGAAGGAAATTTAAGATACTAGTGTTGCAGATGTAGTCCTTTGCAGGGTACTGCTCACTACTCAGTTGAGTATATTTAATATTTCATCTTGACTTTTCACTGCTACTGATCCGCCTCTGCTCAGAGATAAATTTTCCCTTTACTGTCAGTTCTCAGCACATCACAATTCAAAGTCTCTTTCTTTGCCATCCTCCTTAATCTGAGCAGTTCTTTCCTGAGGCTTTTGCACTGGTCTTCGTAATCAAGTCCTCTCTGCTTTCTCAAGGCTGCATGCTTTCAATATTTTGTGTCTTTCCCCATGAAACAGGCTTTCTGATTTCCAGGTTAGAAATTCCTTTTCTGCACTGACTTTCTGCAAGAATTTTAATAGTTTTTCTGTGCTTAATTTTAACTATTTATTTGTAACTGAGGGATTTTTGTGAAAAGATTAGGGCAAAGGATTCTGTACCTAACAGAACAACTCTTGATTTTAACAATTATCTGTGTTATGCAGCCTGCATATTTCACAAAATTTTTGGCAGTATCATAGCACAGTGGGTTTTTAATTTTTCTACACCTTTCAACTATTTCTCCTCTTCTATAAGGCCTGTTACTAAAGGTACCTAGACTGTCACAGGACTACTAGCTCACATAAGCTGCTTCTACCTGTGGCCTCAAACACACATCAAATTGTTGTGCATTTTCCTGTCCTGCTGTCTTCTGCTGATGATATCTTCTGTCTCATATGTTTGGACACTACACTTCAACGAGAGACCACTCATTTTATTTATTGGCACATTTACAGTCTTTGCTACCAGAGATCTGAGAAGCTTACAGGGTTGAGATAAATGATTACCTTCAGCAGGAGTAACTCTCTCTCATCACATTTCTCAGAGTGAAGGTCTGTTGGTAATACATTCCTTTAGCTCATTAGATATGACCTCCTTTTGGTTTCTCATCAACAGCCTCTTTATTAGACTGAATTCTCATACCAAGAGTAAAGTGAAAATGCCCTGCAATGCTACAATGCTCTGTTACGAAGATTTACATTAGGCAGTGGCTGTGGCTCCCGAAACAACAGATAAATAAGAAGAAAAACTGTGTCCTGATTGGCAGTATATTTGTTATCAAGCTGCTTAAGAAACCTCCCTGTGACATTACCATTTCATTTTCCAGGGAAGGGAGTTGAGGGGACATTAAGGACTTCTACTATCACATTCAGGCACTACCTTATGTTTATTCTGTTACAATGAGTCTCACAGAAAGCTCTTTGGGTCTACAGACTACTTTTGCTGTGTCAAACTTTGCTTTCATTACAGAGCAAAAGAGAATCCAGGTCTAAGTCACCTATTCCTGGAGCTTTAGTTTGCTTGGAAAGGCTTTACTCTGTGTGACAAACTATATCCTCACGTGAGACCAAATGTTAATCAGTGAAGTGCTTGATAACCCTATACTATTTTTTTCCCCCTTTACTGCACAACAAAGCCTCTACTATTTATAATAATGAAATTGATATTTCTTCCCCTAGTAGCAGGATCTCAGATGAGGAATACCCTTCTAAATGCAACCAAACTGAATCAAATCAGTCTGTGTTGAGATATAGGTCTATTACAAAGCTAAACTTTTTTTGATAAAGGCATTCTCAATCAATGTAATTTAAAAAAAAAAAATTACAAAAACTCACTAACAAGCATTTTTACAAGAAAAAAGCAAAAATTTTTATTTTCCTGAATATAAAAAAGGAATTCTTCTGAACTTTTAGAGCTTTTTAATTCCATGGATTCTAAATTTTAGTCTTTCTAATTGTGGTGTCACAATAGAATATGCCATGTGCAAACAATGTGTGGAATGAGGGCCACTGAAGTGTTTACCTAGATATACTACAGTGTTCTACTGCCAGTTTTGTTTGCCTGTTTTCAGAAAATTAGCTGATGAAAGTCAAGTGAATTTATTACCTTTGTTGGTAGCAAGAAAGAACCAACAGCTGAAGCAAAGCTTTGTTAGATCCCTCCCATCACAACTGGATGCAGCCAGGTCTTCCTTAAAGTTCTAAAACAAGAGTCTGCAGCCAGATTTTTAACATGCCATTTACAATGATATTTGATCTTAAATGTCAATTTTCATTGGTCATCCAAAGTCACCATTGGTATAAATCACGGATTAATTGATTTTGTCCATTTTAGACTTTTCTGAGCAAATGCGGAAGACCATGCCATTAAATAAATACAGCTTGGCAAGCTGTCATTTCAAGGTTAGATGACACCAAAACAGACACACATAACTCCAACATCTATGAGATATTGGTTAATCTGAATATTGGTAGAGCTCAGACTTCATGTTTGGTTCTGTTTGTTTGTTTTTGAAATTATATACTTGGGGTGATTGGCTGAAAAGGAGCTTTGCAGAAAATGCCCTGAAATGTTCTGGTGAACACAAGTCAGTAATGGTGGGACACATACAGAATGCTGTGTCCAGGTCTGATTCCCCAGCAAGAGATATGGAACTACTGGTGAGAGTTCAGTGAAGGACCCTCCAGCGGGGACAGTCCAGCAAAGATGATTAAGGGGCTGCTTAGCCGAGAGAACAGAAAGCTTGGAGTGGATTTCATCAAGGTACCTAAATGTCTAAAGAGGGGATGCAAAGAAAATCAAGACAGGCTCTTAATGGTGCCAAGTACCAACACAAGAGGCACTGGGCACATACTGAAACACACAAGGTTCTGTCTGAACATCAGAAAGCAATATTTTACTGTGAGGGTGGTTCTGCACTGGCACAGGTCACCCAGAGAGGTTGTGGAGCATTCATCCCTGGAGATATTCAAAAGTTCTCTGGCCAGCGTCCTTAGGCAACTGGCTAAAGCCGGCCCTTCCTGGGTAAGAGGTTGGACCTGATCACCTCTACAGGTCTGTTCCAACCTCAACACCTCTGTGTTCTATGATTCTTTCAGGTTCAAAAATTACCTTCTTTGTGACTTACTGAAGGCAAATGCATGCAAGACTATTTAGGTGTATTTTGTGACAGATCTAGTAATTTCCAGACTAATAGGAAAAAAGCTTTGTCTGCCTCAAAAAGCATAAATGAGCATTTCATGAATTTTATTACCAACCTCAGTAGTTTAATGAGCTCAAACTGATATATTAGGAAACAGAGTATTTAATGGAGATCAAAGTAATTGAAACACTGGCAGACCTGTTAAACTAATCCATAGTTTGTATTTACTGTTTGGCTATTGAAATTGTTATCACCTGCCCCATGGGGCACAACAATTTAATTTTTAAACTGTACTGTTGGAGAAACTATAGTTATAGATTAGGGCAGTCTTACAGGAAGAAGTTAGAGTCATCCTTGAAAAAAAAATTACATGGCCCACTGAATTACACAAACTATCTGCAGTTTGCTGATAACCATACTGTTTTTGTACCGCTTCAAACTTTACCTGGAGGTGAGGCAGTGTTAAGATCACACCACAACTCTTTTATAGATTTTCTGCTGTGTTACCATGGAAACTTTTCCCACAAAAAATGCACATCACATTACAAATTCATACAGATACAGTGTTCATTTTGTTGATGGGTTAAAGGAGTGGCCAAATCTAAATGCTCCTTCATTTTAATCATCCAGATAACTGATAACAATGCACTGAGTCCAAGTCAGTAATTTTTCTTATGGCTAGTTTTTTTCTCAACCTTCTTGCAAGGTTGAGAAGCTTTCCATGGATATCAATCAGCTCTTATAAATGAGATTCTTCTACTCAAAGGCTCCATAAAGTTTCTGCACTCACTCATTACAGAGGCAACCTTTTATTTGTTTCTTTCTTGGATTTATTGCTGTGAAACCACTGGGCTAGAACCTGCTTAGGGAGTTGTGAAACAAAATGGGTTTTTAGGCTGGTGCTTTTAAATCATTCATTTTCCTGATCAGGTGAAAGGAAAAACACTTCATGCATGTTTGCTTTCATGAAGTCAATCAGGGAGGCAGTCAGGCTTTAAACTTTTATATGGTAGGGATCAGTCAACATATGCTCAGAATATGTCCAAAAAATGACAGAAGTTACTCTTGTTTCCTGTTTTAAAAGTCAAAACAAATAATCTGAAAATTCCTGTGTTTATGAACACAGCTTCATGGAGCTGTTCTCTGCTCTGTTATTTTATCCAAGGGTCATGTAACATCTGATTAAGATGAAAATAGTGAATTAGGCTAATAACATGAAGATGACTTTAACGGTTAAAGAAGTTCCTGCAATTGTACAGAAATTAGGTGGAACAAACAGGAACAGGAATGTAACAGGTCCTTGTCTCCCATTCCCATGATCTGCCTTGCTTCACTGAATTTACAAGGGCTTTTACCCTCTGACTAAAGCTGAACTGGAAGGTCAGATGAATATTTATGAAGCAGGGATGCCTACAGGCAGCCCAAGGTTTGCTAAATACATGTTGCAAAATTCTTTTTCACATATCAGTGAAACTCATTTCCTTGGTGCCTATTTTAAGTACATTTTGTGGTTCTAGCTCTCTAATATTACTAGAAATGCTTAAAGCATAAGTACTTAATTCCAAATTTTATTGCAACACATATTGATTTTAATATCTACCTACCTATACTATGTATACTATGTATTTTAAATATACTGAAGGAATAATTATTCCAGGCAAGACTAATTTATTAGTTCCCTGCTTGGAGCATAAGTTTGGATGCAGACATTTCTGAAGGTTCTTCTCTATCTGAAGTGCTCAATATTTCTATGATTATTTATACGTTTGTCCTATGCAAAGCTCACAATCAAAAGTCCAGTCAGTTTTTTTGTTTGTTTGTTTTTTTCCTGAAGTATGCCTTAAATAGAATTGTTCCCCTATCCAGCAGCTTTCACTCTCAGTCCAGCATAAAACACGATGGGAGGATGAGGCTAAACTGCATCACAGAATGATACCCACTCTTGCCAATGTCAGTAATAAATCTCCTAATGATTTTGAGTGTATAATGTTAAGATTTCAGCTAAAAGGTGGTGCTTCAACTACTGTTTTAATGTTTGAAAACAAGCCAGAATATAGGCAGAAAGGGGTTCCTGAATGGGAGCATTGTTACATAAATACACAAATGCTTTCAGTGCTTCTCATTAATATACTGAGGTGACAGTTACTTGGCTTATTATCAAAATGCACAGGTTAATTGTTGCAACTCAACCATTTTCTGCTTTCCTACAGAAGAAGCCAAATAATAGCAAGACGACAACAAAATAACTAGAGGCAGGAAGAGAAGAGACGAATCAGGTTAAAGCCCTGGGACTGTCAACAGGACAAGAAGACGATGATTCCATTCAAAGATTAATGGAATAAGATCAAGAATATATTAATTGATTCATCTGTTTGAAATTAAAATTTGATGTTGTATATGGTGAAAAAAATAAAGGAGAGAGCAAGTAGACACCTGAGACCCATGTCCAAATTCAACAGAGGAAAAAACAGTTTTCAAAACTGATCAGTGTTCTTTGCTTCTACTTCCAGACAGCAAAGACAACTAAATAACCATGGCCATGCAGAAGCAAATCTTCAAGAGAAAGCCTCAAAGAACACAAACACTTTAAAGTGCAACTAAAATTCAGTGTTATTATTGCAAATGGAATAGAAAACAAAATAATCATGGAATATGCTGAGTTGGAAGTAACCCACATGGATCATCAAGCCCAACTCTTGGCCCTGCACCCATTCTCAAGAGTAACATGATGTGCTAAGGAGTATCATCCAAACACTTCTTGCACTCTGTCAGGCTTGGTGCTGTGACCACTTCCCTGGGGAGCCTGTTCAGTGCCCAACCACCCTCTGGGTGAAGAACATCCAAACTAAACCTCCCCTGACACAACTTCAGGCCATTGCCTTGGGTCCTGTCACCGGTCACCACAGAGAAGAGATCAGTGCCTGCCCCTCCTCTTACCCTCATGAGGAAGTTGCAACTGCAATGTGGTCTCCCTTCAGCCTCCTCCAGGCTGAACAGACCAAGTGCCCTCAGCCACCCCTCATACGGCTTCTCCTCAAGGCCCTTCACCATCTTTGTTGCCCTCCTTTGAACGCTCTCTAATAGTTTAGTATCTTATATTTATAATGTAAATAGATTTCTTTGAGATATATATATATATATATATATACATATTTCTTATATTAATGTTTCAATAGAAAACTCAGAAAATTTTCATCATATTTTTACACCTGTAGCAATCTCATAATAAATTTTTTTCTGTCTAGTCATGCATCAAAAATTATAAAGCTCTTAAAGATGGATTTATATGGCTGACTACCATGACTATAGCAATTTTAAAAAGTAATTCACATTTTTCATAATCCAAATATCACAAACATACAAGGATATGCACAACCAGATGAATTTCCCCACATTGCCAGAAACAACTGTGTTGTGGGTTTATTTCTTTTTCTTTCCCTCTGGCAAAAATTAACCCAATCAACAAAATTGTTTGTGAATTTATAACCTTACTGTGGCTATGTAAGGACACATTTCAGTAGTGTGCTGAATATGCCTTTTTTTTTTTCTTTGTACCATCACACTACAGATGTTATCTGGCTGGGGCTTTTGTACTGGCTTGCCTGTGAGGGTGGGGTTCCACCAAGTTATAAGGTTATACAACTTTCTGTCATGCCAGGACTCATCTCAATACTCCAAAACACAAGACCAAATAAGACATGCATACTTACATCCACAAAAAGATGTGAGGACAAAATATTTGATTGACTTCTTGAGTCATAACTAAAACCATATTTTTAAGTGCTCAGTTTCAGTTGTTTGGAAGTGAGGGACATTAGCCTAAAGAAAATGCCCTCTCCCCACACACTCAAAAAACCAAAATAAAACCAAACCCCAGAAAAACAAAAAAACCAAAAAAAGACTCCCAAACACACTGAAGGAATGATATTAAATTATTTGAAGTCAAAATGCTAATAGCAGTGCTAGGCTGCACAGGAAATAGTGATGAGATGACAAGATCTCTGTAAACCTATTCAAAATGAACTCTCCATTCTAATGCTCCTTGCATAGCAGCTTCTGGTACATTGTTATCTTCTGAGCCCACCTGCTTCACATTGCTGTCCAATGAGTATAATTTCAGTGCCTGCTGGCTTAAAGGACAAGTTGACTGCTTGCTGAACAGTCTTTTTTCACACTGTCTCATTTTTACATTAACATACTGACGTGACAAAGCTATTTCCCATATTATCAAAATGCACAGGTTAATCGTTGCAACCCAACCATCATTTTCGTGCAGAAGGGCCGTTGTGTTGCAATACAACTAAAAGGCACATCAAACAGTAACGCATTAATGAAAATGCACCGATAAGCTGCCTACCAACACCGTGCTGGTGTTTGCTCCTGCAGTAAGCAAGTTCTGACTTGTCCAGCAAAGCCAACTGACCGCTGAGGGCAATGACAAAGCAGTGCTGAAGAACAGAGAAGCCAGTATGCTCCCAGAAAAAAGTCACAGATAGAACTTTCTGACCGTCCAGCTACCTGAGCAAATCATCAACAGGGGAGGACTCATTCCAGAAGTTTCTGAAAGTGTAACCATGCTAGGTCTCTGGTAGCAGAGGACAGTAGCTCTGCATTTCGAAGCTAGAGGATTGGAGTTCTCAGTCCTTCCTTTTGAAACTAAACAACTGCACTACTTTTTCTGAAACACCCTCCCCCCCCCCCCCCCCCAAAACACCACAATTTTGGCCTGTACTAAAGAGGAGGAACAGTTCTATAACAGCTCACAGTCATCTCTGGTTACTGGCTTTGCAAGACCAAAAAGGGTCTCTATTAGATGACAAATTTCATGCAATCACACCAAGACCAACCCCCCAAGCCACTATGGAGGGGACAAAAGCTATGATGCATCCTCATTTTCAGTGACTGTCCCTCATTTAAAGGAGCAAGGCTGAAAAGGCATTTTCTCAGGGAACTGTTTTCTGTAATATGCAAACAGCAGAATCTGAGTGACCCAAGAGGAGCCGCAAGTTAATAATGGTGCTTCATCTTCATTTCACAAGAAAACCTCCAGAAAAAAAACCTGGGAAAACCTACCTGACTCTGACATTCTGATAAAATGACTACAAGGTAAAAATCCCAGACACAGACATCTAAATAGGAACCACTGAATAAAAACATGCCTTGATTAGTTTTCAAATATTTGATAAGTTTAAAGTGCTTTTGCAAGTGAAGCTGACCTTTAATATCTATAATACTGACTGCCAAAATGACTACATTTATAAGAAAACAAAATGCCAACAGTGCTATACTTGAAAACAACTGTATTTCAAGCTCAGAAATATTTAAGAATCTTCTTAACTGCCTAGCCACTACTGCATTTTTGCTGGAAGATAAGTACTTCCAACATCTGTTAAAAGAAAACATGTCATGTGAGATTCTTGATAAATCAGATTCTTCCCCTCTTCCTGGTCTTAACAAGGATATTCAATAGAAATAGTTTAACTTTCTGAGCATACACATGAATTTTGTCTTCAAACCAGAAACTACCCCTTGCATGAATACAAAAATAATATTTTTTTTTTGTGGGTAAAGGACCCTACACACTTATTTTTCTACTTCTTCTTTTTATTATTATTTCACAGTAAACCAAATACATCATTTACCATGGAAAATCCACATTTTACCATTTTTTTCTGGTCTGCATAAAATGCAATCAGAGGTAGTGAAATAACTGATAATTGTACTGTCAGTGTCCCTCTTTTAAGATGCACATTCATGGATAGATATTATTTTTGTTCCATTTATGTTTCCAGCAATATTGCATTTTCTCAGTAAACACCAGTGATAATAGAATAAACCACACAGCTAGCAGTGAAAGCAGAATGCCTCAAGCAGTGAAATGACCCAAACTATGCCTTCCAAATGTCCAAAGTACCTGGTAAGAATTACTTGAGTTACTCTCCATGTAGGGTAAAACCAGGTGAATGCCTTATAAACATCTGTTTTCTTTCCTAACCCACAATGCAAATAGATGAAAAATGTATTTATAAAAATTGGAGTAAGTGCATTTTGCAATTGGAGATCTAGGGCTAGATTTTAAAGTGCTCTGAGTTCAGTGAAATATCAGAGGATACAAACTCCTCCACCAATTTTTTTTCACTATTTGTTGAGTGAATACATATGAAGTAATGTCAAATGTTATTCCTTGGATATTTTCACAGCTGAATGCACAACTTTCTCATCTCTGTGTTATCAGAAGTGTTCATACTAGAAGTTGGAATTAACAAATAAAATCATCATAAAAGCTGCAGCTGAAGAATTATGAAAAAAACCAAACAAAACAAAAACACTCAACTTGTAAAAACTCAGAAACTCTCCTTAAACAGAAATATTCATGTACCTAAACAATCTGCTGGCTGACTGTTAATGGGCAGTGCAAGAACGTATTCTCCAAAGTCCTCCAAAGAAAAGAAAAAAAAAGGTTTATCTTTTACAGCACTATTTAAAAGAAGCCAGTAATTTAGTAGGATGACTAAGAACAAAAAATGTTTAAAAACAGGCCTGAAGATTCTTTTTTCCTGAAAATGCGGAAACAGATTTTTATAATCAAGGTAAGCAATGCCATTGCTGTCCTAGCCCTGCTCTGACACTGAAAACAGGTACAGCTCAGAGCTGTTAAGGGAGAGGAAAGGCAGCATTAGGTACAGGTAGGAGTGTATTATTCAGACAGAAAAGCAGGTGTAAAATTCACATAATAATTGCTCTGATCATTAGGGAGGCCTTAAAGACTCTGGCTCTAAAGGCTTACAACATACCCCTTAGGGAAAAAATGAAGGTCATCAATTAAGAAACAGAATTTTGCCCTTAAAATATTGGTTCTGATGAATTTGTGAGAGAGGTAGAAATGATGGGGTAGGGATCAGAAAGTAAAATGCATTCATATGTATAACACCTCCCAATCACCCTTCATAGACATCTGCTCAAAAGAAGGAAAATATTTTAGTGAATAGGATTGAGAGAGATGGAGTTCAAGACTCTTAGTCAATGCTCCATAGATATTTTTATTCCTTTATATTTCATGTCTCCTCCACATAAGGCAAGGAATGAAAACAGAACATAAACTGCAGTAAAAAAGAATGGGCTGGTGATTTTTATTGCATTATAAAGTCATTGCCAAATAACACCTTGTTTTATTTGGCTCTACTTCCATCTAACAAGTGCAATATATGAAATCACACACCTCCTACCATTCAGCTCAGAATATAACATAATGCAGCTAGCTCACTTCAATTAATAATTCTTAAATTACCAAGCATTTATTTCTTTGCCAAAACAATAGGATAATATCACAGTAATTTTTAGCAAGCCCGTTAAGCCCTTTGATTCTTAAAAGCAGCCACCATTCACATTCTATTCAACAGCCTTTAGACTGTCTCTGCTCTCAGATGTGCAGGCACATACCAGACTGCCACGTGCAGCAGCTTGAAATCAAGAAGTCACCATTTCTACTTGAGCGAATAGCTACAAAAGGATTTTTCAAGGTAAGTAGCCCCAGGCATCATGGGTCATGATGCAGGTTACAAGGTCTGGCTTTGTTTTTTTTCAGGTTGGTTAAAAACAGAGTTATAGGCTACACTTCAGCCTGAACAGATTTCACAGTACAATAACGGCTGCAGTTAAAACACTTCTAACATGAATTGCAGGGCAGACTCTGACCAATGAGTTATACCAGTGTTGTATCTGGCAACACAAGGTAGCTTTGAACCCACTACCAAAGCAGAAGCAGCATTTGCACTGATGGCCATAACCCCTTGGCTATTCATCCCCTTCTTCTTAATAGTCAGCACAGGACTGGTGAGTGGGGCAGAGTAAGAAGCTTGTGCTAGTGATTCTGGCTACCTTGTCATTTCCTGGAAACACACTAGAGAGACATATCAAAAAGCTGCTTTTCCAGACTGATGTAGCAGCCTATTTGAGTGTCACTAACACTGAAACACACAGAATATGTGAAGTTATTACTTATTATGGGCTAATTATTATGGGCAATTCTAAAATAAAAGTCCTGGTCTAGAATAGTCACTGCAAGGAGTTGGAACATGAAGAAACTGCTCAAAGTAAATGGAACTAAAACACATGAAAACAAATGTAGTTTTGAGGTAAGCTTCCTATGTAAAATACAAAAACTGTTTTTCATTTGTTCAATTTTCCATGACATGTCTTATCATTAAATCAATGCTTTGTGACAAAATTATCAGTTCAAGACATGGCAAGGAAAACAACTCCACAAACCTCTGGTGAATTCTTTCATAAGACTTTAGAAGAAGTCCTAAAAGAATACATAAAAAGAAGAAGTCCTAAATGCTTCTTTCCACTGCTCACACCTGGAACCATCTCCTCAGGATCAAGCATATGCATGAAAAAGCTTGAAGACTGGGGGTGTCCAGCCAAATGACAACATAGACAAAAGGAAGAAGAAAGGATGTGAATGGAGCCAAGGCCATGATTGTAAGGAGGAGTGGGAAGCAAGTGAAGAAATTTTAAGTCCCAATTCAAAATTGACCAAGATCCATGGGAATATGTTTATTTCAATGGCTTTGCTTTCAGAAAACAGACTGATAGCAATCTGAACAATTTGCAAGGGTAATGAATTTATCAAGGACTGGCTTGAGACAGAGTGGTTGCCAAGGAAGGAATGATATTATAATGAAGAAGCTGGCAACGGGCAACTGATCTTTCATAATGTGACTCAGACAACAGTTGCATGCATTCTGTTTTCCAACTGTTGACCATGCAAAACACGTAGCAGTGTTCACTTTTCTAAAGACTCTCCAGGAGTCAGGGATGGGTGGACATGGATAGTCATCATATGCACATTGCAGAGTCAAGATATTAAGAAATTCTGTACACCCTGTACTGTCTGCTAGAGATGCTAAATTCCACATGCAGACATTTCCTCTGACAGTGACAGATGCTAAGTAGGGAAATTAGAATACTTCATCTGAAGTAATGAACATAAAAAGTCTTACATATCTTGATTCATGTGCTTTTCATACTACCTAGCAATCTTTCTTCAGACATACAGATAGGAAATGGAAATTAAGGGTGATTAGTGTCTTTGGATGCAACAAAGCAAATACTCTTAACAGCAAGAAGAAAGAGAAATTATATTTAACTTTTTAATAATGTTGTTGGTAACAGGTAAAACTAAGTGACTAAATAGCTGCTTCTTAATCTGAGCCTGGGCTGTCAGTAGGATGGTTCCAGTAGGATGGTTTTTTGTTGCTGCCTTCTTTTAGCTCCCACAAAATATTTCCTGCTTCCTCATTGGTGAGAGCTGGCACTGAGTCTCTACAGGCTGATCTAGAGCCATTTTAGGATGCAATTTACTTTGTTAATTATATTTCTCCAGCAATAATTTCAGTATTCACTTTTAAATCCTTCATTGATTTTAATTAATCCTGTGTAAGCGTCCAAACTTTTCTTTTTGATAACAACAAGCTGCTTACAGCACAACAACCAGAAATTCCACACTTACTAATTCAGCTGGAAATCAAGTAGACTGTCACTTGCTAAAATTGCTTTGGGCACAGTGATAGTGGCCCAACAAATTGGTAAGCCTGAAGCAAAAAAAAGAGGTAAAAAATATTCTTCTTTCCAAAATATTACAAGTTGCAAACTAGGACATGGTTTCAAGACTTTCATTTCTAATTTTATTACAGTTTGGTTTTGATTCTTTGGATGATGGCTCTATACCAGGTATTGAGCCATCACCATCATGGCTAGGCTAGGCTTCATGATACATCACGTTAAAGATACTAAAGCTAAGTTAATGCAGAATAAGTTGTAACAGTATAGCATAAATGCTTAACTGTTGGACTAACATTGCACTAGCTTAAACACCTTGATATACATCATCATGTGAGCTTTTGGAATACTGTTTAAGGTAATAAAATGCATAGAATGAAAGGAGAGGAAAAACCCCTTCACTGATACAGCAAAAAATGTTTAACTGGATAGGACTCTAACCTAACCATAGCTTTAAAAACACAGTTTAGTTGAACTGACACAGAAGTTGAGTACTTCCAAATATAGTATTTCTAACACCTTTTCCTGACAGAATTAAAGGTACTTTATCTATACACATGCAAAGCCTTGTCCATATTACTATCTTCTTTCACCTAATTCTATCCAGATCAGTGGAAAAAAACCCTATCTACACAGACTTTGACACTTTACCCCTTGCTGCTCAGCTACACCTTGCAGATATATCCTGCTGTTTCAGAGAGGAGCTGCAGTATCAGTGCTGCCTGCCATTGTAGAACATGGTTTTAACAAAGTAGCTACCTTGAACCTGACCACTGCCCAGGTATGAAATACAGACAATTAGGGGAGCATCCTGTGGCAACACAAGGGGTTTTACTGCTCAGTTTGACAGCAGTAGGCTCTGGATATGATTTCTGTGAACAGTTGTCTTAACAGTAATTTCTGAAAGAAGTGAAATGATCAGCCAATGTATGTGTCTAGATTTCAGCACCAACAGGAGGAACAAGATAGATTTCATAAGTATTTTAGGAATGAGAATATAAATGTATGACTTTACAGATATGGATGATGACATGTAAAGGAGATGAAGGCTTCAGTTTCTCTGGCTGTTATGAGTAATCAGCAATGGTATCTGGTTCTATGACACCAGACAAAAAAACCACTGCATAATATACAGGATTTCACATCCAGAATTTTAAAACTGCATTTACAGCTGTTTGATTTGAGATGTTAAATGAACTCCCTTAAAAGTTGAAGGGAAAGAACTTTCACTAGGGTGCACATAGAACCAGCTGATTGAAAAGTTTTTAATACCCTTTTTTACTTTAATATTGCTATTATTAGGAATTCAACATATTAAAAAACAACAATGAAACAAAGAACAACCAAACAAAAAATCCCCCACTACCTAAATGCTAAAAACCAAAATCAGGAGACAGAATTAATTAACTTTTTCTAAAAGGACAACTCTTAATAATATTTGGGCAGAATTCAAACTAAGACCACCTCTTATTAGAAATAATGTAAATTATAACAGTCCGCATGTTTAATAATTAATACTGACTCTTAGCAGAGTTCTTAACACAATTCCTAGCCTGAGTGGTCTCTAAATATTCTATGCTTGGAAAGATTTCATGTTTTGAAAAAGTTTGGAAGGTTTGTAACCAACTCTTGTCATGCACATTTCATTAGGTCCAGGACTACCACATTAATACATAGTTTTTATGAAGTGCTGCCTTAAAGCATCAAAAGGCATATTTCCCACTCTTTATCTGGAACTTTCTCTTTTAATTAGAAACTATTGGCAAAAATGGATTGACTTTTTTTTTAACTTATAAGCATGCAACAAGCATTATATTTTGTAGGGGGTGGATAAAATAAAGACATACATTAAAAATCTTTAGTATAGTGTAATAGCATGATATTACTGAAGCTGCAATGCTAGTATAAAGGCAAAACTTGAGATACAAACCTACTGTAAAATTCTATTCTAAAAAGTGATGGATCCATTTTAAACATAGCCTATACATAACAGCTTCCTAGAGTTCAGTGAAGCAATTTCTGGCTATCCCTAAGGCTCTTTGCCTCAACATTCAGCTATTTAATTTATTACTAAGATTCTTTTGCACAAAATTAATTTTGTTTAATTCTTACTTGGCATTACAAGCAGGCAAATGCTTTGGCTAGTTATCTGGTATTCTATCAAGCAGAATTTATTTATTACAGAAACAAATGTGGACATTTTAAGTCCTGGTACTACTTCAGTGTAACTACTGTCCATAATCCTCACAGTCAAAGTTGGCAAATGCCTTCTTATATCAAGGTCAAAGTAACGTCAAAGCATATGGAATGCATTTATTCCCCCCTAAAGCTTATTATTCTCTTTGCCGTAAGTGTTTCTGACTAAATTTGTAAAGACAAAGCATAGTGGGGAGTGGGGAGGGGGGAACAGAAAGTGTAAGAGTTCACTGAGGGAAGCCAGAAAAAGCAGAGTTTCAGGGGAAGGTGGATAGAAGGTTGACATGAGAGGCAGTTCCAGGGACACTTGACACAGAAATGACAGACTGAGGAAGTTTTACAGGAAGACATTTTTTTAACGAGGGGGGAACAGAAAGCAGAAGCACAGGAGGTAAATGAAGGCAATTGTTGAACTAGTCAACAACCAGACCTCTACAGTCCCTTCACAGTGAGCTGCCCACTGGTGATGACAAGTGTAATCCCCTGTAACAGACACAGAGTAGTCCGAGTCACTGATTTTGGTTAAAAACACTGTGTTTCACTCCACTTTGTATCACCTTTGCCATTTAACAGATGTTCCCCATAGGGTAATTTTTGTTATCAAGGAGTTCTTTAAGTGATGAACACATCTCCTGCTGGCTCCTGGGCTATAGGGTTCAGAGTAGCCAGAACAACCAGAAAAGCCTCACTGAGATTTACAGCAGGCTCTAACAAGATGCTTCACTCAGTACACTTATACTTCAGAGAGCCAGGCAAACTTCACTCTACCTATCCACTGGTTTTGAAAGTCTAAGAAAATAAATCTATGAGATGCAAGGAAAATACATGTAAGATAATCAGTCCCTGAGGACTAGAAATCTCCAGATAATTTTTCAGCAGCCTAGACTTACAGCAGGTGGCAAATGAACAACCATCCTCACCATTAACAAGCTCAGATCCTAACTCTGTGGATCCTTCTCTTCCCACAGCACCACCAGCTAGGTGCATTTCCTTGCAGCTCAGAGGTATTGCTCTGTGCGCCAATACAGAAAGATTGAGCTCAGACAGTGCAACAACAGGCTTTATTCCTTCCCCACAGCATGCTCTCTCCTCTTTCATTGATCCTCTTTCCTTAAAGTACTGCAAAATGTGATGGAAATTATGTTAGAATTCTCTGCACTACTTATTTTCCAGCTATATTAAAAACTGTACTGTTAAACATGAATTCCATAATCATTTATACACAGTGCCCAGAAGGAAATTCTAAGTGTATTAAATCTGTCTAGAACTTCAGTGTTTAAGCAGCTAACCAACTAGCTTGTAACCCAAGATATCTTGCCTCTGCTACTTTCCCACAAACCATATGCACACAGAATTTGATACTGAAATAAGCATGTTTTGGTTTTGTGAGAATAAAAGATTACTTTGAATCTGCTTTCATAACTAGTCAGGGTTTAGAAACTATGCTCAGGTACCTCACAACCACTCATCAGCACAGGTTCCAATAACATCAGGTTTCAGCAGAAAATTTATTTCAGCACTTTTAATGCTTGTGGTTTTATCTTGCATCAACAGAGAGTAAGACATTTGTAGTTGCTGAAAAGTTGTGCATATCTTGGATGCAAAGACCTCTCTCTTTCATAAGTACAGGTATTTTTAAGTGTATGATCTGACCTTTGGAAGTAAAAATCATGCAAAGAATCTTTGATCTCAGTCTTAGAAAATTATCAACTCTAATTCAATTACAGCAGGATTTACAACTGAGACGACTTTTTATTTCTTTGTTTGGTACTCCTTCCATTATTGACAGTAGTAGAAATGCTCAGGCAGCATTTCCACCGTAAGAATTCTTTCAAACAGTTCCTCCATTTGGAAGATTCCTCCACTGAAAGATGATTTACCAAATATTGCCTCACCAGAATTTAATACAGTACTTGCAAATTCAACTGCTTGCTCCAATTTCAGCAATTTGCTATTGCACAGGGTAGGTGGACATTTCTGAAGCCATCTCCATGCTAGCTGGCAAAATATCTCATTAGTAACTTAGCTTTATTAATCTAAAAATGCAAACACCTATACATGAGCTGATCACATGAGAGTCTCTTTGTAGCTGTATTTATATACACTGACATATAGAGAGAATTGGACATAGGATGCAATTCATCCAACTTACTTTAAACATCTTCCTTGAGTGTTCATAGACTGCTGACTATATTGATTACATCTCTACTGACTGTATATGAGTTTATGCTGACAAATATGAAAATAAATTGGCATAGCTTGATGAATTGTACCCTTTGTATATAACCAATTTATTTTTACTTGCAAATTTGCCTGCAGGCTCTGCCCATGCTTGTAGCTTACAGCACTTCCTTCAGACTCCGGACAGTCTCATTGTATAATGCTATTTCCAGCACTATCAGGGATCAACTCATTGTGAATTAGCTAACCTTTCATCAAGCAACAACCATGTCACTCAGTTACCTTTTGCTTTCCTTAACCAAATACAGAACTCTTGCTTCTCTTTTACTTTTTACTTCTTACTTCTTTATAGCATTTATAAGGTATGCCTATAAAGATGTGTCTTTCAAATTGAGTTTTTCATGGAATATCCAGGCATTTAATGACATGTTCGTAGGTTGCTAGAGTAGATAGTGATCTTTACCTATTAAAGATCACTGGTGGTTGTTCTTACCTTCTTCAATTTATTATCTAACCCCCTACAATTCTGTGTTTTTTAGAGCAATTAGGTGGTTACTATTAGGCATGCTGTTTTTATATTTTTCCACATGGCAGTCTGACACAATTATTTGATTTGTATTCTTCTGTAATTCTACAGTATTTGTGTTTCCAATTTCACATACAGAAATGCACTCATTTCCCACATAATTACGTACATGACTGAGTACAGAGAGCACCAAAAAGTGTAACATTGAAGTTTCATCTTTTTATGCACACCTGTTTTTTCTCTCTTGTTCCAGTCCATCTGTGTTCCTCAACACCAGTACAACAGCATTCCCACTGGGAGATACTGCTGAAATTGCCAATCTATTAAATGGCTATTACTTATCCTAATAGCAGTGACCTTCAGCTTGATTCCTCCTTCCATCTGTTTCTCCTGCAGTTTTTCTTCCCTTAGCTTTTCTGGGATAATACCATCTCCTTGCTACAATCCAGTGCTCCCTGTGAATTGAAACCACATTCAGCGATACTCTGCCTTTTCAGTGTATACACTTCTTTCAGCGCATTTACCTCCTAGGGCTCTTTGGCTCCTTAATACACCAATGCAACTCCCAATGTCAACCCCTTCCTCTCACCTATCCTGTCCCTAACTGTCCAGCATCCTCTTGCCCTGGTACAGTCCATCTAGCTGAGGTCTACATGTTCATGTCCCAGAGCAACCTGAGCTTCAACCTTCCACTGCCCTTCATCTCCTTCTCCTTTTCAACTTTGAAGTCAGCAGTAACTTGCCTGAGTTAAGACTGAGTGAAAAATTAACCAGACTTCAGGATTTAGCTCACAGACCTAATTTCCACTGTTAGTTTACAGAAATTAATTAATCCTACATTTTTGGGGGGTGATGTTCAAGGAGAAACAGGTTTTTTTCAATTTTGAAAATTTTGTTTCATTACTGATACCATAATTAATTGTAATGAATTTGCTAGTGAAAGGTTCAAGAGTACAGTCATGATAAACATCCTAATACTTGCACTGACTTCTGTGTTGCAAAACATTTACTGGCTTTGGGAATAAAATATGATGGATTTTTCAAAGAACAACCTCAATGCCAGAAAATTTTAGTCATAACGGAATATTCTGAATTGGTCTAGCAATACCCACTAGGTGAAGAGAAAATGTACAGAAATGGGCTTTGAATAACCTATACTAAACATACAACAGAGCCCACTCTGATAGTCACTTATCAGAAAACTGCAACACTTTTAGGTGATGCACACATGATTTTCTTTTAATGATAATTCCTGAAAAATTGCCTGAATCAAAGGTCACATTGTCTTGCAAGATTATCTAATCTGTTTTGGAGCTTCCAGATGTTGCTCTGCTAGGAAAAAAAAATAGAGAAAGCTAAAGGGAACTAAATCTGCCAAACAAGGGAAGTTATTGCCCCCATATACTTAAAGGTGACTCCAAATAGGAATTAGACTCCCAATTAACCCCATGTTTTACACAACTAGTTGAGGAAGACCTTTGTTTTATTTTCACCTGTAGATATCCTTTGGTCATATTTCAAACACCTTTTCTATATATTCACTTTTCTATATATTTCCAGTACATTATTGTTATGTTTCATTGTTGCTGAGCAGCACTTACACAGTGTCAAGGCCTGTCCTGCTCCCTCGTGCCACACAACCAGCAAGTGGACTGTGGGTGCACAAGAAGCTGGGAGGTGACACAGCTTGGACAAGTGATCCCAGCTGGCCAAAGGGATGTTCCATACCATGTGGTGTCATGCTTAGCATATAAAGCTGGGGGAAGTGGAAGGGGGGATGTTCAGAGTGATGGTGTTTGTCTTTACTGAGTCACCATTACACCTGATGGAACTCTGCTTTCCTGAGGATGGCTGGACATCTGCCCGCCCATGAGGAGTCATGAATGAATTCCTCTGTTTCCTCTGCTTCTGCATGTAGCCTTTTGCTTTACCTACTAGACTGGCTTTGTCACAACATAGGAGTTTTCTCACTGTTACTCTTCCCATTCTCGCTTATCCCACTGTAGGGGGAGTGAGAGAGCTGCTGTGTGGAGTTTAGATGCCGGCTGGGGTTAACAGACAACAATCCCAGGCAACAAACAAAAGGTTTAATAAAAAGTCATAGTAATCTGGGTTATCTACCAGCCTTCTCTGTAATGCTGCCACAGGCATAGCAATACCAGAGAGAAATGTAATGTCTTCGAGAGGTGCCATAAAAGAAAGTCCTAAATAATTTACAGTATCTGATACAAAACTGCACTAGAAAACAGAGGCTGATAAACAAAACAAACCAAAATAAAGGCAGAGAGAATAAACAAGTGAGACTTACCACCATGGGTCTGGAAAATTAATACAACCAGGAATGAAGCTTTGCTGCATGATGAGTAGGATGTGGAGTCACAGAGCTTCAAGGACTCTTTTGAGAAGGGTTATGATACTGCCTGGAAAGATGTAGCACAGGAGGGTTTTCCCAGCTCCACAGCCACTGAGCTCTGTGAGGGGTATTAGTGACTGGCAACAAGCAAACTTCATATTCTCAGCTCCCTGGCATGCACAACATAACTCACTACCTCATGAGTGGTTTATTACAAAATTAACCACACTTGTGGCCTGTAGAGTACAAACTTTATAAAGCTTCATAAGAAACAGAACTCAGCTTTTTCTTGTCTTATTTACAATTATTAAAGTTTTGAGAGCTCTCTGTAGGAATGTGGCCAGATAGATGTCCATATAACAAAGAACCAATTACACATTACGTTAATAATACTGTAAGATGTTATCTTCTAGTTATGAATTAAATAGCCTTTCCAATTGGACAACAGTGAATAAAGCCCTTGAACTAATTATTTTCACTCCCTGTTCTTTCTTTTCTTAAACACAATCAGCTCATCAAAACCATTCAGAAAGGGAAATAAATATTAGCTGGGGAGAAAAAAGGAAGTTAAGATTTACACCACCAGTTCCAAAACCACCTTAAGTAGCTTGGGAACCCTACTATGCCACAATGCACCCTCCACGAAGAATGGCAGAAGCCATTGCAGTAGACCTTTTCATTGTGACAGGGATTTAATGTACCATTGTCCTCAACTTTCCTTTCAGTAAGGTTATTTAATTTATGATTTAGAGGTAAAAACAGTTTGGAGTGTTTTCATTAGCATAATTAATTATATCCTGCTTTTCAGGAAGTAGACATCTGTCATGTGGGAATCCTGTAGACATTAACTCTGTCATTCTTTTGATGGCAGAATAACCTCTGGAGGTGTTCCAGGTCTCTAATAATAGTAATGCCATTGTAAAATCCCAGTTACCGAGAAATAGTAGACCATACAATATACAGAGCACATGAAAACTATATTTATCCTTTTTTTTATCTTAAGTCATTGGTGGTGAAGTGCGGTGGTTAGCCTAGCAACAAAATTTGCAAATATAGACAAAACCCCCAACTTATCAGAGAGTCAGTACAGAAAGAAACCTTTCTTTTCCCACTAAATGAGTTTTGGAGTCTTGTAGCTGTAGAAGAGATTGCATCCTGTAATGGACTGACAAGATGATTTACAGTTACTGAGCTTTATCAAGATAATATTTTAAAAGATATTACTAACTAGATGTTGCTTTTTTGTGCTTAATTTTGAGGTTGAAAAGCATGGAAGTGTCAATGGAAGACAAAAGTATCTTTATGCTAATGGCAGTGGCATATATTAACAGGATTCAATTTAAGGTCCTATTTAGCTTGACAACAATCCATAGATCTATTCACAGCAATATTATTTTACTTAGTACAAGTGGAACAAAATGAAAGCAGAATTATCCTCCAGTGTTCCATTAATAGCAAGAGAAAAGAGTGCTGCAGAGATGCAGCTATTCTTATATGCTTATGTGTTTTTATTAAAAAAAGAAAATAAGACTCAAACCCATTTAAATCCCCCAAATACCCTGAACTGAAAGAAACAATGTTTACCTCATAAATTACAGCTCTCTTTAGGAGCTTAACTTCGCTCCCAAGTGTTTGGGGTCAGATGAGGAAACTGGTGACAGCAACATATTAGTGAAATTGGTAAAACTGGTAAAAGTTCTGGACTGCCATTAAAAGGGAAGGTCCAGCAGTGACCATACAAAAAGAATTACATGGAGGAAGTGTGAACTTTGTGAAGTTTTAAAGAACGCAGTACAGCAGTATGAACAGGGGGACATTCAGAGAATGAACAATGTTCCATTCTTTCAGGCTACACAGATTATGTGCTTGATTTTGGCATCGTATCAAAATACAACTCTTCTAATACAGAATACAGAATTAGGCACTGGTGATCAAGCACCAAAATGAAACCAAAAGCAAAGCAGAATGGAAATCAGACAAGTCTCAAAACCAGAGATTCATGGCTCTTCTGATCCAAATCATGGTCAAAATATCATTGCTGATCAAGAAGAGAAAACCCTGATACTGAAGTAATCTCATAATTCTGCATTCTTTTTTATCATTCTACTGCAAATCAACCATTTAATATCAGCCTTTATTCACCTTTGTCTGTCTCTAGTATTCTTTTGCTTTGGTAGCAAAATCGAAGTCCTGATGGGGAACATGACACAAACCTCTGTTCCAGTTTCTACTCTTGTTGAGACACTGGCTGCAATTCTTTCTTCATCTTTCAGTCATAACCTTTGCATTTAGAACTCCAGTGAGGCATGAACATCCCTGATCTTGGTCAGCTGGTAACCCATGGCATGAGAAGTCTTGACCAGGGGCAGGATAAGATTGTTCCAAGATTGTTCCTGGTGATGGTGGCTCCTAGTTTTGCCCGCTTGTCCTGTCACAGCTTTAGGCAGAGCACCACCAGCCAGTCCAGGACCTTGCTGACCCATTCAAGGACAAGATGGATGCACTCTCTGTGATGATGCCTTTCACCTCCCTGTTTTCATTTTTTCATTACTCCTTCTGTTTCTCATTTGTTGTCTTCCACTTCATCTCACTATCCTCTGGTCTCACCTTTGTCTTTCAAGGAAGTGGAGAGGGAGGGAGTAGAAGGAATCAATGACTCTGCAGGAGATTAGTCCAAGTAGCAGCAAGCAGCAGAGGCAGGGAGAGCCCTAACCACAAGCCAGCAGTGGTGCCCAGAGCTGCAAGACCAGGAGCTCGAGCTGTGCCATACCTCCTATCTTACCCCACAGAAGAAGAGGAACACTGTGGTACATTTTCAGATGCCCTACCACGTCAAGACAATACACTACAAAGAGTCTGCCTTGCGGGTGACAAATTGTGTGCTTCTAGCAGCACTTCGTATCTTTGGACAGTAAGTCCTCTGCCTTCATGCAAGCAAACCCTAAGCCTGCCTCTCTGTTTTGGCTCCTGCACTATCTCCACAAGTGCAATTGCTACACACACATACAAGATTTCTGGGGAAATATCTAAATAGAAAAAGATTAATGCTATACAGTCTTACAACAAAATGGGTTTATAACAGTTCAACTTGAACAGCTGGAGGTTTTTCATCATATTGATAGTCTGTGACTTTCTTCTTGTGGACAGGAAAATTTCCTAAATAAAAGCTGCAGTTTATCTCTTGACATATACAGGGGAAAAACCAGTATTTTAAATAGCTGCAAGAAACTCTTCTCATATTACTCAAAGTAAATGTTCAGAAAGCCACTTACCCCCAGTTGCCACAGTAATTTCACGTAGAAAATGACCGTAAAATGGAAAATCAAAGGACAGATTCACCCTCTGAAAGAAACAACATCAGAAAATAAAATCAATATTGAGCAGAAAGGTAAGAGAAAACAAGAAAAATAGTCCTCCACTTCAAATATGTATTTCATTGCTTTTTATTTTTCATTGGAGCCTTGCTATTCTTGATTTGGAACTTCTAATAGCTAACTGGAAACAAATCGGTGTAGCACTTAAACACCTGAAAGCACTTGATCTTCATAACTAAAGGCTTCAAAAACATAAAACACATGAACAGACATTGTAACTCACTCATAAGAATAAAATTGATAAAGATTTGTAAACTTTTTCCTTAAAAAAAAATGTTGCTTTAACCTCTTTCTTAAGATGAGCCATCAATACCAAAAGCCTTAGCAATACCTACATTTCACAAGATGCCTGCTACCTTGGCTGTTTCTCTGTCACGTGTGCCTTCAGGTTCAAGCACTGTCCCCGACACCCTCCTGCAACTTGGGTGTTTATCTAATGAAGGCTGGCTACTGGAAGGCAACTCCTCCATCACAAACCTATATGACACCAGTTCCCAAACTTCTCTATACTGTCAACTGGGAGATTAAATGATGTATAAAGAAATATTCAACAGAAGCAACAATAAACTCTACTTAAGGTACTTACTGCAAAACAAGAAATAAAAATATTTCCCGTCAGCTTACTGGTGACTACCCTTTATCAGCTGAATTCATAGCAGAGAATTGCAATTTGGGGAACAGACTCTTCTAAAGTAAGCTCACCATAAAGTACCATTCAAATTCGACATCATTCTTCCTCTCTGCCTATGGCTTTCTCCTTTTCCATCTATTCTACTACTTCCCCGAAGCTCATTAATTATTGTGGCCACTCGTAATTATCACCTCATGTGCTATTTGGTGAAACTCTGAATAAATTAGTAGTCATTTCAGAAAGAAGTGCTGAAATCCCAGTAATGTCTTTCCACTATTTAAATATAATATACCATGGAAAACACATCACTTCCATAATGGTCCCAGGTAGGAAGTAGTCAGGGAGCCCTATTTGTTATTTAGGAGGAGTTACTATAGTAAAAATTAGTATAAAGATGGGTTGTTGATGATTGTCCCTCAACCCTAACCTTTGATATCTCCACTTAGGAATGCACAACAGCCCATACATTTTAAAAAAGAGGTGGGGGGTGGGGGAAGGAAAAAGAAAATGACTGTTTGTCTTCATTTTTCATATCATTATTTTGGTCCTAGGTTTATTATTTTCAGATTATATCTGAGTTCTTCTTCTCTCAGCAAGAATTATGCTTACATCCACCAGAAATGTTTAAAGAATTATTTAGCATGAAATTAGCAGCTGAAGATTTACAGTAACTTTAAATTAGATTTACTTTCCACTTAAGAGGAAGACAGAATTTAGACAGGATTTATTAGCACATTTTTTGTTTGTTTTTAATTAAAATGCAAAATCCATTTGCATTGTGTTAATTGGACTGAGTAGGTTCTAATGACCTTGCCTGTATATACATAAATATGGATATACAACTGAACATTCCTAATCAAAATGGCATATGCAAAAGACAGGCCATGAATCAACTTAAACAAATGTTTTTTATCATGTTCTGAAGTTTTCACTGCTGAAGTTATGCTATATCTATGTATACACTCCATTTAAATTGTCCTTGCTCTACCAAACATAATTCCAAAGAACTCTGTTAAGACTACCAGTTTGCTGATCAAACCTTCCCTCTTTCCTTTATATGCTATCCTTCATTTTACCTATTAGCATTAACTTTCTGAATGACAGTAACCATTAAACTGCTTTAAATGAAAACTCTTCAAATGTACCCTCTTAACAGTCTTCTAAATTGCTATAATATAAACATTAGTATAAAGATGTCTGTAATAAAAACTTGATCCTATGCCCACTCAAGCCAGATACAGGTCTCCCACAACTAAACCAAAAAAAGGATGCCTTAAAATGTAAAAATGTTTAATGTAGACAGTTGTTTAGCATATTACTGTAATAAAGAACGAACACGGTTTAAGGAATGTTTTAAAGCACAATACTCTAATAGTCGCTCAAGGTGTGTTTTTACTTTTGCTGCTAGAAAGCATACATTTTTTCAAAAAAACCCCCACAGAATTTTCAACCTGCTGAAATAAAAATGTTCTCTCTGTACGCAAATGAGTGTGAGGTACCCTGTACCTAGTTCAGTGTTTGAGTAATCAACTACTAGATATCTAATCTAAACATGCTGAATATCCAAGCTGCACCTAAAATTTTATTATGTGGTTAAGAAAATGGTGGCCATATGCTAAAACCAACCCTTACTACAAGTGATATAAATCCTGTAGTGTTAGACATTTTAAATGTTCCATTAATACATGTCTTACTTTCTGCAACCAATTTCTATGCTGTTTATACAGTCAAATCACCTCATGGATGTTCTCTTTATTATTTTTCCTGTAGAAGAAAAACCAACTGATAGCTTCTGGGAACTCTTAGGATTATATACTTCAAAATGAAGGAAAACACACAAATTAAGTGTAAAATATTTACCATTCAAAGAATCCCTGACATTGTTAAATGAATGTGTCGATATTTAGCATGCAATGATTTAACTCCTGGTTCTACTGTCAAATTGGAGATTAATGTTTAGAAATTATCAGCATGTAAATCACTGAGCCATAGAAAGATGTGCAAAATGGCCTTTTAAAAAGAGGAATGACAAAGTTTATCTCTGTGGAAGAGAAGGGAAGAGATTGCTGCTCAGTTATATATGATCATCTCAGAATATATGACCCTACAGCTGTACAGTTATAGAGAGCACATCTCTCTGTTAAAGAACTTAATTGTGTAGTACATATGGGTGTTGTTTGCTTGAGCACATAAAAGAAATCAAGTATAGATGGATAAATGAAATATAAAACCTTATGGGATGACTCACTGATACTTTTTTGTCCTTCAGGAGGGACATAGAACAAACGTCTGAAAAAGAGGTCTTAAAAAATGTATATAGACATGGCTGCAGGCACTCAAGTTCACAGTCTGCGGCATTTGGGTAAGTTTGAAGAGAGGGATGTTGGAGAACACGGATACCAGTGTGCTAAACTGGGACCACAGCCGCCTCTGTTAGAGTTGGCAGAAAGGCAGAGGGGAAACCTGACATTCAGAGCAAAGGTCTTAAACCATTTGTTTTGGGGAGAAACAGTTGAAGCCCTCATGCTGCCAAGGTCCTGTCTGCCATGCTGAATGGTCCTCTACACTGATCCCACACTCAGATCAAAAATACTGCCTTGTTCTAAGCCTCTACTTTAATAACTTCAACAAAATGTCCACCTTGGCACTGACATTTTTAGGTGCATAATTTCAGGGATCCAATTGGAAACAAAAGTGCTTATAACAAAGATGTGGAAAGGGTGTCATCTTCACTAATCGTTAAATGCAGGTTAAAATTTCTCCAGAGAATTTCATTAATGTTTAAGTCGCACCTTCATAAATTACTTTTAATAGGGAAAAGATGTTATACCTTATATAGGTATTTTTAATTNTTTTTTTTTTTTCTTTTGGTCATATTTCCATTCTCTCCCTCAACACAGAACTCCAGGATCCCACATGAAGCTGGCGAAGCAGACAGTGGAGATTCTCACTTTTAGGTGCCCTGACGGTTTTTTTCCTCATTAGAACCAAATCATTTTAAGAAAATAGCTTATACAGTATTTTATTAAATCTAGCCCAAAGATATATAACTGCCTGAACCCTCTACTTTTACATTATCTCTGGCTCCTTACAATTTTTTTGACAATGAGGAATATATTTTTTGAACTAGACTCTTTGTCAGTTACATGTATTAGATTTATCACCTCAGTCTGCTTTTTGTATTCTAAGCTAAATATCACTGTATTTCTTCCTGCTGCTTCTTTCATTCCTCTGAGCCAGTCACCTGGCTTGTGCCAGCAAGCAAACAGATAAACTAAGAGAAAAGATTATTTAAACCTGGGTTTTATCTGAGCTTTAAAAATGTTAAACACATCAGCATTTTTAAAAACTGTGCAACTTTTAAATAGGGTGTTCACTGGAATTTGTTTTAAATCAGCAAAATCCAAGGACTTTTTTGTTGGAGTTAATTAGGTGAATGGATGAAACAAGAACCTCATGAACCACAATTCTGAGTTGTAATTTTCTGTATTTAATACTGGCTTTTCTATGTATGCACCTTCTAGCCACAGGTGAGAACTGAGAATACAATCTGTAAATCATACAGTATTCAATTTTACTTCTAAGTATGTAAGCCCATTATATTTTTGTATCTATTTTACCAGGCAGCATGATTACAATAAGTTGAATATGATTGTTATTTACATTCTATGATATTTACTTGTTAATAATCTAAAATTGTGATCGCATCACTTTGGTTACTGTATTCCATTCTCATGAGGGATTTTTAGATGTCCCAAAAGGAAAAATAAATGTGACAACTCCTATAAAATAGAAGTGCAAACCACCAATACATTCCATGAAAGTTTTAAAACTTCATGAACTTTATCCTGAACCCAGTTCTGTTACTACTGAACTCAGTGTAAAATTCTCTCCAACTTCAGCAACACAAGTAGTTTACAAGTAGCTAGTGATCTTTATGAATGGAGAAAAATTTTAAATCTATCTGAAAAGGCATCTCTAAAGGACTGTAACATCATGTTCAAAAAGGCAACTTGGAACCACTTGATAGCAACACTGTAAAGACTTTTACAGATTAGCTAAAATTCAAAGATACAGCTCTTTGAACAGTAGGCACAACACTTAGTAATACCACAATGTGTGTCACTGATGAAAATATCCATGGTAGTCAAATAAGTAAATGGTATAATAACTTACTGCAGCTTGCCGATGCGTATTGGAAAGGATCCCATGAATCTTTACTTTGTCCTTCTCCATTTGGTCTATATTGACCCACAAATCCCGGCTGGTAGAATCATATGGGCCATACGTCCTTGAAGTATAATAATTGTGATCTGTATCTTCCTGAAAGGGGGAAAACCAGCAAATATAGATTATAATGGAACATGCATCTATTTTTTTATATAAAACTCTCTCCTGAAATACTGAGGGCTACTGCTCTTGGGACTACACTGCAACTCAGTAATACATGAAAAAAAGTACAAATTGCAAATGTGTTGCAAAGACAGCTCTACTCCTAACCATTAGCAGTTGACAAGGCAGTTACCTCACCCAATCATCTTATATTATGATTGTAATGTTCACTATCCCCAAATCGCAATCATACAGTTCCTGTAACCACATCAATGAAATCTATGGCAAAATCTTACTTTTGAGGCAAGATGGCCAGTTAAGTTCCTGTAATAATGGCCATGCTCTAACAAAGCAATAAGCAGTAGTCACAGTTAACACCTTTTTAAAAAAAATGCAGTTTTTAACATTTCTGAACATAATTCATGAGACTATCCTTTACAAGAACATCCCAAAAAATTCCTAATAACTATGGGCTTACAACACTATTTTATCTTAAATCTCCAAAAGACTGGTTTACTGTAGATTTGCCTCTCAGAGACAGACAAATACATTTGTGAAAGAAAGCTCCCTAATTCTTGTGGTCTTTAAAAATCACAGAAGCTGCTGTTATGCTTATGTCACAGCAAATTTCTGTCAAGGTCAGTACCTGTGAAGGTCTGTACCTTCCTGTGTACAACAGAGAAGAAAAAAGAAGCTTGTAGTCTGAGACAAGAAATAAAATATCTCAGATTCCCAGTCTTCCTTTACTTATCCCAAGATGTTGTAACCATAAAATATTCAAATCAACAGAATTTCCAGCTTTCTGCTGAATAGCTATAAGTAATACTATAAAAGTATTACATATTAGTATCTCAGTTCCTTCCCTGCTTCCGCCTCCCCTGAGACACAGCAAAATAAACAAAGCCTCAATGATAGTGTTTTAAAACTAGAATAAACTTAGAAAAAAAAGAGTAGCGCAGAAAATGGAAGAAGTGAACTTAGAATTTAGAATTACACTGGTGACAGAGATGTTCCTCTCTTGCAGTGTCTCCAGTACCCAGCCAGCAGCACAGGACTACCATCACATCAGGCCATGCTGCCATGCAGACCTGGAACTCCCTCCCCACAGCCCACTCCCCAGAACAACCTATTTCAGTGATGTGATCCTGAGCTGAAGATATACTTGGCAAGGACTTATATTCTAGATGAAACTATTCAAGTCCTAGTTTAAACATATTGAGCATAAATCCTGTTTCAGCTGCATTTCACCCTACGTTAACGTCATTACTGAGGCAATTTACTTTAGCTGTTGCAGATATAATCAGGTTACTTTCTCCTTGACACTTTCTATATCTTCTGCTGTACTTTATATGCCAGTATGTACTTTATATGCTCAGTAAATCTCAGTGACACTTCTGAAGCAACTTCTAACAGCTTCAGCAGCTCTAGGTTAGTCACACAAGTAAACATAATTAAAACCATACTGTCAGGAAGATGACAAAAGCCAGACACCTCAACAAATTCTTTTTGTTCCTTTAATGGTCAACAGAAACAGTTATTACTGTCAGGTATACAAAGGAGCTAGAGTAAATTAAAAGGTTTTGAAAACAAAGACATTTCCCAGTTTAATCTATCATTCTGACAAAATTTCCAGAGAAACTAAAAGTCACAATTAAGGCATCACGGAGTTTCAAGGAAAGAGGTCCAGAGACAAAGAAGAAATAATTACCAAAATAGATTGTTTCAGATAAACATGCAATATTTAAACTCTAGTCAAAACTGTGCCGAGTTGTTGCATTTCCAGTCTTTTAAAACTAATAATGCTATTCCTGTTAAATAGTAATGCCTAAGCCCCCACCTTCACAACTAGAAGGCTCTAGCACTGAGCCCATTTGGTAGGTCTAAAAGAATGTTTTAAATGACATCTTGATCCATGCTCAAAGAAGATTCATCACACATCTTGTAAATCAAGCACTTACATTAGAGCCTTCAGTTCAAGATTTCGTCAATGTGTGAAGAGTTACTCATGTCTACCAAATTTTCTGTATTAAAAAAAGAAGCCTCATTTCATATTTTAATTCAAGTTAAATAATTTTAGATACTTATGGAAGGAAAGAAATTCACGTTTATTTAGATATTAGAAGGAAAACTGAATTCTGCTTACTCTTTGAAAAAGCTTCATAGCCTTAATGCAGATGTATTTTATGAATATACCATTAATTATTTCTCTCTCACATCCTAATTTTTCTTAATCCTATCTGTCAGTTTACAATCTGACTACAAAAAGGCACATGCAGCTAACCACTAAAGGTCATGTGAGCAACTAAAGAACTCTCAGTAATGTTAGGATCCAAACTTGTGCTTCAAGTTACTACCTTCATAGTTTCTAATTTGCATTACTATGGAAATGGAATTTGCAGAGTCTCTCATAAATACTATTTCATTGGTATCATTAGATACCTATGAGTTTTCAATCTGTCATACCTGTTTATATGATTTGGTTCATTGTACCCGCTTCATAATACATTCCATCTTTTACAGGTACTATACACATAAGAAGATGAAGAATGTTTCAGAAGTTATACTGAATTTGCATGTAAACTACTGAATTAAAAAATAATTTTAATAGTTATGACACAGATGTAGAGTTCAGCTGATAACTAAAATTCTATATAAATACAATTATGAAGAGAAACAAACTTTTCAGTATTTGTTAATGACATAGAAGCACATTACTGAAAGGAAGATCATACAGAGAAAGCAGAGAACATACCCATTACCACTTCAAGAAGCTTTTTCTCTTTTCTTTGTTTTCCAGGTATTTGGGGGATATAAATGTCTCACACTGCTTCTCTAGATGTATAGTTCTGTGCAAATACTGCATATATATGAAGTACATAGCACCTTTCTTCTACTGAACAGTATAGCATTAAAATAAGGGATTTTTCCAGATAGTTTTTGCAACAGCTATAAGGATTACTGTCAGTAACCTTTGTGAATATAAAGGGAATATTTATTAGAACCTCTCTCATAACACTTCTCTTTTGGGGAAATAAGTAATCTTTAACCTGAGGCCATCCTTGATGCTGAGTTGCCATCTTACTGTATGTTATAAAGAAGATTAATTTCTTACAGTTTTCACAAGGGATATTGTCTGATGACACCTTGAATACATTCCCATATTTCTCCAACTACAACCGTATTTTCTCAGGAAAGCTAAATACATGCACTACCCGTAAAAGCTCAGCACAACTGAAGATTAAGCCTTCTTTAAATTCTTGGTGTTCAGTGTCTGTCAAATTCAAAGACTGAACATCCATTCCATATGCTACATATATGGATACTCCCAAACACAGTTCAAACACCATAAACCCATTTCATCAATAATTGCCATCCCTTGACAGATAATAGTGAGGTGTCACAAACAAGACAGCATAAAGTAACTACATGTGATATTTGAAAGTAACAACTACATTATGCCTCTGAAAATATTTTGAATTATTAACTGGGATTTTGGCCAAAGATGTACATGAAAATAGTACTGAAACAGACATGAAACAATGAGTTTACCACTCAGTGAAGTAAGACAACGGAATTCAATAATGATGTAATCACATGTAAACATGGGACTTTTTAGGTTTAATTCTCTTCCCAACACATTTTTTTGTTAAGAGAAATGAAAAGGTACTGTAAATCTCTAGGAGATGAAAGATATTATCAAACAAGGTTTAGGAATAAGAGCCCCTGTTGTATCCAACTGCATGAATATTTTCCTTCTGAATACTGGATTCAATCTGATCCAAACCATGGACATTACCAAACAAGAAACTCTGCCAGCTATTGAGCTTTCCCTTTTTAAGGCTATAACTGAAGAAAACTGATAACTTCAACTAGAGAAAAAGCAGCTTGCACACCCAGGAAGGAGATCTGCTGTTGTACAATAGTATGCTGTAGAAAAACCTCTTACTTTCTCTGTAGTTGAAAGAAGAGAGGAAGACATTCACAAAGGAAATCACTATAGATCAGCCAACCAGATGGTAGCTACATTTCAGCAGATTAAGTTTTGGCTGCCTTCTCCCACTACTGGGAGACTGTTTATGACACTACTAAAGGAAAATGAATCAATCAATCATCCCATCCAAGGGTCCTCATCTTCAGATATTTGTGATCAAGCAGCATGAGTTATTGCTAGGTGCAATAGAAGACAATGAGACTGCATTTAGTTTGATAACTTTGGCCCCTTTAAATATACTATTTATTGAAATTGCACTTCCAAACTTCAGTCGAGGTGACACCATCATGAAAAATCTCGGAAGTCCTCAAGGACACGGTGTTAGGCTTCATAGATGCCTAATTTTATTAGTGTAAAAAGAAGGTCTGGTATCTGATTTTTCACAGAATACATTAACAAATTGCCCAAATATTTCCAAACTCATGAGATCTATTTTTAAATTAACGGAAATTGCTGCTAATATTTGCCCTAAAAATTAATTCTGAGGAAATTCATCACCAATTACTAAGGTCAGAAAGTCATCTCTGAGTATAAACATTTCTAGATTAATAGCCTATGAAATTAATCAGAGAATTATGCTTTCTAAAAGGTGTATTTGTAGACTAAAATGGAAACACTGAAAGGAGAAAACAGGCAATTAAATATTTTAAAGCAAGCTATTTTTTTAGGGAGAAAGCAAAGATAATTTGGATATTTAGAAGAAGGAAATGAACTAGCAATTAAAATTATTTCCCTAAGGAATAAAGCAGTTCTGGTGATCCATTTTGCAGAAGCTAAAAAAGTAAATCCTTTCTATTTCAGTAAGACAGCAGTTGATGGAAAGCCTTTTCTCAACAGCAAGTTTTTGGGCACTGAGAAGGGGCAAGAGAGATGCACGGTCATACTCCATGTTACCTGGGCAGGGGAAGTATGTGTGTATGGTGCTGCAACTGATTTTTCCCCCGTTTATTTACCTTTTCCTTAGGCAGGCCCTGACTGAGACAAGGGCAGGTGCTAAGGACATACAGAGAATATCCCTAATCTAACTGCCAATAGCACAGGAGACTGGACAATACAAGAAAAGATCACCTCTTCTGAGATGGAGTCCCAGTGGGAAGATTAAGGCCAGAGAAAACAGGGAGAGAGACACATGCTGCAGGCCACATAACTCATTTTAACACAGAGTACTGTAATTACAGTCATAGCAATGGTATGATGCAGTTTTACAGTTCTATAGGATCTGATAATCTAAGAACCCTGAGGAATACTCAATTTGAACTGGCCTCTCAATATGTGAAACTCTAATTTCAGTAGATAAGCTACATGTGGACTACAACATCCACGTCTTACAGAGGACATATACAGGGAGTGCTACTCAGGAAGCTCGATCATTATGAGTGGTTCTCTGCTGCTCAGAAGTACCAATTCCATTTCACAAGCGTTTTGCATCAAGGATAAACTGTGTTCAATTTCTTAACAAAAGTGTTTGTTCTGTATGAATCTCTATGAGGAAACATGCAATTTACAGAAGTGCTTTTACAATCTGTTCATTTTGTTGTTTTGGGGTGGTTTGTTGTTTGTTTTTTTGTTTTGTTTTGTTTGTTTGGTTTTTTTTGTTTGTTTGTTTTTTTTGTTTAAATATCTGAAGTTGAAATAATTAAGGAAATATATATATATATATACACACACACACAATAAGGGCATAGCATACATACTTCACATCAACAATCAGCAGAATCTGAAGACAGCCTGAGAACACCACTGTTGATTACACATGCCCTAGCAAAATCCACTTTGAACAGCTAATATAATGACTGATGAATGAGGGGAACCCAATCTAATACAAGAGAAAACACTGTGTCTCAGTGCATTGGGGTTAAGAACTGCATTGCTCACTATATTCTCCAAAAGAGGCTCCACGAGTGCTCTGCAGAGTCCTGAAAGCCTGTTGTCTGTGTGCAGCAGTCCTCAAACTCAGGTTTTCACTAGAGCCACTATAGATGCAACTTTGCCCAGAATCTCACATATCTACATCTGGAGGCTGTTATTGTAAACACTAAATGATGCCATCAGCTGGGATGAAACAAAGGCATCTAGCTCACAGCTCTCTCCCCTATATAGTCACAAGGCTTTACACAGCTCTACAACATCTTAAGTTCCCAAGTTTTTAAACTGCACTTTTCTGAGCTCCTGACAGCACCTATAATGGAGAGTCACACACACTGACAGTCAGTCTGCAAGAGAAGGATGCCATAAAACTGTTACTAATCCAAAAAGCCATTTAGTCTATCCAGCTTTGTGAAAAGTCAATGTGGAGCCACTGCCTTTTCCATGATATTCATCCACTTTTGAAAGGAAACTTCTCTCTTGAGGACTGCTATAATACTGTCAGCCTATTTAGGGGTCATTACAGCAGTCTCATAAAGCCCCTTGGATTGTCTTGTCATATGAGACAAGCTTCAAAAGAGCAAAAATCTCTGCAATGCCTTACTTAAGAGAGGAAAAAAGTCAAATCACCAAGTCACTCAAAAACCAATTACAGTAGGGAAATATTTATTATGCAGTTTTACTCCTGATTTGCTGGAGCAGGATTTTTAGAAATGACATTCTGAAAATAAGCCTTTATTAACTGTCCTGGAGCAGAGTCTCCACTAAAAGAAAACAGTAGGAGCCATTTCAGTACAATATCCATGAAAACACCTAGAAGAAATTTGATTCTGGTGTATTTATGACAAGTTTTAGAGTTTATATTCTCATTTTTTAGATATGTATAAATGACTAAGTGTTTGTAAAACTGGGACTGTGAAAATGACTGTAAACAAATACTATCTGCCAGGTCTAGACTACAGATCATTAGCGGTTATAACCCCATGTCTGTTACCAGCCCTGTTCCTGGGGGCTCATGACTCCACATAATGCCACTCTGTTTTTGTCAAGTTAGCTTTTAAAGATTTAATATTTTAGACTCTTAAAGATCCACTTCCTGTGTGGAATATAACCAACAGTGTATTTCTGTACTTTGACATGGAGCCACACCTGTGCAATTTTTTCTCCCCCTAAATATATAATAAGTTCATTTTAAAATTATATACTTTTTTTTTTTTTAATTTTATTCCAGGTATTAAAGCAACTTTAAACACTCTGTAGCCTATGTATTCCTCCACTAGGTATTCAAATGCCAGGAGAGGTATGTCAGCCTTGTCTCCCATTCTTTGGCACTTCTCTATTGGAAGAGAAAAAAGGAAAAGAGCAACTAAGACCCAACCAAGAGCCCTGAGACCTCACATGAGGAGGGAAAATGGCAAATCTAAATTAGTATGAAAAGTGTCACAGATCTAGAGGATTAAGTTAATATTAGCAGGTATAGTTTCCAGTTGAGGAAAGCTTTCCATAGGACAGTGCAGGAACTGCCTCCACACTCACTGGTGTGTGATGCAGTTCCTGAGCCCTTGATACTTTATCTCAGGAATCCATCAGAGTTCAGAGCCAAAATTTTAGGGCAATCAGATATAGGAACATGTACAATGAATACAAAGCTGATACAACCCACTCAGCACCAGCCTTTGCCAAAGCCATGCTGTTCACTGGGCATCGCAGGACAAGCTGCATCACCACGGCTCCTCTGGAAGGCATTTGGTTTAAGAAGGTTGCAACCAAAACTGGTAGTCTATTTAACCAGGGCAATTTCTAGTTTAGTTCTCACAGACAACATACGTAAATATTTAGTTACTAAAACATGGGACCAGCTGAAATCCACAATCAATATGCAAAATTTCAAAATCACGATTCCTGTCTTAGAGAGAAGGATAGTGATAATGAAAGTGGTTAACCTGTAGCAATTTCTATTTCTCTTGCCTTTGGTTTGGAAAAAAACATGCATTTGGGTTTATTCCTATTATTTTTCTCTGTACATCTGTAACAGGAATTCAGTGAGGATATTTTACACAAGAACAATAAAAAGAACATAGGATTTTAACAAACTGTTCTCACCAGTGACATTTCATAAGGACTTGTCACAGAAAATGCTTCTTATCTGTTCTTGCAGTCACACTCAAAAAAATAAATCTCTTGAGAGCTCTCATGCCACAACTGTAAGACATCATATTTAATTGAGATGCTTGATTAGTTACATGGTGCCTAGACAGGCGTATCCAAGTCGCTGCCTTTGCATGACATCAGGCTCCAAAACAAGCTTTCTGCACTCGTGTTCTTTTCAAGAGGGATACTCTGAGCACTTAGCAATTATTCTGACAAGATCAAGATGTTAAATAATATCCTCCCTCAGCTGTCTCTGAAAAACACTACTGCCTTCAAGTTAACCCAGAGTGCAGTTGTTCCAACATTCTCAAATATTTCAAAATTAAACACAGTATTTTGGTTTCATAGATGTTTTTTTCTTAGTGTATAACTACTAAATCTATATTGCTATATTGAGTAGTGATTCAAAGTGGAAAGTTTCATAAAGTTGTATTTCCTTGTTTGGCTTTCATCTAAATACCAGACACTAGAAGATAAAACACAAGTCACTACACAATTACTTTTGACTTGAAGGGTGTCTTTTCACAATTTTAAGCAATAAAAGTGATGCCAAACATCTATGCCACATATACTTAGGTATACAAATTGAAGAGCTGAATTTGACCTCTAATTTCAATATTAACTACAACTAAAAAGAAAACTACTTGTACAGACTCCAGCCATTTGTAGCAATCACAGTAGAATTGTATTTAATGTAAGTTCATATGCATTATCAGAACAGTATACAAATGTGTACTAGCCTTTACTGAATAGTTTTGTAAGAAAAAAGACCTTTTCAGTGTATCTAAGAAATAACCTTGATTTCCAAGGTGATGGAATAATATGCCTGATATACTAATATAAGAAAAATCAATATTTATGCACTGTTAAAGACTACATGGCAACATCAAAAGTTCTATTCCCATTTTTATTGAAAAAAATAATAAATTCTCAGAAAATGCTTTTTCTTTCAACTACATAGTCAGCCCTCAAATCTTCGTTCGCGAAGCCCAGCCATGACATAGTCAGCAATTGTCCAGCTGTAAGAACTGGCTTTATTTTCCAGACAAACAGGGACACTGGGTGCACTAGCTTATAACTATTGAAGGAAGATGTTTCAAACATTTTCACCAAACTTGCTATAAACCAGTGTGCCAGCCAGCCAGTTATACTGCCAAAATGAACACCCATCAAGCTGTTGACCTGCGGAAGCCACATTGTTGGCCTGCTCCTGGATATGGCTAAACTCAGCAGCAGCACTTTGGAGCCAGATTATGCCTATTTTAGCACTGAAAGACACTTCTTTACATGCATCAGGAGAGAGACATTCATATTTTGCCCAAGGAAGGAAGA
This sequence comes from Scytalopus superciliaris, assembly GCA_013400415.1. Classification (NCBI taxonomy): domain Eukaryota; kingdom Metazoa; phylum Chordata; class Aves; order Passeriformes; family Rhinocryptidae; genus Scytalopus; species Scytalopus superciliaris. Next base: position 2,320,622 of record VXBX01001501.1, on the reverse strand, counting down.
ACCTGAGAATCAGCTTGTTTTGCTGTCTGTCCTGGAGTAAAAGGGGAATACCTCTGAGAGATCATGGCATTTTATCCCTCATGACATTTCCCTGCTCCACCTATATGAGATCAGACAGATAGATTTCCATCTGCAATTTCTCCCTCTTCCTACTTTTGTTGCTAAGGCTACAGAGAGAACACTCAGAGAATGATGTTTTGATTTATTTAAAAATTTTAACAGGAACTCATGAAAAGTCACGCAGCTCGATACAAATGAATGAAGCAAACATCCAGTAACCCTGTCACATCTCTCTACTTTTGTTAAATGTTGTGCCACTGAGAGGTCTGGTGAATATATTTGCTGTTCTTTCTTTTTTTTGCCTTGTTATTCACACTGCAATTTGTCCAATTTGTTGCAGACTCTCCAAGATCTGTTGCCAATTTTTTTTCTAGAAATAAATATACTGTTTTATTTATAAATTATGTATTTATTTATTTCTGATGGTCTGTGAAAACTTAGATGTGCTGCATATGAATGCATGCCTGTGTTACAGAAGAAAGAAAACAAAACCCCTATATTATTTTCATTAATTACTAAGCCATTAAACGCATTTCCTCCAACAGCTGAAAGCATTTAGCTAGCATTTTTGGAAGGACAAATGCACATTTTACAAACGGGACTTTATTAACTCTGATACCTCTCTTGATATGAAGGTTCAGGGTTATTCCATTTATTATTCTCTTTGAAAAGCCTTTATAACTCACACAATCACAATGAAGACAGATCATTGACTGAAGTTACAATTAGTAAATTCACACAGAGTCAAAGGCAATGTCTGACCAAATCTGAAACAAAGTACTCATCTGCTTACACACCAAGTTGTTATTGTTTTGGGATAACAGGTAATTGACTCTCCCATATTAAAGAAGCATGAAAGACTTTGAGAGGCACGGAGTAATACATCAATGTCATTAGGATTCCTATGGCTTTGAAAATCTCTCCCTAAGGACTAGTGTTATCCAAACTGGAATTATGTGGCTTAGCGTGGCAACTTTTTACTTACCTGCCCAAATTCCTCTGCCACTAACAACTTGTTAATATATTCACCCTCACTCCCTGCTCCAACCAGCTATGCACAATTTGTTGCATGCTGCTAAATTAGCTAAGGCTGTTTGCTTTGCATGGGTTGAAATGAACAGTCTTCTGCTTTTTGCATGACCAAATCAATACAAGTCTCCTCTCTCATGAGGACACTCCAGGTGAACAGGATCAAAAGGGTCAGAAAGGAAGTGCCTGGGAAAGGAGAGACCTTCCCAGCCACACATATTCAGCTGTCACAAGCTGAATCTATTTTCAGCAAACTTCTGCAAGCAAGGGCTGAGGCATGTATGACTGAAATAATTAATTCAAAAAGAACGTACAAGGTCTGTTGATACAGCTCACAGCTCTTTTCATTCATGAGTTCAGCAATTCTGGAACAACTGTAATATGCTTTAGGAAGTAGGAGATGAAGAAGGATATGGAAATGTAAAATATTATAATGAAGAAAATTCAAAGGCAGATTCCCTTAAATTCTGAATTCCCTGTCTACTTCATTGCTATAAAAATTCATTATCATCAATACGTCAAATTAAATGCCTTGTGTGCCAACATAGCTAAGTATGTTGAAATGAACTCAGGATTACAATGGAGTTCTCTTAGGAGTGGGGGAACTAGTTTTTAATTTCTTTCTTTCCCCTTCCTCTCCCTCCATGCTTAAAGGAAATAGAGAATGAATCTTGCCTCCAGTCTTTGCCTTTTCCTTTTTCAGCTATACCTGATTTATTAGCAGAACCATCAGCTCTTGAGTTTAGATTGAAAATATTGGAAATGTTTACAGGCTTATTGCTACAACACTTTTTACTGAGCTAGCAGTACATTCAGTTCAGTTGAAGACCAGAGCAACACCCAGTAGAAGTGTTAAGATGACCTTGATATAAGTAAGCAATTAATATATTGAAAACAAAGATATATGAGGCTTTTCTCTAGTTTACCATTTTGCAACTGAAGTCTGAAAGAAAACAAGACAGAGATACATCTCTCTGCTGGCTGGCTACAAAGTGTAACATCACTGGTGAAAAACACAGCTGGACAATTAGAAAACAGTGAGAAAATTAATGACTATCTCGGATTCTGCTTCTAATTGCAGGTGACATACAGTTTGTTGTGATTAGTAAGAGCAGAGAATTAGATTGTTTCAATATGTGATCTGTGCTGCTTTCCAGAACAATTCACTTTCTGGCTCTTCTTTATAATTATTAAAAAGTATTACTTAAATATTGAATTTAGGAATAATTTCCAGACCTTTTAGTTTGACTTAGGATTTCACATGAAGAGAAAGTTCAAATGCTTTCACTTACATCCCATGAAAAAGGAACATATTTTTTCCCCTTAGTTTGAAAAATGCATAATTGATTTTTCTGAAAACAAAGTACATTCTCCATCTCCAAAGTAACAAGGTAATTTTCTAAAATTAACCCTTGAAAAGTGTCAATAAAAACATTTAAAATAGCAATAACAACCTTTGCAGAAAAAAAGAATTAAAATATGGCAAGAAAATCCCATACATTGTAGATTTTGATTACTATATCAACTGTATCATTTAACAGCAAATTTTACCTCTCTTACAACAAAAATATGAGAACTAAATATTTTGCTACATAGAAAAGCAAAAGGTATAGCCAAAATGGTTTCAGTGCAATTCCAGCATATCCCAAAACGCTTTCTCCAGTACATCCTAAGTCTCTGATGTAACTTTCAAGCTTCTAAATACAAAAATAATAACATGACATTTAACTTAATTTAGTAAGTAGATACCCATAAAAGCCCAAGAACAACTGGAATCTCTTAGGCCAAACATCCTTTTAGTCTGGCCCTCAGAAATTACTGGAAATGAGAGCTGGATTCAATGATCCTTATGTGTCCCTTCCAACTCAGAATATTCTGTGATTGTGTGTGTGTGTGATGCCCAAGAAGCCTAGGAAACCCAAGGCAAAACGTGGCAATTCCCCATTTTCCTAAGTTCCAGAAATAACCTTTGTGTTTTATAAGCCTTGACAATTTTTTATTCCACAAATTTGTCTAATTTTGTAAATTTCGACATCCACAACATTTAGCGTCAAGGAGCTTCACAGCTTTTGCAGTGTTTAATGATGTGAAGTAGAGAGGAATCATATGGAATGTTTATTTCACCCTCTACAACATTACAGAAACATCAGAGATGTGAACAATATCTATTCCAGCAGGGACTTCTGAGCTTATGTGACGCTGGCTTAAAGTCAGCAAGACAACTGCGTTACAGGTACAACTGACATGGCCTAGAGCAACATAAGACAGGGTCTGAAAGGGCTGAGAACCTCATGCAATACCACCTCCAACTGTAATCCCATGGGTTTTTGTCACAGTTGTTTTAGCCCCAGAAATTCCAGGGCTATACTAAATGACCAAAGTTTCCTCAAAGATGGAGAAAAATAATTGCAAGCCTACAGGAAGAAGCCAAATTTTCCCTTCTTCTTTTGAATGAATCATACACCAAAAATCATACTACATCATCTGATTTTTGGTATGTGTAATTATTAACTGTAAATGAGAAATAACTACATTTCCCTAAAATTAAAAATAAGAATTAATATAACTTTTGTTATGATAAAGATTTTGCAAGAAGATCTGACAAGCTGAAGCCATGTAATTAAATCAGTTAAAGTATATTTATTCACCTAGAACTTAAAATGATCCTAAGCCAAAATTGGACAGTTCCCTTATTTCAATCAAGGGCTAAATACTATTTGAGCTCAATAATACAGTCTAGAATCTATCCCCAAAATGAAGCAACATCAGAAAGCAGGTATCAAAGATAAAACTGATTGTTTCTTCAGTTTTTTCCTATTATTATTATTTTTTTATTGTTGTTGTTTTTTTGCTTTTCTGCATGGATTTTTACACAGATTTCTGAACAGAAGTACTGCTCTTCGGCTCTCTAATGACTCAGTCAACTCCTGTGAAAAATTTTAGTTCTGCAAAGCTTCATTCCTCCTCACTTGAATGCCAAATGCTTCAACTGAAATAAAACTAAAAGCCTAAAATCTGGTAAACTTCTGTAATGAACATGCATTACTTTGATATTTCATAATCCACACTAAAATGTGGCTATGCATTGAAAAAGAATTCTGTCCTGGTGCAGAGATCAATAGCATCCCCAGTATTATTAAACTGAATGACTATACAAAAATTGCTGCCCGTGGAATTAACTTGCACTGTTAACTCCAAGGAAAGGACCATACAAATACCATTTAAGCAAAATATTTGAACTATAAATAAACAAGCAGGCAACTCTACACCGATAATTAAAGGCTCATAAAATTGCAGGTCAGAAAACAGACTTCAGAAGTAAACTATGACACTGTCATAGCCTGGGATGAAGAAAAACAACAGAAATACTCATTAGACTGTGTAAGACCTTTTTCTTAAATACAGAAATGCGTACCGGTAACTTGAAGGGACCAGGGTTTCAGAATGCAGTGCTACTGACACTGCTCTTTCCAGGTCCTTCAGATACAATTGGCATTAAAGCATTGAGATGGAAAAAAAGAAAAAAAGAAAAATCAGGAACAAAACAGAGGTAGGCTTGGCCAAACTGAAAACTCACTATTAGACCATGATATTTTTAAGGTTTCAATTACATATGGACAAATTTTTCTAGTTTTAATACAATACATTAGAGCAGAAAGCACAGAATTGACTAATCATTTGCCCTGCTGATGGAAATTTAAACTTAACAGTTTTTTTTCTTCCTTGCTCAGCCCTGCAGTGAGAACACAGCAATGGGCATGCTGGCACTGCTGTCAGGAGCTGAGAGTAATTGCTCTCAAATCTCAAGGGCTGTAAAATACAACTCCTCCTGTTGTTTTTGCCAGTCAGAATCAGACATCTTCACTTTGTGAATGACTGGGACTGATAAGGGAGAAGTGTTCTGGGCAGAAGCTCTGGGTCAAAATGCAAAATTCAGCAAAAGACCATTTTCAGTAGGAAATCCAGCAGTGTTTTTCTGATAGGGGCAAGACACTTTTCAGGTATAATCTACAGGGACTGCTAAAATTTACATTTCAAACAACGTCTAGAGAAAGCAGAAAAAGGGGAGAAAAAAGAAAGAAAGGTGTCTCCAGTTAACAACAACTCTATTTTAGTTAAAAGCAATATGCAGAAGGAGATACCAGTGACATCCACAGGAATAAACTAATCACTTCACTAAAAAAAAAAAAAAACCAAAAAACCCAACTTATTTTGCACTGAAATAGCCACAATTTTCTATGCTTGCAAGTACTATGTTACGAGGGGTGAAGAAGGTAAGATAAAGTTGAGTTTGGTTTGATTTAGCATGCTCAGCATGCTGTTTCTTGCTTGGAACTGAATCTTTTTCTGTCATACAGTTGCAATCATTCATTCTGTTCTAAGACTTTATATGAAAAATTATGTTTTCCTCACACTTTTGCTGGTGCAAAGCAATAAAACCTTGCTGCACTCAGCTCAAGCTTGACTATGATTTAATCTGTTATTTTATTGCTGGATTTATTCTGGATATTTTAAGTTTGTGAAAGACTATTGTTTTGATGTAGTATCTCAATACAATGGTAACAAATTTGAAAGTAATTCACATGATCTAAAATTATTTTGCAAAGTTTGTCACCTTCTGCTCATGCCAATGCAAGCTAGGGACTTTTCAGTTTCTCTCTATTTCACTTGTTGGTGTTTTGCCGTGCGCTGGAGGTGACTGCAGTCACAAGGATCAGGGAGAGAGAACGGTGAAACAGAGGACCATCAAGCAAGTTGTCCGTAACTCTTCTATAAAGTCAGCTGCAGCTGCTTTACAGAAGATCTGTGATAAAGAAACCAAAGCTCTACATACAGAAGGAGAATCAGTTCTGTGTGGAGATACACATAGCTGTTAACATGGGATATTACTTGAAAAGTGATGCTCATTTTAAACTCTGGAAAAATTATGATGCAACACACAATTATACACACAAATATACTAAACCTTTTCCAGTGCCCAGTAGCCAGACCTACATTAGCAAATACTATGGCAAAACATGAATGCATTTGTGGATACCTTAGTGGTGAACACTGGGAACCCAGCATCCATTCTAGACGTATTTCAGAGATCAGCTCCTTTTCCAGTGACAGCAAAAGAGCAACAGGCAGCAAGAACCTCTGATACCTGCCTTCATTGCCTTTATGGCCACAGGGCTCTGGGGATCAATTGAACAACTGTCACACCATGACCATGAAGAATTTATTTTAACAATAGTAATACTAATTGACTAAATAAAAGTGAGTTATTATGGAGCATACTTCTCTTTTATGAGAGTATATGTAGAAGAGTAGTATATTTGTCTTATTTTTCTCCTTGCTTGAAAGAAGACATGCCAAACTAGACATATTCATGAAGATGTATTTTCACACTCACTGCTTTTACAAGGACTTACAGTGTTTACAGCAACAAATTCCACCTGACATATTGCATTTCCTAGGCTCTATTTATCATAAGTAAAAGGCACTTTTGAATGCCCTAAGCACAATAAACAAAAGTGTTAGATTACACAACAACCAAAACACCCCAAACCAACCCTGACCCCCAAAACAGGAGAGACGAATCCCAAAAAAGATGGGGAGGGGGGGAGGGGAAGGGAAAGTAGTAAAGTTAGACTTGAAATGAGATTCTGAAACGTCAGAAATTAGAGAAACAAACTTTCTAGAAAGAGGAATTGATATAAATGGCACTTCATATTTGAACATCCCACCTGATTCCTAATCAATGCCCCACAATAATCGCTGTCTTTGAGATCCCTGTAACTACAGTGTGGTACACATCTCCCCCATTAGCCTACCACCTGCAAGATTGTGGAAGCTGCCTTTGCACTTGTCATTTCCAAGCACAGTTGGTGCATAAGGAATATGATTTTGATGCATCCAAACTGAGTCCTCTGACTTAGTGGGAAACACTTCAGTTTCTGACAGTCCCAAACTTATTCCAGGTAGAAGACTTTAATTTGGCTTTGTGACCCTTGGGAAGAAATATGGCTTAGCCATGTTTTCTCCTATCTTCAGCAGAGACTGTGAAACCCTGTTTTGTCACAAAACCAAGAAGCCAACTTGGATCAGTGAGTAACCAGAATACTCTTTTTGGGTTGACCTTTTTACAGTTGATTTGGACTACTGACAACACACTTCTTCACATGTCCCAAACAATATCTGCTTCGAGGATTTCTATAGGATGGTAACTTTTGCACCCATCTGTATAAGAAGGGGTCTCACTCTTTTTACACTTGTCCCTCTTCAGAACTTTCTCTTTGGCTATATAGTGGCAATGAAGTCATAATAAGCCTCTTATGGAGTATGACCCTGCTCTGTATTTGAGCTCTAAAGTACCAATTGCAAATAAAGGAAATGAAACTAACCTCCACCTTTGGGAGCCAGTTTGGACTTATAACACAGTAGTCTCTAATTGGCATACTATGATAGCCCTACCAAAGTAGGAGAAAAGAGGAATACTTTCAAGATAGTCATACTGTTTTATCAAGTGTTTATGATAAGCATTTATTATACACTGATTTTACCCCATAATTTACAGCTAGCCAATCTGGCTTGCAGAAAAACCTGTTCTTCCCATCCTTTGCCTTTCTCTTGGCACCTTCAGTTTTGTGGGTTTGTGTTGTCACAACAGTGCACCCATGGACCACAACACTCCTGTTCTACAGCAACATGGGGGGACTTGGAGGTCTTGTCTTCTTCCCCAAGGTCCTGCTCTTTCCTGAAGGTCTTGCACAACAAATGGCTATAGCCACTACTTCTGCTAGTCTCTGCAATTTAGTTCAAGTCCAATTCAAGAGAACATCTTTATTTATGCATGAGTCCGTTCCTGAATTACAGTGCCAAACAAATGCAGGAGACAAAACAGAGATGTGAAGGGAGACAGAAATATCCTGGAGTCCTTGATGGCTACACTGCTCCATCTCTTGGACCAGAAAGGCTGTACCTCTAAAGAGAATCTGACCATTATCATCTTTCCTACATACAGGAGCAGGTCCACTCTGACAATTGAAAAGGTGTGACAAACTAATCTACAATGCACTTTCAGGAAGAGCTTTAGAAGATCTGCACTTAATGCTCCCACTCAAGCTGACACTAAAATAACCTCTGGATCAGGGCTGATAGAAGATCCAGCAGTTGCATCCGTGAAGTTAAAGAACAATTCCCAGTAATTCCAATGGAATAAAAATGAATGAAAAATTTCATTACCTTAAAATAAACAGAATTCCAGGGGAACTAAGCTATGTTCCACACAGGTTTGATTTTACTATTTTTCACCTTATGACTGTATAGATTTGATAACATGGGAAATTTAGAGTTAATTTTAAAAAGCGTGCAGAAATTTCTGCCTACTGCCTTCCCTTTTGCCCTTGGCTGTTTTGGCTTTGTTTTGGGTTAGTTTGGATTTTGTTCTTCTTGGTTTTTTGGGGGGAGGAGCAGGGGTGAGGGAGGGTGACAGCTGTTTGTTTTGGGTCTCTAAAGCTAGAGATAAAGTAAACTCATCATTATAAAGAAGGGTATAAAAAAAAAATTATGTGAAAACATGTTCATCACTATCAGTCTTCCTATTAAAGAAGTCTTCTGCATTTGCATGGTAAGCCTAGAAAATATTTTAGAAACAGTATCTGTAAAGCAGGGATGTCATCACCCTGTACCGTTGCTAAATGTAAGTGGCAGGTAATACTCATGTGCTGGATTTTCTTTAGCAAGCACAGCAACGTACACAGAGCAAGGATTAAAAATAATCAATATGCTCTCCAACACTGTCGATAAGCTCCCAAGCTGCAGAAGACTGCGACATACGGATTCTTCCTCTCTGAGCATCTGTTGTACACTTTACCTCCTTTATAAAGCCAGAAATCAAGGTTTTTCTGTAAGATGCCTGTGTGGCGTAGTAGGGATTTTCAACAGAATCCGATAATGTGTAAAACCACAACTCAGTTACCCTATTGTGCTGAAAATACCTTAGAAAAAGAAGGTTGCAACAGAACACAAAACCTGAATTCAATAAACTCAGTAAGGTTGATGCACTATTCAGGTTAAGACACCGTAAGGCCATTAATCCGTCAGGAAAGATGTCCCTGGAAAAATATCATTCTGTGTATATCTATTTGCAAGCATTCATTTTTTTCTTTTTTTCCCCAAACCTTGTTATAAGTGTTAGAGGGGAAATTCTGACCCATTTTGCTTTATAAGACCTTGGAATCCAAGTAATGGAGACACTGCACAGGGATCTACAGGTAAGCCATGGAAAGATCAGCTACTCAAACTTTCTTGTAACTGAGACATCTTGCACTTTAGCTGCTAAAATAACTAGAAGCAAGATTGATCTGTGTTGTGCCTGAATGAATTGCTACAAGTATGGGCAGATGGGGATTACATGGGGGGCAAAAAAGAAATTATAAAAGCAACATGAAATTCAAAACTATAATTTACCAACCAAAGACTTTCATATTTATACAAGAGGAAACACAATTAGTGCTGTGCAAACCAGGAAGCTTTAAAAAATAACAAACACAAAAAACAACACTCAGAAAGCACTCATGCTGTAGAGATGCCATGTTTTTTGACTCATGCTGTAGAGGTGCAATTGTCTCTACAGATGGATTTTATATTGTTTTGGTTTTTTACTGTGTAAGATAACAACCCAAAAATCTGAAAGCTGTTCTGTTTGTCTGAGAGTGAACTTCTCAGAAATGAAAAATAAACAACACTCTTGCTTTGGAAGGAGATTCTAAAGAGTGAAAATGTTAAGTGCAATTTATTCCAAGCTGTATTGTATTGAAAAACAGGATGCAGATTTTATTAATAAGAAAGCCTCAAACCCAATACTTAAAAGAACCCCAACAACAAAAACAATGAAACAAAACAGGACAGAGGGAAATCTGGCAGTTAAAGTGTTTTTAAACAAGAAATCAGAGGCTGAATGACACCATAAAACAGAGGGAGAACATCCCAGATCTTCATAGATAGACTTGTTCCATGTTATTCTTCTTTGGACAACCAAAAATCAAATAACATGTGCAAACAGTTTCACTAACCAATCTGAATTTTCTTTCAATTTCTCATTTCTCTAGGGCCTTTTCCCCTTTATGCCTGGAACAACTCCCTAAAGACAGGCAAAGTCTCACAAAGTGAGGTGTTTACACTAGCTCCTAGAAAATATTTAAATTTTATTCTATTTTAATACTACTTCCTTTTCCAGTTCTCCAGCAAGAACTACTACAACATGGGACCTCCCTTAACTGTTTTTCAGCAAAGAGACAGACATCCCCAAGAGACTATTGTCAAAAGTCAGAAAGGACAGGCTCCAGCCTCAGGACAAGGGAAAACTCCAGCTTCCACATGCTGACAGGTTCACAAACATGAAAACAAGAAGTTCTTTCCCATCAACCTTTGACTATACCAAAGGAAATGTCCTAAGTCAAACATAAAAAATTGAACAAAAAAACAGATGGAACAAATATCTACCTCAATCTGGGTGGTGTTATCATGGCCCTCTTCAAGCAGCAGGTCTGTGAAACCCCCTGGCTCAGAGGAATCCTGCCCCATGCTGGCTCTGTTGGTGTCGACTGATTTAAGAGACTCTGAGTGCCTTCTCCACCTGTGGCTGCTTACATGTGAATCCACTTGCACATTTACCTCCACTCGAGGGAAGCTCTGAACAACTTCATAAAACACACCTGTTTGACAAGAGAAAACAAAAACCCCAGGATAATGAGTGAGCAGAACATTGGTTTACTAATCACAATTGAAAACCTAAGAATTTTTTTGTAAAGGTTCTGAACAATTCCATAAAATAGGTATTTATATCTCTGAAAAGGTTTCTATAACATAAGTATTTAAAAGAATAGATAGAATATTGTACTTGTTACCAAATTCAGGAATTTGGACTAAGTTTTGCAAACTTCTCTAAATATCCCAAATGTTTTATTTTCTTTCTTTTTTATGTCTGGGAAAAGTTTTTTCCTGTAACTTTTGTAACTTTAATACATGCCTACCCATAGTTGTCCCTTTTCAAAACAAAATAAATCTAACAAAAATATTTTAATCATCTAACAAAACAAATGTAGAAGAAGCAAAGAAACACTTGTACAGACTTAGTTTTCCTACTAATTTTATGTCAAAAGAGCTGGAAGCCATGGTGAAAGGCAAATAAACATTACGAAACATGTGAAATTCTCATAAACATCTGCTCCACTGCAAAAATAAAGCTGCCCCACTGTACAAGTGATAAACATGAATGATGTGTGAAGTCTGCAGACACCCACTGTATCATCTGCAAAGGGTGAGCAGTTGGGTGGTGAGTTTTAAATATTCCTTTTGGGCTTCATGCTCATTCACAACTTTTTTCATACTAGTAAAACTATCAGCAAAACAAAACAATAAAACTATCACCAGACAAAATCATAAATTCTTTTATTTTGCCCAATCCAAAAATCAAGCAAACTACATTTCTGTTAACACCATCAAGAGAGGGTGAAGTAATTTAGCATATTTTGCACTAAAAATAAGATACACTTTTTGTACTGTCTTTGGGTCTAAAAGAAGTAGAGGGATGTTCTGTACTATTCATGTGCCAGGAAGAAGGTGATCTGTTTCAAAAACCAGAAAAAAATTAACTCTCAAGAGAAGTGGCAAAGTAAAAGAAAATACTGAAAGGGTAAAAAACGGTAAATAAACTATTTGCAGAAATATTTCCATTGCTTCTCTTTAACAGAAGCTCCTGAGCAAAAGAAGGCATCATTTTCAAAGTCCTTACTAAGCATCGTGTATCACCTGGGTACAGAGGAGATGGGAAAATAGAAAATTGCCTATCAAAAGTTTAAATAAGAAAGATTTTCCTCCATCACAGCAGGAAGAGGTATAGCAGTCATGGGCATAGGAAAGTCTGCCAGACATTGTTCTTGACAGACCAGAAAGTGTTTCAATACAGAAACAGTCTCTAATACACTTTAGACTCTGGGTGGTTTCATTTTTTTTATCAAACTCCCACAAATCTACTACTTATTTCTATTTCTATTACTATTTGATCAGTCTCAACCAAACTGAAATCAATGAGCTGAAGGTGTTTTGTCACCTAGAGAAATTAGAAAGTGGTAGACATGCAAAACAAGCAATCTCAAGCCGTATCTTTCCTCAGACCCCAAGTAACCAGACTTCTTTTCTTTTAACTGGTGGCTTTTTGAAACCTGTTTCCTTGCATTTCTTAAAATCCTTAGAACATTGTCTCCAACAAATTGCTGCTGTGCTCCCTATTTTATCAGGCAATCAGCAGCCAGATGCAGAGGGACAGCTCAGTGGATGAGCTAAGTTATTCCTCCACAGTCCTTTTCAAAATCTATTCAAAGCAGCCCTCCCTGCTTCAGCTTGCAGGCGCTTCACCGTGCTGGTTATGGGGATAAGGCATCAGAAAGCTGACAGACATGGCAAACTTCTCAGATACAGGGGCAGATAAGCACCTTCTGCCTGTGATAGGCAGTGCCCGAGCCTGGATCCACGGAGGCAGTGTTTGCCCTCCTGCTGCAGCCGAGTCTGCCACTGAGACACCATGGCACTTTCTGTAAGGCACGGGGAACACTAGACACCTACAAATAGGGAGCCCAGGCCACAGTATATCAGGTACACAATCCATTCTTCAGAAGCTCCTTTTCTGACTGGCCTTGGTGGCTCAAAACCCACACTCAGGCAAAAAAAGGAATATTCACCCCCATTTTGCACTCCCACTCCAACCTGCTCTTTTCATGGCTAACATACATGCTTGACATGCTGAGGCAATCATCTAAATTAGCAAACAGAAAGTGTGAAAGGGGAGGCTTTTAAGTCTATTCACCTAAGCTAAGCTCCATTCATAATGGAAAGCAATTAAGCCTTGTTTTCCCACACTCTGAATAGAAATGAATGTGATTTCTAACCTTTAAGGTGTCCATAACATGAGCTACTTTTTAACATTATAATAATACAGTGACGGTGAGAAGTAGAAAAGTATATTGGGGTATTTCCACTGGCTTGGAAACTCTGCTTGGAAACTTTCTCTATATTTTCTTTTACAATATAATTGCATCATGGCATCTGCAAAATTTGGCTATGCCATTCCCCATTACAGAAATCTGTGAAGTAATTAGTGCACAAGAAGAGAGAAATGCACTGTATAGTTCCTCCTTCATTAAACCTTTTGCTTAAGCTACAGGGGATAGAGAGAGACAGGTGTGGGCTTTGCTGGGCCAGCTCTGCTCAAGCATGCTCTCTCTCTCTCTCGCTCTCTCTCTCTATTTATCCCAGCAGATCTCTAATGCTGAGAAAACGACCAACATTTTTGAAATGAACTGAACAGGATGTTTTACTTTTATGTAAATATAACTTAAATGTATACATTCTCAGATAATGGATCAATAAATTAATTTTCAAGTTGCAAAAGCAGGCAGCTCTTGAAGAAAAAGCATTCAGAAATCTACAATTCCAATACCTTACAAGTTAGAACTACTTCAGGTTTCTGGTTGAAATCTCTGTGTAGCTAATATATCACATAAAAGGCATTTTAGAGGAAATGTACCAAAGTATTATAGTCTTATCTTTTAGATCTTGGAGCTTGCACCTAATTAACACTGAAGGAGAACATGTCATTCAAATAATTTTGAAAGCAGCCAAACGCTGTAATATTTGATTTATAATAAAATCATAATGTTGGCAAACACAGATGAGTAGCAACTTGTTCAACTTGTATGAACAGAGAGACAAAACTACAATAAGCCTTCAAATCTGTCAAAGTTGGAATTACAGTTTTCAACTGATATTTTTATGTGCAAACCATAAGAGTGTTATATATAGTCCTGTCATTGGCATGCCCGTATCTCTGTGTGAAGGTCTATATGGCTGATACTGTACTACATTACTTAGAAAGTAATTAAAATAGATCACAAGTCTGTCTAATGAATATGTAATGAAGATGGTGTTTTGGTCTGATCCTTTAGCTCTTGTTCTTGAAATTTTCATAAAATTAGCAATGAAAATCATTGTGTCTGCAACCCCTTTACTCCTTGGGTTAAGTTGAATTTTAAGATTAAAGCTCTGTGGTGAATAAAGCTGGAGAGGCAATAGAGTGGGGTTAAGGGAAAGACATCTATAAAAGCTTTCACTGCTCTAAGATTATTTGGTGACTGTTGGCAAGTTCAGAAACTCTTGTCACAGTTGGCCAGTTCAGCCATTTGTAGTTGATGTGATTGATCAGAATGACCACTAAAGCCTTTATGGGAATAGAGGCATCATTCACACAAACTGCAAAGACCTGCACAGAGTATTTAGAGAAGACACTGAGGAAGGGGGATGGGTGAAAATTACAGGCAGACTCACTTTTGCTCACATCTAAGACAGGTGCCTCAAATTTCCTTGTTTACATGCTCACACAAAAAAGATTTTTGAAAGTTTTTTGCTTAAATCACTGGGTATCCAGATAATAGCCTTTTTAATACTTGAGCCTGCATTTTAAGTACTAAACAAGTTTTTAAACCATGTTAAACTAAACTGATGGAAGACACACATCTGAAAAACTGTATCTTGTATGTCAGGACCTGACTTTTGAGGTGGCTCTCCTAGTCTGAGTTTTTGGGCAGAATATTCATGTCTTGTGCTACAAAATACATAGGGCTGCTTAACACTCACATCATTAACATAAATCAATGCTGAAAGTGGACAACAACTGAATAAGTAGAGAAGTTTGTCCACTTCAATATTGTCAGTTATGCAAGGTGCTCCTAGAGATCGGAAATGCTGGACTACACAAGAAAGATTTGCTGAAAGGTAAGAAAATCCCTAACTGTGGTGGGGGCACAGGTTCTCTGCTTTGCCAAGCCTGCCCTCAAAGAAAAGGGAAAAAATTCTAAGTAAATTAAACCAAAATGTAACAGCAGAACCTGACAAGTAAGACAGCTCTTATTTAGTAAGGAAGTCTGATCTGCAGAAAGTTTTATTTACAAGGAAGATCTAGCTCACTTTAAAAGAAAAAAGAAACGTAATTTTATGGACAGCAATGCAACCAGAGGAGAAAGAAATCTTGTTTGGAAAAAAAAATGGCAAATATGTAAATAATTTTCCACTAATTCAACAGGTTTTGGGTTTTCCTCCCCCTTTCCATGAAGTCAAACAAAGTTTTTGAACGGTTCAGCACATCAGAAATTCAAAATTGCATTTTTGGAAAACGTGCATTATTTACATTTCATGATTGCACACATTTAAGCCAACTCCTCAATTTGACTAATTTCCTAAATTCACCATAATCAGCAAGACTTTTTTGTGAAAGCCTAGAAATAATCACACATTGAAATCTCTATCTACCAGATTGCTTGTGAGATATACTATCAACTTCTCAAATATGCCACAGCCCAAATGCCAGCAAAATCAAACGTTAAATATACAAATTTATTCATCAAGGGACTGAAAATCCTGTCATACCACTTTAGCTTAACTAACTTTCTATAGCCCATCTCATGAGTCTTTATTTCTATTATGACCACTTTTGTAAAGATGAGAAACCAACAAATGTTGGTCGAAGATATGAATACTGGTCCCATGAAGTTATAGACTCTTCAAAACATTAAAATTCCTTTAAGGGATTCTCCAAGTAGAGGGTTCATATACTGAGTGACAAATATCACAGCAAAAATCAATCATACTTCTCATAGGAAGAAAAATTTCTGGTTTAAATTAACTCTGCCTCTGAACAGCTCAGCATGACAGAGATTTCTTTTGCTGCTGTACCGGATTCATGGACTAGGATCAATTCCATTTTTCTGACCTTAATTTAGGAAAGATATAACAGATAAGTTTGACTTTCAATATGTCTATGATAGCAATATGATACATTTCTTAACAAATTTAAAAATTATTTGTAAAAACTATCCCACAAGTGACAAGGAGCAGACAAACCGATGTGTCAGTTTGGTTCATGATTTTGAAAACCACAAAAGACCAGAGCCTCCTAGTTTCATTTTAAAGTTTGGCTGAGACTGCCAAAAATAATATATGGGAAAATAATGCTTAGCATGATCTTATTTTTGCCAAATGGGATGAGAATTTCTGTGGCCTGCAAAGGGAGTCAGAGGTTAACGATGATAAAATACTGAATGATGGAAGATGATGATCACTGTAGTGGTATTGAATTCTGTGCTCAGAACAACAAACAATATCTAAAATAATAACATCACTATCTTGATGTATGTTTTCCTTGCAGTTATACAATAAGTAGCAATTAAGACTCGTGCAATACAGAGTTAGTATCAATAACAGATATTATGGTAGGGTAACAAGATAACTGGTAATTTCCTGACACATCCATTTTATCAGCTATATGAACTCAGACTTTTCCCTTTGCAAGTGCTTCCTATTCAATAACTATTTTTCACCACCACACGTGGTCCCAAAGAGCATATTACCACACTTCTACAACTTTATCTTTGTCACAACTATAACTGCTGCAGGCTGGATTTTATTTTTTTTTAATTAATAGATTTACTCTCACTTTGTAATCATTTATGTATTTATACTGGTATAAAATGATATAAGCAAAGTCAAGGTCTGAGTCCACTGGTAACAATACTGTTATTTTGATTAGCATACATCAACACTGAGGAAATATTTTCTAATTCCAGCTTTACTCATATTCTCCAGCTACATAAACATAATAATGTAATATGCACATTGAATTTACATGCACATTGGATTATCAAGGTACAGCATAGAAAAGCAGGAAGTTAACACATTTTAAATAATTTGATGTTTTCTGATTAACCATTGTAGCAATAATGTCAAAATGCTAATTCATGTATAATTTATGTCTTTTCTGTTCAAACCTCCCTATATCACAAATCTTGCTAAGCCACAAAATTATTTGTTTAAAAAGCAGCAAAAAGTAAAGAATTCAACAAAAAAATGTCCTGCTAAGAGAAATGGAGATCTTTCCATAATATTCTATTTATATGCAAATTCTTGCTTTTCCTAACTTGATTCAAAGGTTTTCCAGAGAATACTAATACCAGCTGTACCTTATTTAAACACATTGCAAAAAAGTTTATAAAGGTTTTTTTTCTGATCAGTAACTGGATTACAGTAGGATTGTAAATGTCGGATAGTAGCCTAAGAGTTATCTCCATTGCCTCCACCTCACAGTTCCAATTTGAAAGCATCTTTATTTTTCCTCAAGGATTCAGCAAACCTAGGCACTAGAACAACCCAGGGACACCAGAGAAAAGCATACAAAAAATGAACTAGGCATTCATAATTTGGACTGCAGCATATGTTTGCAACTCCTTTTGCATGACTTGTCGAGAAAGAAGACATCAAATACGTGGGATATAACAAACTCTGTTAGCTTGGCTAATTTATGCCCTTCCCACCACTCAGTGCCAAATGCAACTTTGGTAGAAGGATTCTCTTCAGTTTTAGCCTGAGGAAAAGCCAAAGGCTAAGACAGATGCAAGCCCATTGTTGAAAAATGGATTAGCACAGACAGCACACACAGTGCCTCTGTGCTCTGTAGCATGCAGAGGCAAGGAGCAGTGATTCCAGTGACGCTGCTCTGGCCAAGACACCATCGGTTAGCTTTCCACAGGCTTGTCACTCACTGGTGCTGGAGCACCATCAGAGGTTAATTGGCTTCCTGGGTAGCCCTGTCAGGCTGACTTCGAGTCAGGCACAAGGATCAATGTCAGCATTCACACCAAAGGCAACCAGGCAGGATTTGGTTGTTCAAGCAAAGAGAAAACGGGGCTCACATACCAGCACAATGTATATGTGTATAGACAACATCATCCTGGGGGCACAAAGTAAAGCCTGAGCAACCTGGCATGCTGGAAATAAGAGAAGAAAGGTGGCATAACACCTTGTCAGGTGCAACAAAGACTGATGGACACACAGATGAAGGACTTCCTTTCCTCCCTTGTCAGGGGTACCCAACAGATTGAAATCACCATGTTAATAAGTTTGTCTGCAAACAGGGCCAAACTCCTAGGCCCTTTACTAGCTCCAAGGAGATTTATTAATCAGTCTGTGGCAGAAGGACAAACTGCCACCTACATAAAGAGTGCAACTTCTCAGATGTCAGCCTGACCTGGACACCTCAAAGAAAGGCAGTCATACAATGTAGGCCCAGCATGACTTAAATATGGCACATTTCTCCTGCTGTGTCCTCTACTCCCTCTGTCCCCATCACAGGAGTGGAAAGGAAGTGGTTTGTAGTATTAGATTTTCACAGAGCTCAAGATTTGGAAAACTGGAAAATGAGCAAGCAATTGCTGTTGCCCAGAAATGTGTGGCAGAGAATACAATAATATTTGATATTACAAAACCTGAAGAAAAAAGCTGCTGCAATATTTCTTCCAGTGGAATGGCAAAAGAGAGTTTTTTGAAGATGGGAAAATTACAATTTGCAACTGTCTGTGGAGACAAACTTTTCTTCAGCTAAATGCTAAATGCACACATCGATTTCAGACAGAACTTAAAATTTAAACCCCTTCATTTTCATCATGGACTAATTAAGGAAATTCTATATCTTTCATATTCTGCACACAAAGGTTTCCTAGACCAACAGTAACTCAGGATTTAGAAAGATTAAACCAGATACAAGTAAATTGATTGATCATTTATGGAAGTAATGAATTAATTCAATAAACAGTGAAGGCTTAGTGCCAGAACTCACTACACTGTGGTGTCAAGACAGGGTTTTCATAAAATGTCCTGCAAAAAGTAAAAGAAGTAACTTGGCATGTTCAAACAGAGTTGCTCCAAGAATCAGGAAAAATAAAGGTGGTCTCACTGGGCTTATATGGCAGGGTTATATGTTTTAAGTCATCAGTGACTGAGGAATATACTAAATGTTAATACTTAAAAATTCTTAAGATAATTTTAACTTACTTTTCTTGCCTTTATAGATACAATGAATTATGCTTACTGTGTTTTATTCTTGACACCTTTTTTGTAGAGATGGGATGGTCAAGAAAAGCAAATGCTATTTAAAAAAAAAAAAAAGACATTGAAGCTTGTCTCAAGGTCTCTTTGCCCTCAACCTGCAATTGTTTTTCAATTTAAATTTATTTATATATTTATCCACTCATTTCTGTATATTTTATTCCAAAAGAATAGTACAAAACTTTAAAAAATAGGACATATTGCTTCTGTTTTCATTCATATGCATTAAGTGTTTTAAGGACTTCTGAAAACAGTAGTGATTTTAAACAATAAGGTCTCCAATCCGGCCCAGTGCAGTAAGTCAGTACCATAGATATGGTCCTCTCTAAGTGCAGTCACTATTGAAATCAGAACCTTTCAACTTTCCAGGAAGCACAAGAGAAACCTAATTAACTATGGTAAATATATATGGTGTATATTTTCACAATAGCTCAATTGATACTTCTCTTTTGCAACCTGTAAGATGCAGATAATGATGCTCACTTTCTCTGTTAAATGTTACTGATGACAAGCACTAGATAATAGCTACACGCTATTTTATTACAGAAAGGCCATTGTTTATTTCTTTCAGACTCTCTGTTGGCAAACTATTTTCTGTCTTATGTAATGAAGATTAAATTTGTCACCAAAATTACAATGGGTCTAAATGCCTTCAGCCTTTTTTTTTTTTTCTAATTATTATTACTATTTTCATAACACCTTCTCATTTTAGCTTCAGCTAAAATCAGCAAATCAGCTAAAATCCTAGATCAGGAGATCTGATGGAGAAAAATATCGTGTTTCTAGCACACTAATGAGAGGAAATTAGAGTAGAGACTGTTTTTAAGCTCTGGCACAAAATTTGCCTTGCTAGACCTGATGTGGGATCAAAAAAAAAAAAGTAAATCATACATTAAGAAGGAATTGTTGTAGAAATGTGTTTAGAGTCAAAGAACTGCTGTATTAAACCCATCAAGAATCAGAGACACAAGAATTAACTTGATTTGAGATATGAATGATAGGAAGACATTCTTTGCTTGGCAGAAAATAAAGTAATCCATTTGAAAACTGGCAGAGATACTGGAGAAACAGAAGATAAAATATTGCATCAATCTTGAAACTTGCCAAAGCAATGAAATTATCCAGCAAAAGTTTAATTGGACTGCCCGACTCATGAAGTATTGAATATTGCCTTTGTCTTCTCCCAAAAGACAAACTAGTACTGTGGCTCATGCAGATCTGGGGAGGAAAGTGCAGGAAGGGCATGATTTCACAGTTTTTAACTGATGAACAGAATTGTAAGGATTCACCTCCCATAAAGGCATTTTAGGACTTACAGATAACGCCTAGGTTTTTATATATGTTACACTTGACATGGTTAACATGCACTCACACCATGCCTAAATAAAATGAGGGAACTACATTGCTGGCATTTACTTTTAATACACATAACTTACATGGTACTTAGTTATTTGGATAGACATGTTCTGGGAGAAGACTGAATAAATGTGGTTTTCTTCTTCTTTATTATACACCTTCCAATTCTACCACAGCATTTCCAAGAAAAAGCATTAACAGCTTTGCAGCATTCCTGCTGGGGTGGCCTTGCCATGTACATACATTTCACCTGTGCTTTTTTTTTCCAAAAAGGAGGCAGAAATGGATACTGCCATGTTGCAAAGGACATAGTGTTTTGGAAGCTGTGCAGGGATGAGCCAGCTCAAATTACATCAGTTTACAATTAGTAAGGGACAGATTTACAACTCCCTGCTGTGCCAGTGCTTTTCTAAGGGGAAGATAAGACATTATGTAATGTGTGAAGATCATGACACATTAATCATCACACAGAGTATGTTATTTTACTTTTCAGAGGATAAAAAGAATAGAGGTGACACATGCAACAAGAGAGTTCAGTTTCTTAAAAAAAACCCCACAAATGTGCCCAAGTTCTTTGGAGGAGCTTATTTTCTAAATGAACCTGAGTTTATAGGAACTCTAATTTGGTAGACTCAATGATTAGATAGATGCATGAGAACAGTACTCAGTGTATTAAGAGAGCAGAAGGAATGGCTCTATGAGGAAGAGACCTTCCTCACAAGATTGTTTGTTTCCTTCTTGGGTAATCACTATGATGTAGAGTATTTATATTTCTATTCAGCCAATTGCTCCGTCTGTTGCTCAGGTTCCTTATTATCACTGTACAATTACTTTTGAGTGTTTACTTTCTAATAAAAGAGAAATACCCATGTATGGAATGATTTGGGAAAATAAGTCAGTCAAAACCTATGTTGTTAGACAGAGACTTACACATCTGTAAAATATACTTGAAAAATCACCTGTGTTTCTCCTCATTCTCCTCACTACAGATTTTATTTCTAAGAAGCACATAATAATGCTGTCTCGATACACTATTTCTTTTCCCTTTCCAAACAAAGAATAGTGCCAGCAGTCAGCTATGATTCCCCATACCCTGCCCATGAGATTCAATGACAGTAAAGCACTAGCCAGTTGCACAAAAAGACATATTTTATAGTAGTCTTATATTTCTATGTCACAGCATCTTGCTGCCAAGGTTTTAACCCACAGACTGGCTGACAGCCTATCCAGAGCCAGAGCAGCCGCAGTAAGGTTTGGAAACCTGGTCTCCACATCTTGCAACAGAGAACAGATTCAACAACAGCTCGACTTCATTCAGTGTTGTAAAAGTTCAATGTGAAGAATTACCTGATTCCTGGAAATGAATACAATGCTAGAAATCGTACTTAAAATTCTCAAGAACATATTCCTAGTAATCTTTGTTCTATTGCTAATTAGCTCAATGATAATTTAGGCCACAAACTCTCCCTCCATAACACATACATTCACACTGTCAAAGCACTCACATCTCATGCAAGTCCCAAGCTGGTGAACTTTAATGGAACTTTAACAGCCTCTAGAACTACTTATCTTCTACATGGCTGTCAGTTCCATTCCACTGAGGAGTTAATCTTAAAATAATCTGTCTTCTTGCTGAATGCTGACTGCCTTTCTCATCATGTACATCTCATTTACTCAGACAGAGACACTTCAGTCTCCACAGATACATCCATGTCTGAATTACAGAGGGATAAATTACCAGTTCCTGGATATCTAGGTGTCTTGGCCAAACAATTGCTAAGCCTGCAGACTGGCTGTCCTTGTGCAGTACGTCCAACAGACTCATCACTTCCAAATACACTACCATTAGCAGGCCTGGTCTACAGGTCTCTTTTCAGATAAATGTAAGGGCTAGGCTATCTATCTGTAAAGGATGCAGTCAGATTCAGTCAGTAAAGGACTGGCAGACTACACATCCCTACCTTACCAAAGAGCTGGCTTGGTCACCTCTCCTATCTGCCTGAGCAGCTCTCTTGGTCCTGTTTTTCATTTTCAGAAAACATGTGCCCACTGTGACAGAACTGTCTCTCGCAACTCACAGAAGATTTTTCTTCTTATATCAGGTAAACTTACAATCCCCATAGATTTTTTAAACTGTCTGTCTTGCTTCCTCTTTTGGCTCAAATTAGTCTTCACTATTTTCTGGAACACCTTCAAAAGCAGGACACCTTGCTAGGACTGTAGGTGTTCAAGTCCTTCCTCACATTTGTAACATCCAACAAATTTGGGAGGAAGTCTGTTAAACACTAACCAGAGGTGACAGCAAATGCACACTTGATTAAAAGACTAAACCTGGTTTTGCAGCCCATTTATTGTATGCATGTTAGTCATGTGAAAGTTTCTCATAGTTTGGTGCATTTGGGCACCTTGCTGGCTCTAAATGAGCCCTCAAAACCACTGACACTTCCATGAACTAGGGCCTTTCAAAGGCCTTTTATTTAACTGAACTTTATTGCATAACTCATGGTGGACATTTTTCCTCTTTTACATTAATGGTAAACCAAAACCTCACAACTTCTTGTGCCCCAAATTAGTCTCACTTCTGCCTGGTCATACCAAAACTCAAAAGATTTTCCACATAGTGTATTCATTCCTTCACATGATTATGCTAAGCTGTTTCTAAGCATCTGTCCAGTATAATCTCTTTGTAAAAAAGTAAGAAGCATATATCACTTTTTACCTAGTCCTGGAAGAGACAGCACATTTCAGCCTCCTCCTCTCATATAAATGCAGTACGAAGGGAGAGAGCAGCAACATGCTTTATTACTCCCATCAGTTTTGCTGAAATGAGACTGAAAGCTGTGGGAGAAAACTTTTGGTGTCATTAATACAGCCTCTCTGCAGGAAACACAGGCTCATCAATATATTGTTTTTCACCTTAAGCTTTAAATATGAGTGATTTCACAATTTCTTTTCAGTTTGTAATGCATTCAACTATGGGCAAACTGAATCTTGCTTCTCTTTTTCTTGCAGAATTTTGTCTTCTCTTCCCCTACATGTGCATATGCTCCCACTCCTCACTGTCCGCCCTGCCCCAGACACCTCCTCCCCGCACCCCTGTGGGGTACAGAAACACAGACTGACTATTCCCTATGATGTTCTTGGACTCCAAGTCAAATGTCTCCCCATCCAATCAAAGTTGTCTTTCCCATACCTTGAATGATAGTTTTTATTAGAGGCTCCACCACCTGGAGCCTTGACAGTTCCATCCCACCTGGTACAGACCTATACAGGGAATTCATCCTTTTATAGCTTTACTTAGGTTTCCTTCTGCCCCCAGTTCAGTTAATCAGCACTTTTCAGCCTTACTCTGATCATCTCCCCTTTCCACAGCTGCACATCTGGAGTGACTACTCCAGATCAACCTGTGCTCTCCCAGGAAGAGGTACATTTTCAGACCACAGGTTGCATCACTTTTGTTTAGCCCAGCTGCAGGGAGGAGGAGGAGCAGAGCAGGGAGAAAAAGGTGATGTTGCATGCAAAGGCTGTCTCATAGCCTCAGCCATAGGCTTTAGCCCAACTTGCCTGCTACCTCTTCCCAATCTTATTGTCTTGAATCCGATGTTATCCTCTCCAGTGACCTGTCAGAGGAAGATAAAACAGCTGAGGGGAGACTACTGCATGTAGTTCTGCAGTCAGAAAATCACTGCTCTGAAAAGCAACGTGACAAGTCTGAACTCTATTTTGCTACAATATATTTTGTCAGTATCACAGAAGGAACCTTATTTCTCATTTAAAAAATTTAAAATTAGGACCTTTCTTATATGAACTTAAAATCAGAAATTTGTTACATTATTAAGTGCATAGCAACAGCACTGGACTCATTCTGCACCCTTCAAACTGTGAACAAAGAACATACATGTTTTAATTTATGGAACAGTCTATATGCATATTATGATCTATTACTGTTCCATGAATAAATGTGGCATAAATCACTAAGAAAGTCAAGGCAATGGCAAAAGAGCAAAGTGGTTTGCATGCACATGGGGAAGGAATGAAATGACTATGCATGTTGAGTTCAGTGAGATGCCAAGATTCCAGGAAAAGCAGAAGATAATTTACTGATGATATCTAACATATAGAAACACCATAAAGCTCTAGTCAAGGAGGGGAGTGGAGGCGAGGGGAGGGGCTCCTCTTGCTTCTTTAAGAAAACTCAGATTTTAGAAAGCCCAGAAAAAGACAGAATTCTAAAATTATTGTTTACTGATGAAAGATGCATCATATATCTAACAAATTGGTATCTTTAAATCTCACAAAATGATCTATGAGCCCTACATTTTGCAGTACAGTGAACAGGAATACTTGCTGGTGCTCTGCAAAGAGCTGATTAGTCACAGCACGTTGTTTCCTCAGTATTCAGCTATTAAACAACACTTAAAAAGTTAAACTCATATTAAATATTTATCTGATATTTATTGTTCCATGTAAGCAATTGCTGCAAATGCCACAGGAATACTATTCCATTGCCAGAAAGAGGATTATCATCTATGCAATGGCAAACCGGCTGGGAAGCAGGCCCATGAGGCAACATCTTTGTTGAAACATGAATTTGTGAACCCTCTGGCCAGCACTGCTTAACATGACTGAGCATGTCACATTTTGCAGGTGCCTGACTGAAGCACCCTAAAGAGACATAATTTTTGCAGACTGACCTATTAACACTTTCTGAACATCATTCCATCCAGAACATGTCCCCACATCTACCAACACTTGATCTTCTGGTTCTTCTCATTAGTAAGCTCAGTCTCTTCCTTATATTAGCACTATGCCCACACAGTTCCAAGACTTCGAATTATAATCTGTTCTGGAGCATAAATGCAAGTGTGACTGCCTGGAGATCTAATGATTTCAGTGGAGTTGTGGGTGCTCAGAGCACCTCTGATGTCAAGCTGCTTCTAGTATAGGATGGTGTCTGACTGGAAATGGTAGCCTCTCTGAAATATTAGCTGTGGAAAACTGAATTGAAATCAACTGCAACAGACTCTCAGATTTCTGGAAACAGGCAGTGCTACATTCTCACAAATGTATGTGCCTCATACAACATCACCTCCCCAGCTTTTAAATTCTCTTGAATACTGCACATCTGAAGGTTGCTCCAGCTCTAGTGTTACTGTGTTAGTTTTCCTCCACAGACAAAACCTTTTCTGTCCTGAATAACCTGAAATTCTTTAAACCTGAAATATTCTGGATGATCAATACAAAAGGTTTTTCCCATTATGTATTGAAGATGTTCAGGAAATGTGTCTGCCTGACAATAACTCCTTTTCAGATCCTTTGACAGTGTTCTAAACTTCAATTTGGCATACAAATAACCTCATTTTTCTCAAACTAGCACCCACTAACACACTGCCTGCTCCGAAATTCCCTGTCATTACTAGGAAAGTCAACATTGGTTCACTGTCAGACATCTGCATTTTCAGGTCAGTAACTACCATTTCTGGGGAGAAGAAAGGCTTGTCAAAAAGGACAAAGTTCAAGAACACAACACCCCTATTAGCATAGTTAAGTTCTAGTCAAAATAGCTTTTTCATTTCCTTATTTGAAATTAATCCCTCACCCCAATCAAATCCAGATGTCTGGTGTTTATTTATTTATTTATAGTTTTTAGAAGAAGGAAGTGATGTAGGTATGGTAAGAAACAGTTTGAAGCTCTCAGAAAACGCTTTGATCCCAGTAGCCCTGCTAAAATTGTTGTGAAACATGATTATTTTTCTCAACCAAAATGCTATGAACTGTATACACTCAAGCTAACTAAAAGAAAAAAGAGGAAAATTGAAGTCCTTTTAAGCACTTTATATGTATTTCTACCCTGAATTGTGATTCTAGACAAATGCAGCTACTTTCTCCTTTATTTATTTATTGAAAATGCAATCAGCAATGAAGTTAATTTGTGTCTGACCAAGGCTCTTACAGTAACTGATTACTTACAGATGTCAAGTCTCCAAGTGAAATTTTTGCCACCTGTTTTCAATTTCAGGATTGGCAGTTTTGTATTTCCACAGCTTACTGACCTAATGCAGGGCTATACCATCTGTTGTTGTATTCTCCATGCTCAATCATGAGTTTCCACAGGACATCAACAACACCAGAATAGCTTTATCAGGTTCTCTCCTTTATACAAGGAAGCATCCAAAATATTATAGCCTGGAAATATCAGAACTGTCTTCCACATCAAAAAAAAGCTGTAGATGTAACACTGATTACTTTTATAGTAAGTGGTTTCATTCAGGGTGCAAATATGGTTTATTTATATGTCAAATTAACTATATCAAGATGTTTCCATGTATTGCCCAAGCCAACTTTCACTGCATTTTTATTTGGATATCCATTACCTAGCATAAACATTTTGTATGGCCTGAAGTTCTTTAGGAGAGCCCATTTGATTCATGGAAACAGTGCTGTCAATATTAAATCTATGTACTGGAAAAAACATCAGTTTAATTAACTTAAAAAGGACAATAAATATACTTGGGAATTAAATAGAGTTTGTTGGTGATAAGCAATGATCAGAATTACAGAATAGCTCATTTTTTTCTCCACCAATCTGCAAAGCATCCATTGCTAAATAGTTTTGCAAAACAATTTTTCTGTTTTAGAATGAGACTCATTTTCCAAAATGTATCACCACTATTGTTTAAGCCATGACTCATGTACAAACTAATTCCAGTATGCATTCTTATTGTAATGCTTACTAGATGGTATTTTTAAGAGGAACCAGTTATGGAAAAGGAGCATTCAATTATCTAATCTGTAAGTTGCAGCACAAACCTCTAGGGGATGCTATGTATATTAAATTAATACCACATTTTTACTTTTGAACTCTTTGCATTATAGAAGTCCCAGCTGATACTAACCCACATGGCCTATGGTTGGTTGATGCTATTATTTTTTGCTTGTATGATCACAGTGGGTAAGTTCCTTTGCTGCTGACAAAACCCAGAATGGTAGATGCACTGAAAATGCAGGCAAAATAGACTGTCCCATCCTTTCTGGTTTTGCATAAAGGTTTAATCATGTGCTAAATTAGGCTGTGCTCTGAGGTGATGAGAGCATCTTCCCTCTCCTCAGGTGGCCCACCATCAGAGGAGGTGGCAGAGCTTTGGAAAAGGGGGAAGCTGGAGATGGGTACTCTTTCCACAGCATTGGAGTGAGCTATCAGAGGTGGAAAGGCAGGAACTCAGACATGAAGGACAGAGTGGGCATGGATCACAGACCATGGACAACTTGCTTAGGATGGGAGAAAAAGAGAGTGGGCTGAGAAATGCTCACCTAAGAGAAGGCTGAAAACAAAAGGAAGGAGGAAAATGATGACTCTTTGCTAATACACTAAAACTCTTTCAACTATTCCAATGCCAACGGCAGAGATTTCAATACAGCCTCCCCCCTGCTGCAGGAAATGACAGGTGTCCCCATCCTATCCTCTAGTTCACGAGGCAATTGCAACCCTTTCATAGTCTCCAAAAGAAACTTTTGAGCATTCATATCGGGTCCAGTATTGGCAGAGAGAAGAAAGGGCACAAGATTGAAAGGCACTTTCCAGACAGTCACAACTCTTCCAAGCCCGCCAGACTACAGTTACAGCTCTTGTGCTAACTCTGATATACATAGAATCCCTTATTCCTCATAACAATTTGATTAACCTTCTGCCATACCTTTTGCTGTTGTTCAGTCACTAGAAGAGTGAGGGAGGCTTTGGCATCAGTCTGAAGCCACTAGAGTTTTTCCATCTTTTGCTTAAAGAACTCCACCAGGCAAAAATTAGACAGGAGTGTGGCCCACTCGCTGTGATGTCCTCTGACCTCAGTTAACACTGACATAAAACTACAAGAATGCTGTTGACTGGAGCACAGCTATTACCATTGTACAGAAGTGCATCTGAGGTCAGACTCTGACTCAAACTGCTTGCCAAAGACTGCAAAATATTATGAAAGAATGGCTAACAGAAGCTACCCACACCCACTGAGCTGTGGATGTTCAGCTGAGAAGCAGATGTTTTAAGGGTCAGTACTTCTGCAGTAAGTAAACACATTTATTGTAATGTAGAACACTGAGCTAATAATATAAATACCAAGTAGGACTTGAAATACCATGCAAACAACAACATACATCTGAAAAATAACTACAACAAATGCTTGTTTTTCACTAGAAAGATCACAGGATCAGCAGCTGTTTACTGCTTCAGCACAGCAATTACGACATAAGCTTAGCCAATGTTTCCAATAAAGCCTGCTCCCATCCATCCCATTTCTAATAATCTGTGACATTTTTTCCTGGGTCTAATATTCAGAGAGTTTGCTGTCCAAAACACTAGCTGAGTTACTCTCAGAGCAAGGCCAAAAGACCACGTGCTCTGCTTTTCAGATGCAGTTAGCTAAAACTAATTCACTTCGTTCCTTGCAAAGACCCCCTGCCTCCTACTCAGCAGTATAATTGTAGAACACAAGTAAGGAAGTTTCTGAAGACTAAACATTTCAATTAGAAACTGGGAAGAGGAAAAAAAAAACCAAAACGCCCTGCTACAACAAAAGAAATCTTTGCATTTACTTTTTTTCTGTGATTTGGCTAAATAAAATACACTGATACAATAGCCAAGCTTTCAGACAAGGAGAAGACACCCATACAGATTCAAGAACAGATCCAATACATTCACTTCTGCTGACTTTGGTGGGATCTGGGCCAGCCCTCAATAAGGCAAATAAAGTCTCACTTTCTCCAAGGTTCCTGCTTATCTGCATCCCTGTTCAAGTTCTCCATAAGCTCCAACACTTTCAGAGGGAAGCCACAGAGCCTTGCTTGCACCATCAGTAGGAGCCTGAGTTGTGAGTCCAGACAGCCAGACTGGGGCGAGGAGAGGCTGTTGGTCACAGAGGGGCTGGCTGTGTCCATGTCCACCCCTGTCTCAGGGGTGACTTGCTCCAACTGCCCCCCAGCTGCCTAATTCAGACCTGTCCATCTGGTGTATTGGGTGTTGGGAGCTTAGAAATGAGTAGAGCCCAGAGCCCACCATCACAGTCAAGAGGAGACTCTTGTATTCACTGTACTATCTTCTCAGACACTTTCAAAGCTGCAAAAATACATAAATGTGCTCAAACATGTGAACAGTGTTCTCATCAGACCAGTCCAACTATTGCATTCATATGGACATTTTGTATTGTTCTACATGTCAGCTATTTTGGATTTATTTTTCATTTATTCAACATGTTAAAGCAAAAGCATCATCCAATCTCTCTCTCCCTTCCTTTTTCTTTTTTTTCCCCCAGGAAAGAAAAAGACTAAAAATCAGTGAAAATGCAGACATGCATGTACATTTTTGCTAGCATACCTGAAGTTTTTCAGACCTATCTCCTTCTTCCTTTTCCTTGTCTAGAAGAAAATTTGACATGTCCTTTATTGTTCAAAATTTTAAACCAAAAGCCACCTACTATTCCTGAGAACTCCCTTTTACAAGTTAAGACCTCCACACTAAGCAGTAAAGCTACTGCAGAAGAAAGCAGACTAAGCACACCACTGACAACCCAGCAAACAACTCCTCACAATCACAGAATCACAGAATATGCTGAGTTGGAAGGGACTCACAAAGATCATCAAGTCCAACTCCTGGCCCTGTGCCCATTCCCAAGAGTTACACCATGTGCTCAAGTATCATCCAAACACTTCTTGAACTCTGTCAGACTTGGTGCTGTGACCACTTCCTTGTGAGCCTGTTCCAGTGGCCAACCATCCTCTGGGTGAAGAACCTTCTCCTGACATCCAGCCTAAACCTCCCCTGACACAACTTCAGGCCATTCCCTCGGGTCCTGTCAGGTCCTGTCACTGGTCACCACAGAGAAGAGATCAGTGCCTGCCTCTCCTCTTCCCCTCATAAGGAAGTTGTAATTGCAATGAGGTCTCCCCTCAGTCTCCTCTGTCCAGGCTGAGCAGACCAAGTGACCTCAGCCACTCCTCTTACAGCTTCCCCTCAAGGCCCTTCACCATCTTCACTGTCCTCTTCTGGATGCTCTTTAAGAGCTTAGTATCTTTCCCATATTGCAGTACCCAAAACTGCACACAATATCCAAGGTGAGGCCGCCTCAGAGCAGAGCAGAGCGGGACAATTCCCTCCCTCGCCTGGCTGGTGATGCTTTGCCTGATGCCCCCCTGGACATGATTGGCCCTCCTGGCTGCCAGGGCACTGCTGACTCACATTCAATTTGCTGTTGACCAGGACCCCCAAGTCCCTTTCCATGGCACTGCTTTCCAGCATCTCATTCCCCAGTCTGTACATACATCCAGGGTTGCCCCATCCCAGGTGCAGAATCTGGCATTTTCCCTTGTTGAACTTCATATAGCTGGTGATTGCTCATCCATTCCAACATGCCTACATCCCTTTTTTTAACCTGTACGTTTGCATGTGCTAGCTTGGGTTCACTTGGGGTGAACAAAACTAGTTTGCTGACTCCATTAAACAGGCAAAACTTTGGAACAACTAAGGAAGAACCTGCATGTAGTGCACCATGTAGAATTGTAGTGGTTTATTTTCTTCTTTGAACTTAACTTCTGCCTATTTATTTATTTATTTATTTCTAAAACAAGAACATGTTCTTCTGTTTGGATGAAAATAATTTCCTTCTTTAGCTTCTCTAGTCTATAAAGGTATAAGTGTTTCTGATAAATTGAGGGATGTTCCTCTGTTCCCTGAAGTAAGAAATGTGAATACAAATGTTGATACAGACAAACAGGGTCAAGATTAGAAAACCCAGGAGGTGGACTGAGCCATCAGATTTAGAAAATGAATTGGCGATGTCAGACACCTAGATGAAGGAAGAATTTTTTCATCACAACATCAGCTAGCACTCCTGGTAAATGGCACAGAGCAGGGTAAGAGCTCAGGTAAATGTCTCATCACCAGTTCTGTATCTGGATTTTAAATCAATTCTAAGCTATAAAACCGCTTGCAGAGTCTCACATTACTGACCTTCTCCAAAGATTTACTCCTGATGTCGTCTAGCTTCTTGATATGGTCTTTTCTAGAGTTCTCACTTTTGTCCACTGGTTGGATAAGTTCTCTTCAAGTTCAGAAATCCCTACTATTAATGTGAATGTCAAAAATGTTAGTTTTTTTTTAGTTCAAGCTGTTAGGATTTACACAGTTATGCTCCTCCACCCTGCAGCTCTGGGTTAGAAAAACACAGATAAATGAAAAGGGATGTAACAGATACACAGATGACTTGCTTATTTTCATTGGCCAAGTAGCGTCACATGGAAAAAGTAAAAGGTGTTTAAAAAGCAATGTAAGATTTAAAACACAGCTAGACAGCTATAGACACTACGGTTAAAAGCATAAATTATCTGTGAGCTCTAATGTTTGCAATCAGAATGTGAAATGGTGACCACATGTCAAACAATATAGTCTGGTCTAACACAAAAGATTGAATTAATGAATATAATCACTAATTTCAGTTGTATTTCCCTAATGCAAAGTGAGATTTATGATATTTGCACATCAGAGGCCTGCAGGACAAGACCAATGACTCTGACAGAGGGCTTTCACAACACAGCTTCCTACATGCTCTGCTTCAAAATCAGGAAAGGTACAAACAGAGCTGGAAGGATAATTCCTTTCACATACAAACCTTCCATGCAACAATTATATAATGTAATAATCTTATAATATTCCTTTAAACATTAGATTTCGTTGACTAAATAACTTGAAATGATATACATAAAAAAAGCATTCAACTTCAGCTACTTAAGAAGACCTGGATAAAAGGATGTAATGATGTACAGATAATTTCTAAATGGAAAGCTTGTAATTAGAAAGAAAAACAAATAAAGAACTTAAGTCTTGGGTTTTGTTCAATATGAGGAAGTTATAAACATATTTGAGTTATATATTAGGGCAACATAAACCCAGATTTTTGTAAATCTCTTCATTATATTTAACTGTTTTTATGTACATTTTCTTTCTTTTGAAAGGCAGAGGTTTACTCACCTTTTTAAAAACATATTGAAAATAGGGCATATCATCATCATTCATGTCTGTTAGCTGAAATTTTATCAAGTAACAATATTTTCTCTCTATTTTGGTAAAGTAATTAATCTAGATTAGTGTAAATTGACTGACTTAAATTAGCTCAAGAATGCATGGGAAAATCCTTCAGGTTAATATCTAGTTGCTCAGCTGTGTTTTGGAAAAATGTTGCAAACAATATTCTCCAGGATGCAAAACCTCTTCAGCAAGCTAAGCAAGTTTTACCAGTAATTATGTTATTAATCTTCAGTGTGACTTCAGTGATTTGGGGAATTTTACAAGTGTCAAAAAGTATGATTATTATTTAATGTTATAAAATATGAAAGTAGAAACAAAGATCTTGCTCAGCAGAAAGAAAACTCAGTGCATGCAGGGTACCAACATAATATTTACTATCTACGTTTCCAGAGGTAGAAGAGATGGTTTAACATGACAACTACCAGTCTTATAACTCAAATGTATTCAACATACAGTCAGTCCATTAGGATTAATATACCAAAAAAGAGTGACAAATTAATACGAGAGTTTTATATTTTAAAAGCGAAGTCAGTGAAAGTGCATGAAATCCACCAAGCTCTTTGTTACCATTACCAATTTTCTGGGAAATTCTTCTTCTAATAGACAGCTGTATATAATCCTAAAATCACTCTAAACCCATTTCTATCTGTTCTCAGTTATTTACTCTGCAGGGACAGACAAGTTACTAACTGTTCTCCTTGTCTAATTTTTGTGTGGAAAACCATCTCCTGCTTTGGATTAGTGCTTCTTGGAGTGGTGAAACTATTAGAAGGCAATTAATGCCCAGAAGAACAAGGGTGTGAACATGACAAATGAAGGATACTAAAAGTTTCCAAACTCAAGATATTTCCATTTTCTTCTACACAGCATGAATTTGAGCCAGCATATGTATGAGGGTACTGTAATGAAGGTGAGGATTCTGGGATATGTACTGAGACTAATGGCATCTACAATGACCATTAAATAATTCTCACTTTAGTTAGGAGGAAAAAAAAAGGCAAAATTAATTTAAGTAACAGAAGTATTTTACCTACATTCTGTCATTTTCTAGCTTTCACAATAAGCTCATGCTTCAGCATATGAAAATGCAGATAGGAAAAGCATCAAGTGTATAACCTTCACCCTCCCATGACACATCCACAGGTCTGTTTGAACAATAATAACACACAGTAAATCTCTGGAAATTCATGAGCTCTACATGTGCCCACATATGCTGCATTGCACAAACTACAACAAATATAGAAAAGATGCCAAAAAACAGGGCCAAACTTGCTCAGGAGTAGTCAACTGATGGGATAAATCCTCACCCCAAAACAATCAACACTTCTGCAAAAGGAAACGCAACCTCAAGACAAAGTTCTCACAAGCATGTGAAAATTTCCTTAACGTTTCAGGGAACATATGGCTAAACACTTCCTTCCCAAGAAACTTTATTAAAAAAAAATCCAGTGGTCTCATAAAATATTTTCCAGGGTTCATCACCTGGGTTTTATTACTTTTTCAGAATATAAGTGCTGATTTTTTTCTTCACAATTTTACCTGGACATGGTATTTTGTGAGATGATATCAAACCAAGTCACACTGTGAAGTTCAGTCCTACCAGTAAGCTGGCAATGTTGTCAAGAGTTATACACACTGCTCTGCAAAGCACTGTAAACCTAAATTTTAAATTCAACTCACTGAAGGCTAAATGTACACTGTGAGATCCAATACTGTGAGTTGCTGTTAACAAACTATTTATCAGTGATGGTTTAATAGCACCAGTATTTTCTAATGCCTTGTAGTTCCTCCAATTGCTGAAATAATGGTGTATTTATGCACTAGATTCTGAGTAAAGTAAATCCCTGGTGTGATTTGGATGCAAGGCAACAGATTAGAGACATTTCCCTATCTCTTCAAAATATCTCTAGAAGGAAAAATTAAATAAATTTCTCACTCTAAAAGAAACTGCTATGTTCTCAAAACAAGAATGCAGCCTTACAAGGAGATTTTTGCCTCTTTCATTCATGCCCAAAGGATATATTAAGAACATGGGAAGGCCTCTGCTGAGCTGCACTGCCAGCATTAATTGCTTTTTCATAAAGAAATATCAAAGAAGAAACTAGGGACCAATGGAGCGAGTGATTCACAGAAAATGTCTTGCCAAGAAAAGTACTTCAAAGAGTCAGTGGCGTTATACCAGCTGGGATAGAAAGGGAAACCTTTCACACGGCCTTACACATCACTTCCATTAAGGTATTGCATTCACCATGAGCACACTGACCAGTGATATAAAACACTTCTGGTTTCCAGTATCTGAAGATCTTTATTAACAATGCCCTGTAAAAAGTTTGCTTAGGATGGTAATCATTCTAAAATGAAAAATGGAAATGTTATAAATGTCTCTTGGTATTTGTAAGATCAGGAAAGTGTCCTGTCACTCTGTTTGATTTATGACTAATTTCGATGTGTTTCAAAAGAGAAGCAATATTTTTCTAGGTTCACGTAGAAAATTTTATCAGAATCTTACAACCATATTGTCAATATTTTATTTTTCCCCCCAGTTATCTTGCTTGCAATTCTGTACCTTAGAAAGCCATTTTTTCCTACCCTCTCCTACCCACAAAAGAGTTTAACTTGACTATAACCATTTTCTCTTCTTGGAACAGACTGTATTATTGCTCAACCTGAAGGCATCTTTTAACAAATAAACTTTGAAGCAATCTGCTGTAGCTTTTTTACTTTAAAAAGAAGTGCATGGAATATAACCATACTAGTCATTCAAGAAATTAAAAGAAAATAATTATCCTAATTCAAATGTAATGGCACCCTCTGAAAAATATAGTCTATTACCAACTTCAAGAGCCTCTAGTATTGGCTCATTAAGTAGAAATTTGGCTTAGAGTAATTTTTGGATTAGACAGAAATAATAATCTATTGTAGACACAGAAATTTTATACATTTACTAAAACCATCTCTAAGTATGTTTGCAACAGTGTAATCCAGAAATTCTGCAAGATGTGAGATCACATTTTTAATGTGCACTTCACTTCAGATTAGATCTTTTGCTGTCTGTGGCCCTGCCTGTCTCCTGCTCCTCTTCCTTCACCCGGCTCTGATCCAAACAGGCAGAGGTACAACTGCAATCAGGGCTTTATTTTGGTATTCACTTCTGCATGCAGGCAGAGAAGAGATTAATACTATCCATGACTATTCAGACACACACAAGAGACAACATATTTTCCTTTCCCTCTGGTATCAGCCACAGATCATTACCAGATGCAATACAGATATGAGGTATTAAGACCATTGAGGCAGTCTTACATCCAGGATACTCTTGGCCCTAAAGATCCTGTGTCCAGCTGCTGGCAGAGATGAGGGGTGTGGGTTGCACAGACATCTGTAATGCTGCTATGCTGCAGCATTTTATTTTAACATCCTGTTTATCCTGGCCCTAATTTTAGCTTACTCCTGGATAATGATGCAAGAGATTATCTGATGAAACAGGAACTTTGAACATGCCACCAAATTTCCAAGCAAATCAGGTCTTCCATTTTCTCCTCACAGCTCAAGAACTCCTTCTGCTCATACCTGGTAATCGCACACCACAAGATGAAGAACATGGCATAGACCGATAACCTTCTACCACAGTTTTTACTCCAGGATCTCCCAGCAAGTTCCTATTTTCTATTGCCAACACAACCACAAATTATAGAGGACCTTGACTTCTTCAGGTTATATATCAGAGTAACTAATATCACATCTTTAAGGTATAGTTTTGTCTTTATTATAAATCACATAGTACATGTTTACTGACTAAAAAGCTGAGCAGAAAGAAAAGCAGAGCCGGAGAAAGTGATGGAATTCATGACTACAGGGTGAAACTCAGTTTCCTTTAGGGCAAGTCAGAGAGAAGACATTTCTCTCTTACTTCCTCTCCTCTCATACAGCAAAATAACTTACTTGCAGAATGCAAGTATTTCTTCTCTTTGCATAAAGATTATTTGAGAAGTCAGAGGACTCTGCAAGTAAAAACCACCAGAGGCTACAACACAACCATACTTAACACAGGAAAGAAAGGTATTAACAGATCCCCTGAGCTTGAGGGGGTGAGAGGAGCGTAACTGCAACTGGCATTGCCAGGTTTGCAGGCAGCTGTTGGCATGCCACAGCCAGGAAGGAATGGGACATAGCACTTCAGATGCTTTTCCTGGTCAAGACCCAGACTTTTAGGACAGCTCCCCTTGCTACTAGCAATCCTTGCAGCCCTGGGACAGCTGTGCTTCAAGGAGAGGCAGTTAGGGCAATCCCTTGAGCCCTGTTCTGATGTGGTCTGTACTAACTGCAATGCCAGCACCAGGTCACACATGAAGACACCTCATTACAGGCATTATGTTCTCTGTGTTGCCTATTATTTTGACTATTAACATAGAATATTTCTGTTCGGTCTCTCAGAGGAAAAGTGTTTGTGAGAGAATAAAGAAATTTCAAACCAAAGGGTTTAACAAAGTTTCCAAAAAAGAACATGTAAAAGTGCTTGCCTCAAATGGAAATTCACACAGCACACCAGGTCTGTGCTCCATATCCACGGTCACAATCACATGCCTGATACAGGTTTCTTCACACTAAAGATCCAGGTATGTAACCAATTTTCAGATCTTCTGGACCTTGCCTGAGTAACCAAAGGTACACTTTCTGGTTATTTAAGTGTTTTATTTTCTGCTTTTGCCCTTTATCATCTCAGCAAGTTGTGATCCCAGAAATGACAGTGTCATTCTGGTGTCTAACAGGCTTTTTGGATTCCACACACAAAATTTATGATTTTGCCATCAAACTGTAACTTTTACACATATGATTATAACTTTTCAGAGAACAACTCATAGTATTTGTAGGAGGCAGCTGATAATAGGCAGTGTTATCCAAAATAGCACTCAGTACAGATATTCTCTTTACTGGTAGGAAGACAGGCTGCAGAGAGAAATCTAGAGCATTGAACACTGAAGGAAACAGTTTGCCTGCACTGGTGGGTTAAATTCTCATCTGCTAGAGTATAGAAAGAATAGGGTATCTCTTTCACTTTTAGGAAGTAATATGTTCAGTGAAATGCAGCTCTGAGAACAATGTGACATATTCCCTTAGACACCTCACTGCTTCACAGGAGAGAATACAATGCCCACTTGAACAGAACAGCTCTTACTTAGACAGCTTTTTTTATGGGAATTTCAAACCTAGACTAGTCCAACCCAGGCACTAATTTGCCAGATTAACTCTGCTGTGAACAGCTGCTGCCTCTTAAAAATATTCTAAGTGGATCTGACTGAAACCAAAGAGACACAGTATGATTTTGTCTTTCATCTCAATAAAAGTAGACCATTCTTCAGGAGAAATTCTCCTCCTAAATCAGGCTCTGATGAAAGACCAATGCCAAAAGCAGGCATGTAACTTTCTCTCCAAATACTATTATTTCTGCCAAGTGTAATGAAATAGAAGACAAATGTTGCAGCGTGTACCTCCCAGGACATAACGGAAAAGAACTTGGAAGCACATGTGTAACTGCACCATGCAGTGACATCTGTCTTAACACTTAACTGTTGTCAATTATGTAACATAATAAAACAGAGATAAAATAACATCTGGGACCGCTACAACAAGAATCCAGCTTTTGGGAAGTATTAAGGACTTTGTTTTACTTTCGATGAGGTCATCAGTAATTTTGTTATTGAAATTAGCAGACATAAAACTGAGGACAAAAGCTTATTTCAAGCCTCAAAATAGCTGCTGACTGTGGTGGAAGAAAGAAGAATTGTTTGAAGATGTATTTATTGCAATGGGGGGACATTTCCTTGGGGTGATTAGCCAGTGTACAATAGGTATAAAGGGAGTAAGGTTAACAACACTTACAAAATTATTACATATACAGATTATTCAGTATTTTAGCAACATGATGTTGCTTTCCAAGGTCAGAACTTGCGAGGCTCTGCTGCTTTTTCAGTTAAGCAGAACATTACCTGACTAGTATAGTGGACCCAGCAGCAATCACCTTCCAGAGTGTAAAAGCTATAATAGATATATATATCCCCTTGGATTTTACAGAGATTCTTTAAACTAAAAAATAGATTCAAATCTCTGTGTAATCTACAGACACAAATTTGAATCTACAACTGCTGCTCCATTGACAATTTACTCTGAAGTGCTGATTTTGTTAATGAGAATTTTCAATTAATTTAATAAGAGCTGAATTTGTCTTCCATGTGTTGTTCTAACCTAAAGAAGCTAATATATTAACTACCTGACAGTCCCAAGATATTATCCACTAAACATCTTTGGAAAGATGAGGAGAGGCAGACATTTTGGGAACTGATTTGTCAATGCTTTGTACCACTTTGGGAAAACTATGTAATTGCTCTTTTTTCAAATATGTCATACTGAGCTGAATGGAAGATAAGTTTTTCAGATGGTTGGTTGTTTTGTTTTGTTATGTTTTCTTTTCTTAGGAAAAATAATATTTTAATTTATTTCATGTTTTGAGTCAGGCTTGTAATGCTGTTTAAATGTCATCTGTAGAACAATCAAAGTTTAAATCATCTTTTTTTTTTTTTTTTTTCCCTGAGTTGACTTAGCACATGATTTCTAAGCCTTGCCCAAACAGTATTTTATCCAGTAGATTCACAGAATTTCACTTTAAAGGAAATGTTTGGTTTTATTTTATTCTACTTTTTAAAAACAGGACCCAAAAACTACGGTGTGAGAGGGAACCTCACATCTACAAGATTTTCATCTCTTGACACTTCTGGCATTTTTGACAACTTTGAATTGTTTTCTCCAAATTCCAAGGAAGGGGACATTTCTAGTTTGACAGCATTAGAAATTGAAGTGCCTTTTATTTATGGGAGGAGCAGCAGAAAAACAGGTTAACATACCAAACTATCTTGAATTAGAGATCACAGTTATAGTTTTTAGAAGTGGAAGATTCGACTTACATCCATTTGATTTTTGGCAATTTCACAGAGCAAGCTAAAAAGGGGTGACAATTAGTATGAATTGCAGTGTAAGTTTTGCCAAGCCCAATCAAAACAAGTGCAGTTGTAATGACCATACACTAAATATAAAACCAATTAACATACAGTTAATGAAACACCATCACTGCAGTTTATGCTGTCACTGGTCAGATTTAGACAGAATGATTCATATTTTAGAATGAGAGGTACCATTTTTTTCCCAACTACCCCTCAATTAATTTAATTCAATGAGTATCATATCTCCCTAGAGCTACCCAAATTACTGCTTTAAGTACAGGCACTTACTCCCTCTCTAAGCCTAACCTTTCATACTCCCAGAAGATATGCAGATGCCACTGCAGTTAGACATGCAGATGTATTTGAATTCAGGATGAAATCATTGCCAGCTGTACTAGTTACCTAGAATGTTACAGAGGAGTTAGCATCCTCCATGAAGCCTTGCACGTTACTAAATCTGTCATAATGGTGATTTTATTGAAGCTGACTAGGAATGTATCTGTTTGTTTCAATCTGCCTTTGAGAAAATTAATGCTTAGGCAGCTGCCCTAAACTACACATGACTGGAATACATGCCCAAAATGTACAGAAATCAGGATTGCCAGTTTCAGTTGTGATAGTCTGAAATGGTGTGCTCACAATCAGTTTGCACTTCTGATATTTGTTTTTAAGTGTCACTATCCATTAAAAAAATCGTTGAATTGGAGTGGAATTTAAGTAAATACCAATCTCTTACTGTACTGTATTTTTCTGTACCACCCTCTGGAAGCCACACATCCTACCACTAAATCTGCCTGGAAAACTGTTCTTTGTCTTGACAAATAATCTTTTGGGCTTAGAAATACATGAATTTATTATTCCAGCTTTGCACAGAACTGAAACCCACAGAAACAGGCAACTATGCACTCTCGAGAGATTATAGCTGTTATAAACACAAACATTGCATTTTCTCCACAATACTGCAAACACCTTCCTTTAAACTACAGTTACATCAGCAGGCAATATCAACCTAAACTAGATATAAACATATAATTTGAAAAACCCCAACCATCCAGAAGTTTATAAGCATTAATTTTTCATTATGCTGATTCCTTATAAAATATCATGTTAGACTGATTTTTTTTTTTTTTCGTTAAGGATCTCAGTAAGAAATTTGCCAAGTTAGGTACACATTGAATGAGGCAGATTACTGGCTCAATTTTCACTGCTCAATTCCAGTTGATCAAAATAAAAGGCTTACAAAAATGCTTCTGAAAGTCCCAGTATGCCTGCTTGCATCCTCTGACACATTTGCCTTTGAAAATATGAGCCTTAGTGATTTCTGGAGTATCTAAAGCTTTTCCTCAGGCACTGGTTTGAGGAACACAGTCAAGATGCTCCACATTCCTTTCTCCTATAATTTGGCCTGAATACTGATCTCTACGAAGGACTACAGGATGAAAATCTGCTTAATCCCAACACCTCACCCACATATACTACGATAAAGTCCACTTCTTCAGCATGTCTTCCCACATATTTTTCTGTGCCTCTGTGTAAGACTACGAGAATGAATAATTTGTATGATAGATTATAGTTATATTAATCAACATGTTTCTGAAGGCACTTGGACAGCATAAAAAGAGGTCTGGAAAAGGAACAGAAGAGTGGCTTAATTTGTACATCAGACTCATAGCATAAATAAAGGAGAGTTTAGTCCTCAAGAAAAGTAAACCTGTGGTCATTTTGATAGATTAGCAAACTCTTATAGAAAACATCTCAAGCCTCACATATCCAGTTGAGTGCATAATAAAAATTAAGAGGACTCAAAGCTCCTTCACAGATTGATCACATGGTAGCCAAACAGTAGCTCAGTCTTACTAACCTTACAGAAAGCTATCCAAGAACATCTTATACATTTCTCTTAAACTCTGACTTAGATGTATTTATAAATAGTATGCATGTATTTGTTCTTGTGCCAATATTAGTCTGTACTTTAAATGGATCTTCTCCTCTGTGTTATTCACCATGATAATCATGCATGAAAACCAACCAGCTCAGCCTCCATTTTAGAAGGCTAAATAAGCCAAGTCCTCTTAGTCTTTTCTCTTTTTGACAGCTCTGTATTTAATTTTGCTCTTCCTTCAATGCCTCTTCCAGTTTCAGTTAATCCCTCAGAAGATGAAAGACCAAAGCTCCATGCAGCACTGCAGGAAAAAAAAAAAAGTCTTACCTGTTGTCTGCACAATGTAATTAAGTCTCCATCATGAGAAGTGCCTCAAATACACACTTTATGATCCCATTACCATTGGATTATATTAATTTCTGTGACTCTGATGAAATTTCCTTCATGAACCATGGCAGGTTAAATGAAGCCAAAACCTAATATATCCTACTGGATTTCTATTCTGAGCTTTCTGGTTCATTCAGAAACCAAACCGGACTTTGTATCCCAATGAGATGGCATTGCCATGTTTTCAAGCCAAGTAAGAAAAAAGTCAAACAAGTGAGGTAAAATACATAAAAGGCTTTTCCAAGGCATCCATTTGTCAGGCTTGTAAAGCTCTGGCATGTACTCACCTTTTTGCTCAGAATAGATACAGAAAATCACATCTTTCTTTAAATGTTGTAACACACTGCGGTGAACAACTATCTTATAAAGGCTCTGGATGCAAGCTGCCATCATGTCTCAGGCTGTCCATTTCATTTGCTTCAGACTTCCTTAATTTTTCAGATGTTCAAATAATCAATCATATATAACCTCAATTTCAGATCACAAGAAATTAAAAGCTTGACTATTACCTCACAGACATAGTCCTTTGAGCAATCCATCTGGCTAATTAGAATTAAACTTGCTTTTAATTTACCTGTACTAAAATGAGACAGGACATATCAGAATGTATTACAACCCTCAGTACTATCAGCCAGCATTGTTCAATTCCAAAAGAACCGAAGGCCTTAAAATGAGAGGATTATTCAAAGAGATTATACACTATATTCCTACATGTTAAATAATTCATCAGAATTAATTCTACATATATTAACAGCTTTTTTCTCCTTCACACAAGTCCCAAGGATCAGTTTATAAGAATATGAAGTGATTCTGATGTCCTCAACAGATTTTTCAGATATTGTTCTATTTTTTAAACTTCATCCTCAGAATTACTGTAAAAAAGGGACAATCAAACAAATCAAACAAAATAAGACAAATCAAAAAAACAAACAGTGGTAAGGGCTAATAGCAAGTGAGCAAGTGAAAGGGCCTCATGTTGGACAAATCATGCCATCTTGGATGTCTGAAGTTCATCTTCAAAAAAAAAAAGGTCACAAATCATTTTTATTGCTGTCTTCTCCTCCAAGAAAACAAGCTATCAACATAATTCACTCTACAAGAATAGTTTAATATACTTAAAAGAGCAAAGTACTACATTTCTCAGATGACTGGAACTTAGCCAAAGCAAAGAAAACACAAGTTGTGCTCCCAGTGTTCAAAAGCACTATTAGATTAGCAGGGCTGATACAGGAAACTGGCCATGCTGACAGGTTTGTCTTACCTAATGTTTCCTGAACAAAGTGCAGTGCTCTTATTCTTTGATGATCACCGAACACTGTGCTTACACTATTAAACTAAGCTAAAAATCATGTGGGACACAGGAGATTTTTAATATTCATGAACAGATTTTTTACATGTCGAACAGCTGATACCAAAAACT
The DNA here is from genome assembly GCA_013400415.1 of Scytalopus superciliaris. Lineage (NCBI taxonomy): Eukaryota > Metazoa > Chordata > Aves > Passeriformes > Rhinocryptidae > Scytalopus > Scytalopus superciliaris. Next base: position 2,277,447 of record VXBX01001501.1, on the reverse strand, counting down.
CAAGCGATGGGTTCTTCTCGTGTTGCCTTTTTTGTCCCGTCTCTCTCAAGACATGAGCTTTCTCCATAAATACTGTCCATCTCTTTCAAGAGATGATCAGCATAGTCCTTCTACTGTTTACTCGCATGTTAGTCACAACAGACCTTGTTCAATATGTCACAATTTTAATTTAGATCCCTTCACTCTCTCCCTACCACTTATCTCAGTTGGCAGGCTTGGACTTTTCTGCCTAGCTCTGAGGCAAGATCCATTATGATCTGGCTCTTCTTGGCTTGCATCAGGAAAAATTCCTGTTCAGTACTCCTGAAAAGAAGACCCCTCAGATACCCTACTTAAAGAAAGCTCCTTCTTTCTGGAATACGCATATTTTTAAAGATATTTACAGTGTTTCAACAAAATAATGTATTATTTGCTCAGTGAGAATTAAAATTGTAATTGGCCTAGGCAGCTTGGTTCAGAATCTCAGAAATATTTAGAATATTCAGTACTTAGCATCACTAACTCCCACTGAAACAAGGAATGCATTTAATAATTCAGGCTGTAAGTTCTTATTTAAATATTGTCCCTTCATTGCAAGTGAAGGTGAGGTAAAATCAGAGCTAAAGAAGCATAATCCTGCTGCAACAGCTTTTCAGCAATTTATCAGAAAAATATTTCCAGAAGTTTTGGCTGATGTTCTTTTTTCCTGGGTTAAGAGGCACCTTTAAACTTTCTTCATCTTTCAGTCCTAAGCCTTACGGTCTTGCTAGCCCACCTAGATTGAGGCTGACATTTCCCCATTATTAGCAGTCCCTCTACTCTCACAGGGCCTCACTTTTCTCTTGGAGACATTTCATGTTTGAAACTGTGCTTTCCTGTTTTCTTCTTAACAGCTTTGTCTGCAGCTCCAATTGGTCCTGCTGAATAACATCAAGGAGATAAAGTAATACTAAATAACAGTGGTATTACACCAGAAAAATAATACTGGTTTTATTTATTTCACATTGCTTAAAGGTGAACACTGTCTTCTCTGAGAGTGCAGCTGAGAAAGATGGCAGTATATCAAATGTAAGAGCAGAAGAATGCAGGAAAAGTGAAGTCCCCATTTTGATATAATACTAGGATAGGAACACTTATTTTGTATTCTTGGCAGGGTTTATCTCACTGTCCTTCTGTTACTTCATTCACTGAGAGTCCACATGTCTATGCCGATTATTTCTTCGCTGATTTGCTACATATAAATATAACACATTTCTGAATTTTTAAAATAAACTTAATAAAAATCATCATTAAAAATAACCATTCCTTGTTGCTAGCCTCAAACTGCAGATCCAGGACACATGGACATACATACAATTGAGTCATGGAAACACAGGACTTGGTTTGGCTGTGAAATGTAAGCAACTCAGCTGGTCTCATCCTCCAGTGAGGCCTCTGATCATGGCATGTGAATAAATGAGTGACAATCCCTGTCATTTATTCAGTAGAACTCCTACAATACTTTCTTTTCATCCACCTTCCTCCCTCTTTTGCAGTCTATTCTTTATTTTCTGTTTCTTCTCTTTCACTCCTTGTCCCCTATTTCCCCTTCTCACTATTTTTTTTTTTTTAGTGCTTTTATGCCTCTGCTTTATTTTACACACTAAGGAACAAAAGTGCTTCTTGGCATGGGGTCCTTCTGATGGCTTCAACAAGCCACACTGGAAACATTTTTGGAACTTAAACCTGAGTGTTCCTGGTGGAAAAAACCAAGAAGCTCAGAAGGAAAAAAAAAAAAAAAAAAAAAAAAAAAAAAGAAGTACTGGTCTTACTTCTCTAACTTTTCCATGAAGAAAAGAAAGGCTTTTTGTGTCCAGCTGGAATAAAAGCCACTGCTAGAGGACAGTACAGGTAAGGTGTGACAATTATGAGGCAACTAAGACAAAATGAGGCAATGAATCAATGTGAAAAAGAAGTGCATATGATTAAGCAACTTAATCTCCAAGCTCTTATCCACTCTGAAGCAGTGTATATCTTAATAAAGGCAAGAAATTTGCTTAAAAGATCTCTCCTAATTTCAAAACTTGTAATTTTAGGAAGGGCCATTATGATTCTGATTTCTCTGACATTAGGTATACAGCAGACATGCTCACACGCACACACAGATGCACATCCACTGCAGAGTACCTCAGGCTGTGGAGCAGTGATGAACGTTCCCATTCTCAACACTCTACCTGAGAACATACTCTGCATACAGCTTAGGTGAAGTTTTAGCAAGCTTTTATTAGCTGTAAAGTCAAATGATGAACATGAAGAAAAATATAAAAAAGAATAAATAAGATTAACTAGTACAGCAGGTTCTGGAAACATGCCTTGATCTATTTCCAGCCCCCACCCCCAACAGTGAAAAAAATGTGGGGGGAAAAAAGAAACTAGTAGTGTAAGCAAAGACCACTCCCTAACCAAAAACTAAATCTCTGCTCATCATTATGCCCTTAAAACCAAATTCATTTTCTCTCCAGATAAGACTGATAACATGTAGCAGTGCCTGAATGTGGAATATACACAAAAATTCAGGCTTCCTTTGTGCTAAAAAATGCAGACGAGTGATGTTAAAACCTTTGTAAAATATGGTTGATACAATATTTATCCATATTTATCCATTACATACTTAGAACAGAAATATTGTGTCACATTCTCATTTCACAGGGAGCAGAAACCAAGGCACAGATCTGACTAAATGCTATACAAGTCTTCTAATCAAATACAGATAAGCAACACTTTCTGATTTTGCAGTATGCATTGTTGATCTACATCATGTAATAACTCTAAAAACATTCAGCTTGAGGACTAAGCAACAAGGCAGCAAGCTTTTCTGAACTAAGAAGAGAGGCTAACTTTATCAAAATTTATTGCTGACATCTACTCACCACAGTTCAATTAGCTGCTTAGGAGCCCAACATGTGAAAGGTCCTGCTCCATATCACCAAGAATTCACACTTCTTCTCAAATGTAAGCATGGCCCTATGGCTTGCTGAACTTATTAAATGACTTTGTTCATGGAGTGTACCCTTGGTATAAACCTTTGGAGCATGATAATTATAGAGATAATATTGAACTTGACTTGTGACAGAGAATCACAAAAAAGCCCCAGTGAATCTTGTGTGAATGACAGCTTCAGCAGTACAGTATGATACATAAATATATGCCACTTGATTGCAATCCTCAGGTCATTTAAGTACGGGTGGGTAACAAGGCTTGTTTTAAGAGAAAATGCTGCTTTTTCTGCCATCATGAACAAAAATAAATACCTGTTTAAAATGAATTTCTGTAAAATAATCAACAAAATATAACAAGAAAAATCATAGAATCATAGAATCAGCTGGATTGGAAGAGACCTCCAAGATCCAACACCACTGTGATTACTAGATCATGGCATTAAGTGTCATATCCAGTCTCATCTTAAGAACCTCTAGGGACGGTGAAACTGCCACCTTGCTAGGCAGGTTATTCCAATACCTGGTTACTCTCTCTGTAAAAATTTTCTTCCTAATAAACTGTTCAAAATACTTCTGTATTTTCTGAAAAGCTCAGGAAAAAAAATGTGTGTTCCTTTTTAGACATGTCAGAAGTAAAAAATGTTTTATAGAACAGATTATTTTTTAGATTACAGTCATGTATAAGGGGAGAAGAGAAAGGGAGAAGGGAAGAGAGAGAGAGGGTGGAAAGGAGAGGAAAAGGGACAAGTAGAGAAGCAGGGAGAATGTTTACATCTACATCAGCTCTGAAAGCAAAATGTTTTCATACTGATTTTTGAAATAGGAGGAGTTGGACAGCGAATCCTTTCCTTGAAATTTCCAGGATAAACTAATTAGTTAGAAGAAGGAAATGAGGAAATGTAAGTATACGTCTCACTGGCACAAAGGTTTATCTTTGTTACTATGTTAGAGAATGTTAAAATAGAATCTCTGTGATCCTACGATGTTTAACAAGACTCACAGATCATCTTTGATTAAATGCAGGTCACATAAAATAACATCTGTAATGCTGCCAACTTCAATGAGGCTCAAGCATGATAGTGATTAAATGGTGGTCACATAAAATAACCTCTGGACTCTAAAAACCATGGAATGGATTTGCATTTCAAAGGCACGCACACAAATACATATGTGAACTCAGATTATAACTGCTGGAGATTATCTAGCAGGAATTTCTTATGTTCTTTAACAGGACTTAGAAGATTACAAAGTAGACATAAAGGTGAACAGAAATGTCTCATGAAATTGCAACCATTACTAACACATAGGAGCGGTGATGTTGCTCCTCATGTGCAGGAGTGCTGTTCAGGATGTGTTGTATTTCATCCCACAACACTAATAACTAAAGATATTTCCATACTTCAACATGCTCTTTAAACATCACACTGTTTTTATTGAGCATCGGTGGGGTTTATATGTAAATAAGTAAGAGGACATTTCCCGCCTCTCTTTTTTCAATCATTTGAAGTGTTGCTATTAAGTAAAAATATGAAGGGCAGAGCCGGCCCAGGCAAAACAACCCCCAGAGCAGGCCTTGCTGAACACAGATAAGCCAGGCCCAAACACCGAGAGCTCGTCAGCGTGCGAGCCCGAGAAGGAAAAGAAAGCAAAAAAGAGAGAAAGAACACCTCCTCCTTCGGTTTATATACACCTGATTACGTAAAGAGATGGGATGGAATACTTCCTAGATCTTGACCCTGGTTACCAAGGAAGGCCTACAAAAAAACCAACCCATCACAACTCCTGTGTGACCTGAACTCCCCAAGGGTTGGTCAGGCAGGGGAATAACTTCTTCCTGCAGCAAACAGAAAGCAGAGCTGGGTGCCAAATATACAGCTCCTCACCTCAGCTGCTGCTGCTGCGTTTGAAACCAAGAGCTGAGTAAGACCTATTCATTCACATGGGTCAGCTGAAAATGAAACATTATCAACCTGTGTTAGAGCTGTTTTCAGAATAGTTGCTCATGATGCATCATTAAAAAAATTACAGTTTCAGCAATCAAATCAAATCAAATCTCTATTACATTAAAAAATACTCCTCTTCAAAGTCCTCACAGCTCAAACTACTTTTTCTAACTTTTAGAATGTCAGGTGCCACACCAATATATGAGCAAGTTTGGGGAGTCCCATTTGTCTTTAGTAGAAAACATTCCTTTTGTATCAGTTTAAGAGATAAAGGTGCTTTTTGATTTCTCCTGATAAAGTCATGCTGATGTACTGAATGCAGTACATGATGTACATCCTGCAGTCTTTCTCAGCTTAATAATGGAAGCCTATCGAGTCAAAACTTAGATCATGCTTTTAATTTACTTTTACATGTACAGTAAACCACTGATGGCTCTTCTGAATTCTTACTTTTCCTCTCCTGACCTAGTTTTTGAACACAAGGTTTTGGGAATACTATTTCACATTCACCTACTGGATGTCTGGACCTCTGCTAAAGTGATCTTTTCTCTCTCCTACACTTGCATAGCTGCTATTTTCAAAGGAATAATAAACTAGCATGTTGGACTACTCACTGCCAACATGAAAAGACTAAGTTTAAATATTTCAGGACAATGCCACAAGTGAGTGCATTTGTTGAAAGTTTCTTAAAAGAATCAACATTATCAGTAGATTAATTTTTACTTCCAAGTTTAGCAGACTTGCTGGGAGTACTAGCAAGCATATTGACAATACATACAATTCTGTCAGCTGTCATCGATTTAGTCCTTTGACCTTTTCCAGTGGGAAATCTTGCAAAATGCACTATATTATTGAACTTACTTGAATCAGAAATAGAATACAAATAACCTGTCAATTAATCTGGCTTCCAGTCCTAACATGAACTTGAATTTCCACAGCTATTTCATACTGACACTTTTGGTACTGAAATGATAGATGTTAAAAAAAAATAAAAATCTCTTTCCCTGTTAACAGGCTTAAAAGTCAAAGAAGTGACTTTATAAAGGCACAGATACTCCACTTCTTTCATCTTTCTTTAAGTTCTGCCTAGTTCACAGACCAGCTGTTGAAGGAATCAAGCAAAATATTCCTGTAACTCACTTCAGTCACTCAGAGAAAAAAGTCTTCAACAATCCCACTACTGACATAAAACTTGTAGGTGAACTGTTTATTATATATGCTACCCCTTTAAAGAAAATATGAACCTATAAATTAATACTAAAACCAAGACTAGTTAAAAATTAAAATAGAAACCTTATGCTCCAAGGTCTACTCTCTGCAAAAACATGAGCAGGTGCTTTGTTTTGCACATAAAATAGACTCATTAAAATTAATGGGACAATTCACTGTATGTAAGAGTGCACAGACCTAAATCAAAATGATTTGAATCACCAAATTTAATCAGGAGTTAAATGAGTCAGCAGAAGAGCTTCACTTAAATCTTCAAGTTTAATCTGGTTTTCAATTTGTAGGGTTTTTTCTTTAAAGAGAAGATGAGTCTTTCTGGCTGGTATAATTTTCCCTCTCTTCTTGCAACCAGGGAACACTACACCAAATATATCCATAAACAGTAACTGACATAACTGTGTCACTTGGTAAAATGTATTCAAATCCTTAATTTTTAGTTTTCAGTAACTATGAAAATAGTGAATTAGTATTATTAACAGGATAATGGTTATTCTCTATTTGGCTCTATGCATACAGACAGAAGATTGTATCTCAGTTTCTGCTAAACAGAAAAGAAAATACTAAACTAATTTAGTAAGGGCATAATCTCACTTAACTTCACCCATCTAACAGTTAAGTGCCCAGTCTCAGCAGGTAAGGTAGGTTATGTTTACAACTGGTGATGATAAGAGGCAACTTCAGCATGTGATTCCTCTTTCTAATGATGAGGTGATGTGCATTTTTCTCCATATGACTAAAATGGGAAGACAAACTTTTTGCTTGGAATTCAACAACTAATGCAAGGTGGAATGATTCTCACTCATATTATTTAATCTAAACACTTAAGTGCACTAAAGACATGAAAAAAAATCTACCTACATTTTAAGTATAAATAAATAAAATTACAGGCACTATCTCTATTTTGCAGTTAAATACATTGAGCTTTGGTTAGCCCAGTCTTTAAAACTTTAGAATTAGTAAGCAGTACTTCTCTTGTATTTTAACAATAGACTGAAAATTAAAAATATGACCAACTTTCAGGCTTTTCCAATTTCAGACCATTTCTTAATTTCTAGGGAAAAAATCACTGATTAGAACTCATTGAATAAACTGAAATAAAATACTTACTGTGAAGATTAGAATATTTCTGTCAGAAGCTGCTTTTGCACTTCAGCAAACCTGTGTTTCAGGTCCATGTTTCAACTGGCCAATGATTTCCAGTGGGTCACCCAGACACCTTTCTAAAAAGCTTCTAACTCAAACACAGTATACTTAAATATGGGGGGGGGTGGGGGGGGGGGGGGTTGTTGGTTTTTTTTTCCTTTTGTGCTGGGACTTGGCTCTAGGCAAAACAAATGTTCAGAAAGTGCTTGTGCAGAGGACCATATCAGCTTATTATAATTTTTACGGTTTGTCATTATAAGAATGTAAGCCAGAGTTGAAGTAAGCGTTTCACAACCTTTACTATAACACATATTCATTCAAATTTGTACATTTCTTGGCAACAAAAGTATTATTTGTTTGAAATACCTATTTCAGAACATTAAAATAAACAATTAAAGTAGTGTTTGTTAGTAATTGCTTATTATATTTCTTATGTCTGATGAAAAAATGATAGGAGTAGGAAAAACAAAAAAAAACCAAAAACTAAAAAGAGATCGAGCATTCTGCCTGCTGGTGCTTCTATTAAGTAGAAAATCACATCTTTCCTGCCCCTGAGGTGTTCTGCTAACAATGTGCTCTTCAGATGCTTGCTCTTTTCACAGCAAATTTACAGCTAAAAGTAAAACCAGACTTATTAAAAGCATACACCATCACCACTGCCACCACTCAGCTGAAATACCTCTGTCTCTAACTGAGTTGTGTAAACACAGACATTTGAAAGCTCACAATCTCATAGGAAACACTTTTTGTAAGCCAAATTAATAAAAATGAAACTTTATTATTGAAATACACAAGGTACTTAGAGACCTTAATTTCTAGGTCTATTCCTCCAAAAGACTAGAAATTGTGTTTCTGGCACTGATTTAAATACTTTCACATTGTTATGTAAATGGCATTAGGTATGAAAACCTAATAGATGTCCAAAAATGTTTGTGAGCCAAGTGTACTAAAATTACCATAAAGATTGTGGTTTTTTGGTAAAATAAACATTAACACCACCACCACCACCACTAATAGGAAAACACTAACATCTGAATGATTTTTCCTATATATGCATTAATGGTGCATAAGGGCTGACATAGGTAAAACTCTACCCAGAAAATAAATTCCAAGCACAAATATTTTTGTCTACAGTTGTGGAACATGATAGCTTTAATCTAAGCCAGACAGGTTACCAAAGACAAGGTAGCTCCAGAGGTGTGCTTGGGATTGATGTATTCTTGGATCACAAAGTATTTGCTGGACTTGCACTTCTGCTGGCATGGGAGCTAATGAGATTAAAGTTGTGTATGCCCATGTAAAGTGCAGTCACCATCACCTTCTGTGTGGAAATATTCAAAGAATAATGCAGCGGGTTCCGGTGACGCATAATGTTAGGGGATTCATTTTAGCCACATGTAAATAACATAGCAGGAAGGACTCAAATACAAAAGTAAGTAGAAAATACTTAACATAAAGTATGTTAGAAAAATATTGTGGAACTTAGTATTTTCAAAGCAATGCAAAATACTCAGAGTAAACATTTATAGATGTTTGAGGCTGTTAATCATTGCATAGTTCGGTCCCTCAGGGAACAGAATACATAATAACAAAATTCTTCTATTATTAAATCAGAAGACAGATTCTAAACAGAACATCATGAGGGACTGTGTTAACAAAGTGTTGAGAACAATGGCCAGCAGGTCAGGCACTGAGGCTCTTCTGCCATGATGCAAAACATCATCTATCAAAATATCTAACTAGGTTGCAGTTTTATGAAGAATAGATTTTTGCTTACAATGCAAGTAAGTGGTAGCAAAAACTATGGCATATTGTAAAGAACAGACACACTACATAAAAGACAAAAATACAGTTACTCCGTGTTAAGCAGTGTCCAACACTGCACATAAAATCACAAATTATATAAAAACCACTTTACAAATAAAGAAATAAAGAGAACAAATCAATAAACTATTTTTTCTGATAAGATAGTACAAAGCTTTCATTTATTCTTCGTGATCTGAAGCATTAAGCTTTCATCAGGAAAATAAATAATGTTCATATTAAATCCTTACCTCAGGATGGGACTGCAGACAAACAAGGCTGGCAATGAAACCAGAAATTATTTTTCCTCTAAGATTGGAAAGTGTCAGGAAAGTTGTTCTTACCTGACTGTTCAATTCCATAACTCTGGCATCACCCCTTTTGCAACAGGCTCCTCATCAGGCTGAGCAATGACAATTTGATTCAGAAGTTCCCATTCTTTTTAAGAAGCGTCTACATGCAATATGGTGTGGTTTTAATCTTATGCAGTGAACAGGACTGATGTGAGAACAGCAGTCTATCTATCACTAGACATCCCTCTGCCTCCAGCATTGAACTTGGGGAAAGGGAAAGCAACAGATTTGGTTTCAAAATCAACAGTTCTGAAAAAGAACTAACAAAACATGAGAGCTCTACCTAAGTAAAGATGTTTTAAATAAAACAATAAAACACTAAATAAATAAAACAATAAACAAAATAAAGTACACCAGAACAAACTGATTTTTTAAATACTACCATCTCTGATGGATTGTCTAGCTTGCATGCTCTTGAAGATAAATACCACATCTTTTATGCTTGCACACTGACTGAAGTAGCAAGATGATCGGTTCATTTGAAGCCCTTGTATTAATTTATATATTAAAATAACAGAAATGTAAAAGATCTCCTGTGATTGCAAGACTTAGAAGAATAAGAATGTAATTTTTAATATTTTGTAACTGTTCTGTTTCAAATATTTATATGCTCTTCTATAATAGATCCCATTTTTTATTCTCATTTCTTTCTTTTTCCATTTCTTATTTTACTCTGATATCATTTCTTATCTGTTCTTGCAGTTGCTTTTAGAAATTGGAATCTGGAGAAAATTCCTGCTAAAAGATAACAGCTCTGCTTGCAGATTAAATAGTCTATGAGGAGATTTAGCACATGCAGGTGAGCTGATTCTGGTTTGTGCTAAGCATCATCAGTCACACTCTGAGCATCAACAACCACAGCCACCATCACTTGGCTTAAAAGTGGTGGTGTTTTACTGGATCCAACCCTTTCAAAGAAGACAGAAATAAAAGCAAGAAGAAAAATAAAGCCATAGCTTAAATATGAATTTACAAAGTCATGGAGTGATAGGATGAGGAGTAATGGCTTTGAACTGAAAGAGGATAGGCATAGATGAGATATCAGGAAGAAATTCTTTACTGTGAGGGTGGTGAGGCACTGGAACAGGTTGCCCAGATGTTGTGGGTGTCTCTGGAAACGTTCGAAGCCAGGCTAGATGGGCTTTGAGTAACTTGATGAAGTTGAAGCTGTCCCTGCACATTACAGGGAGGGGATGGAACTAGATGAGCTTTAAGATCCCTCCCAACCCAAGACATTATAGGATTGTATGAGCAATAGAAATGTTGCAATTTAGATATAATGTAATTGTGATGGGAATTTTTTATACGTCCTAGAGCCAGAATTACCAATGTAATTTTAAATCAAGCATCAGATATTAAACAGTATATGTATGGAAAACCTCACTCTGGTACAGTTAACTTATTCTGCCAGCCTCTAGAACAGCACAAAAATCTGAAGACAACTTAAGAAAGTTACTGAATCTTAGAATAAATATATGTAATAATTCAGTGACAAGGAAAAGCTTTTTATGCTCTAGTACTCTTCTCAAAGACAAGTAAATTAATCAGAGAGTATTTATTGAAATAAAATTAAAAAAAGCTAAAATTTGGAAGAAAAATAATAATTACTGGATTTTCTTTGATTCAGCCTCCCAAACATTCCCCGGTCTCTGAGAATGACATACAGCCTGAGGCAGCACACCCTCCCCCACCCCAAACCACACAAAACTAAAAAAACCTCTACCAAAACAAGAATGGTTTTATAAGTTTTTGAAAATAAGGCATACTGAATTATACGCATTAAATTTGGTTAAAGCTGAACCAGCCCAAAGAAATCACCTTTGCTCTACCTTCTTAACACTCTGTGAGTATTAGTGCATGTCTAAAGCTAAGATATAGAGGTGTTCAGACTTTACAGTGGTGGGGCAAAAACAGTAGTAAGTCTTTGTCACTGAAATAAACATTGCACAGTTTCTAGTGGTTTTATTTCAGAGTATTTATCTACTGTCCTGACCATAGAGGAGAACAAAAACCAGATAGCGATTTATTTCACTTAATTTCCACAGTTCAAAGTTACTAGTTATATTTAGTCTGAATTAGATGCTTCAGCTCCTACAATGTTGAAAGGCAACACAGCAGCAGGTCCAGAAGTTCACTTGTCCCAGCATTTCACACACCTGCCTTAGACTGGGCTGTCTCAAACCTGGTGGCACCTACCTCTCTCCACTGGTTACAAAATTACAGATAATCAACAGATTAGACTCTGGCTAACACAGCTCCATAGGCAGCTACAGCTCATGAAATGATTTCCAAAAACTAAATCAGACCCATACCTAGCAACAAATTTATGCACACAGGATATACAGATTTGTTGGTTTTGACCACAGTAATCTGGCAAATATCATATAGGGAATAAGGAACAAACAAAATCTCACAGTTATGAGAGGTTCATGTCTAGTATTTATAGTTGCATCTCATCAGCTGCCAGTAGACCAGGTGTTGAGTGGATCATCCCACTGTCTTGGAGTCACACATTGATTGGATAGATCTGCCTAATCCTATCAGTATTATTCTCTGTTACCAGAAGGATCAAGGAAATCACTACCTGTGCTCCTGATCCATCTACCAATCATTCCATGGTCCTGAGATCTTTTTTGCTTTTTGACTTTGATTGAACTTGCAAAAAAAATCTACCTTGCTAGGGATCCATCACAGCACAGAAACAGTCAGGTGTGCACCCTGATATGCAATACAGATGATGTTAAACAGCAACCTTTCTTCCCGCCCATCTCTCCTGTCTACCTGTTCCTATTCAGCAAAACAGTTCAGACACATCTCATTATCATGAATTTCACAAGCTTAAACTTGGTTTTAAAAACACTGATGTTGAATCCAGCAGCCTTGGATTCAATAATATGGAAAGAAAAAGAAGCAGGACAGATCACTATGAACACCTGGAGTGTCCCAGGTTTGATTTTCAGGAGTATGTCTAAACCCCTCATGCAGGTAAAGCTATATCATCAAGTTATTAATATTTTTAATGAATACACATTTCTGAATGCTGCAGTAAAGCTGGTGATTTCAGATACATTAATTGAGGGAGCTTCATGCTGAATACATCCTCTGCTTAAAATGCTGTTACAAATGTTGTATGTGCAAATGAATGCAGTCAGTCCATCAGCAGTGTTTTTCACCATGTTCTGGGCAAAGCACAGGCAATCAAACAATACCAAGGGCAGAAGGGAAAGTTCTGTTCTTCAGTTTGCACAGCCTTTCAATAGGGACTGAGAGCCTCACTGTTCCTACTGAGCATATGCTGCAAGAAGAGTCAGAATTACTTCATCAAATTTGCAGGAAAATAAGAAAAGGTGGTGGGAGTAGAAGGAAGGAAAAAAGACAGAGACATCTGTAAAGAAATCATTTAATTGCACACAGTGTGTCTGTCTGTTGCTGAATAATAAAAAAAAAAGAATTTGATTCATTAAATGGAGATTGCCATTTTGTAAACATAGACTGAAGGATATTGATTTAACTGAGTAAATTCCACTTATACTGAGATATTGTAGGGATGCACTAAGCCTTTTACATCACTCCAAGCAATTTGGCATATTTCTATGTGTTTCACTTTTAGCTCTCATTAACAAGTGTTTATTTAATTTAATTTAATAGCATTTGTAGTGGGACTATTCAATGTGTGCAAATTCTTGCAACCTCTATTAACAGGCTTCCAGCTCAGGGATACAAGACTCAGTTCCGATAAGCAAAAAAGGTGCCTTTAGTAAGGAGCAAGCCTGACAATGCTGGCCTTCGTGTTTTGTGGTGGTGTGATTATAACTGGAAACAATTTTCCAAAGCTAGGCCAGACCCCAAATCTATCAAAATATTCAATGGATTTGAGAACTGCAAGATATTGGTTAACAGAGCCTAAAATTAAAATGTCATGGTGTCCCAGCTTGGAACTAGCAGAAATTTAATGCCTGAAACTGCATTTTAGATAATCATTTCCCCACAGAAGAGAGAAAGCCTATAAGCCTAGCAATGCCAACACTTTTTCTGTTCTATCCAAATTAAGTTTGAAAGAGCTGTTCTCTTTTTAGTCTTACAAATAGAGCAAAAGAGAAAGGGAGGTCTCGCTTAGACCAGTTATCACTTTGTACACCAATGGACTTGATGATCCTTGTGGGTCCCTTCCAGCAAAGGATATCCTATGATTCTATGAAGTCCTGCTTCACTGAGTGCCTCACTTTGTCTGTTTGGGAAAGTGTGTATTTCCATGGAGCTGCTTGCCTGCTTTTCATCATATTCCCAGGGATTGTTCAGCACTATAGTACACCCTAGGAAAGTACACCTTACTTCTTTTTCCACAGAAGTTCTCATTCATCATCTCTTATTAGGTCTCAAGGTAAAAATTTTCATCTGTTTACTTCAATTGCTGAAACAAAGCAATCCATCACAGTCCATTCATTCTGCATGGATTACTGGCATCAGGCATAACAGATTTACTGTGGTACTTGCACTACAGATCAAAAGCTAAAAATCTCAAACAAATGCAAAAATTACTGAAAAAAAATTCAATGTAGAAATGAGTTAATGTAAGTTCTCCTCTTCTTGCTAAATGTAAACTGACTTTTTTTTTTTTTTTTTTCCTTTTACTACACAGGGGCCTGAATGCATTCACAACAAATACTGATGGAAAAGACCTGACGATGACTAACACCAGTACTTGTAGCACAAGAAAAAAAAACTTACTGTCATTTACTAAGAGAATGAGAAAAATGACAGAAATTTTGATACTCTATAGAAATGGAATTCTGCAGCTTTCCTAAAGATTTGGCTTATGTCCCATGAAGAATGGGACATAAAACTACAAATTTTGCATACATCCAACAAATATTCTCAATATTAGGAAAACAGAAGTGATACTAATACGAATAATAATATCCTAAGCACATACAGAACTTTGAAAATAATGGACAATGGAATGAATTATGTTTAGGCATTTGCCATGATTAGGGATAGATGAAAAAATCACATATATTGATGTCTTCTTTTCTTCCCAAATGATGACCCAAATGTTTCTTGCCAGCTGGTCTACAACAGAGCAATCGAAGCAATCAACTGCCAAGGAACTCTAAGCTCTAAGCCAAGAATGATAGTGATCTTTGCTTCTACAGTGACAACCTTTAAAATGCCATCTCAGCTTCCATGGACTATTTCTTTTAGCCAAGAAATCTAATGATCTCCTTCTATAACAAGGCTGCTATAGCTACAGACAGTAAAGGAGTCTATCAGAACTGAATAATACTCAGCTGTGCAAAAGACAATTTTCATAGCAGAACAATTTTCTGTGGCAATTTTCACTGTCTTGGTTTTTATTTTTTGCAATATTAACTCTTTGATTTTGTTAACACAATGTTTTATAACATATATATGATGCACACATAATTTACAAAAACCCCTTAAAAATGCAACACGGTTGTATAAACAATCTCCCACCTGGAGAAGGAAGAAAAAGGAATGAACAGCAGCATAGGACAAACATTTGTCAAGCTACTTAGCATGTTTCTGTAAGGTAGTGAGAAACTCCCTGATAGTGGGAGTAGGAAGGATATAAGCAGAGCAAATGTAGAGCTAGAAGACAAGTGGACAGGATAAATTATTTAAAAGAAAATGCGGCATACACTTCTATCTTTATAAAGGATTAATAGTGCTCATTACATAGGTACCTGTAAATAGTTTGCATAGAAAGTGACAAATATGTATTGCAGAGCTATAAACAGAATTTGCAGTCGTTTCTGAAAGGAAATAAGGTAACATAGGCTTATTAAAATTCAAATGAAAGATTTGTAAAATCCCAAGACATCAGCTTTTGGTGTCATGCAAATGAAAGTAGCCCCAGCAGTCACAGGAAGGTCACCAACATTTAAACAAGATGAAAACTGTGCTGTTGTAGTCAGCTGATTTGAACTTATTAGGAGAGCACTTGCCAGCTCATCAAAGTGCAGTCTTATTCCTGTTAAGCTCCTTCTCATCCAGCATCTTTCCTCTTGATTATTAACATCTTTATTCAGGTACAAACGCTAAACCTACTGCAAGACAACTGCTGTAAATCTGTTTGGAAGGTTGACTGTGTGGTCAGGGGACTCTGACAGCATGTTTATGCATTAAATGTCCATATCACATCTATGTCAAAATTTCTTTTGCCTCTTCAGCTTCCTCATGCATTTTCCCTTTTATGCTTCTATGGACTATGGCTCTCTGAAACCAGAACTGGCTTGGTATTCCTGTCTGGCACAGTGTCAGAGTTTAACAAATAAGAATTAGTAACAATATTCCAGAGGGTGTTGTGCAGCGCCAGAGGAAAGCTGTCGTGAGGTCACATGTCAGCTGTGTCTGCTTGCTGCCAGCGGGCTGTAAAGGGTTTCGAGGAGAACCCCTGCAGAATACTGAGCAGGAGAACCCCTGTGGAGTCATTCATCCAACCCCTGCATCCTGCTACCAGAAATAACATACTGGGGAATAAGGTTGGGGAAAACAAAAAAGGCAAGAAAAAATAAAATAAGCAATAAACTAGACACTCATGTACAGCTAAACTGCTTGGAAGTGAAAACTCAGCAGGGAGGTAAATGTTGCTACATAACTCTGAGACCACATAGAACAGAGAACCTCCAATTTTCATGCAGTTTAATTGTGAGTTCCTTCCTCCTTGGGGAATTAAATCAGTGAGAACCATATCACTTAAAGTGGCTTGTACTGGGCTCTATCTGCTGCAATCATTGCCTAGTTTCTTTTTTTCATGAATGCTGCCTCTGTTGTTGCAAGCATTATTTCTCTGCTCCTGTATAACCAGATTACAGGAAAAGGTGTGTGGGAATTTTTAGACAGAAAAGTCTGCTGAATTTGAAAGAGACAGCTCCACTTATTTCAAACCATGCTAAAGGGTAGATGGAGAGGCAGTAAACGACATGCAACTAAAGGCTCACGAAAGCATCCAGAAAAAAGATTGAAATGCAGAGTGGTCCCAATAAAAAGGGCTGAATCTTGCCTTTTATTTTTTTAATTAAAAATCCACTGCATGGAGGCCTTGTAATAAGTTAAAAGGGGTAAATGAATGATCTTGACAATATTTGCAAAACAAAAGCATTACATTTTTCTGTGACTGAAAGGGATGTGGTGAAGATCAATCAGAAGCAAGATCCATCTTTCTTATTATTATACTTTTATTAATTAAATTACTGATTTTTGTCTTCATATTTTCAGTACTTGGTAATAATCAGGTGCAGTTATCCCACTGCTGCTTTTATTGTCATAGAAAAAACCCTAAATAACTCGAATTTACCTGCCATTACTTCACAGCATTTTAGATCAGAGTAATTTTTGACATCACTTCTTATGATTCCAGGACTAAGTACTATAAAGGTACAAGGAAACACTCTGCTGAAGAAAAAAACCGCAGACTAGCTCCTTATTAAGGCAGCTATTCACCTTAAGAGTTGCATTCACAGTGTCCTTTCAAGCCACATGCATGCATTTCCAGGCTTTCTTCTCTCCACAGCCATCCCTCCCTCCATGTTTCATGCAGGTTTCTACAGCAATGCTTACAATCGAGTGCCCTGCACACACACACAACAGCAAAATATCCCTATGAATGAATGAGGAAGAAAACAGCATTTGATGCTGCCTTGAACAGAATTCAATTAAAATGAAATCAGCATTGTCTTTCATTCAGTCAGTCACTGACATTCTCTAACAGTATACGTAATCCTTTATGGTATTTTCTGATACCGAAGAGAATAAAAAGCACCAGAAATCATCTTTACAGGGCAAAGCATAGCTTTGCTGTGGGTGGGCAAAAGAACAAAAAGGAAAGGAGGGGGTTGCACAAGTAAATACCTGCTCATATTGTGTGACTGGGGATCTCCTGCCCCATTCAGCAGGTTGTGAGAGCTGTGTGGCAGGGCAGACTCAGCCACCCCCCCACCTGTGACAGAAGCTCCTGCCTGGCCCTGGGACAGGACACTGCACAGCCCTGCAGATGCACTGCATGGAATAGGATCATGAATCTCTGGTTTTAACAGGGAGCTAATGTCCTCTGAGTGCTCCCTGCAGGCAGGCTGAGCCAGAAGGCACTTGTTCTGGAAGGCTGCAACAAAGGGGTGAGAACCGATGTCTCCATACATCACCTCTCTGGTATCACTTACCAAGCAGGTGCTCTCTCTCCATATTTGTTGGCTGAATACAATCTGCTCAGATTCACACTTAAGTAGATCCAGAAGTGATCACTCAAATTAAAAAAGCTGCTCTTGACCACTTCTCAGCGGGTAGTTTGTGTCTGTCACCATGTTTCATCATGCTTTGCCATCACGCTATTCTTGAAACAGAGAACTTTGCTTTGAGGCCTTGACTTTCCCTGACCCCAAATTCTGCATAAGATTTCATGCTAAAAAAGGTCCCCAGTCCAGGCATAGATGTTCTGGATACTGGGAGAACTGGCAGAGGACCAGGTTTAGCTCAGTGTTCAGACACACATCTTTGGATATATCTTTGGATCAAGGCCACAACCTCCAGTTCAGAAAGACATGCAAACAACTCTAAAGATTTTGTGTGAAAGGGAATCTGCTGAATACCTGTGAAAGCTTTTCTCTATTTCTCTTCTATTCTAACCATTAAAAAATCATGTCTCATTTCAAGTCTTAATATATTAGATTGAAGCCTTCAGTCATTAGCACATTTTATGCCTTTCTGCTAAATTAGGTGCCTCTCTACTAGAATAAATATTTTCACCAGGATTTCTCTGGAACACAAAATGTCAGTCTTTTGCTCTCTTACTAATAAGCTAAACAGATCAAGCTTCTCACTGCAAGAAACATCACCCTTGTCAATCTTTTCAAGCTTACCAGTATTATTTCCAAATGATGCATATTATTTCTTGTCTCTTTCAAGTGGTTTATGCTTCTGCAGATGATGTTTGGTCTCCAAGTCCCCTTGTCACACTGGAAAATTATATAACACTGGTCACCACCAAAGCTTCTAAACCAGCCTAGAGTGATTGCTTTTAAAATACCTCCTTTTCTATACAGATTCTTTTTGTGTGACCCTGTTTTTAGTGACATTGGGTGATGTTGATTTTTTTGAAGTTTCTGTATTTCAGATTGAAACCTATCATAACATCATGTTTTTCTTCTATGTATTCAGTGAAGAACTTGAGGAGATCGAGGAGAAAAAAGTCTGTGTTTAAAAAAAGAAAGACAATAAATAAAGGTCTATGGGCGAAAATACCTTTCTGAATTGCCAGGAAATGCTATTAAAGTTTTCCCTGTGTAGCACTATGCATTAGAACATTATCCCTCATTTCAAGTAATCTAATGCAGTCTGTCACTTTGACCATGTAATAATTTAAAAAAAATACTACTAAAAATATTCCAGTTTGTTTTCAGCATAAGCATGAAGTGAAATTTCTGACTATCTCTGTAAAAACTCTGCAGAAGAATGAAGGTTAAACTGAAGCTCACTTTCATTGTACATCACCAGTCTTGGTAGGGCATTGGTCCTTTGAACAACCATTTCCTACCTTAGACAAAACCCAGCCAACCAACCAAATAAAAAAAGCCACCCAAAACCCCCCTTAAATAAATAAACAAACAAACAAACAAACAAATAAATAAATAAATAAATAAACTGTTAATAATAAAATCAGAAAATGGATGGATGTGGAGGTTACAATGCACAAACCTGGTGCAATGCAAGAGTGCAACTTAAAATGTATTCACTTGCAGTGTTATAATAATTTCTGCAGTACTATAACCAATTGACAAATAATGGGGACACCATCTGTTCTCTAAGGAACCATGGGAAAAAATGCCTGCTAGCAATTAAGAGGTTGTACACAAGACACAGTTTCAGCAGATTTCACTTTTTTCCTGTTTTGTTTTGGTTTGTTTGCTTGGTCTGGAAACTATGTCATCACAAATACCAGTAGACCTTTCCAGTGGTTTTTTCCTGTTCTAGTCTACTTAGCTTACAGATGTACTTTTTTAATCAGTGTATTTGGTATTCATGACTAATGTGAATTTGTAGACAAGATCTGAGAGAATTATGTGGATTTGTGTTCAGAGCTTTTCCTATCCTGGCAGACTGACATTAGTTGAATACTTATTCTGCTCTGGCTAATGTATTCTCTCTCTGGCCTCTCAATTATCCTTAGTTTTCCCTTTGTCTTTTTAATAGTTATGGTACATTAGTGTAAGTACTGCTTCTTTTGGGTTGTGAAATTACTGAGACTTTGCTAACATGTGGACAGCAATACTGTCACAACTATTTCATTGTTACAGATTTTCACAGTGCTTGAGGCTTTAAAGTTAAAGGAAACTATAGATCTGTTAATGTGTTTTGCAATTTGATTGCATTGATGTGTTCTGTAACGTGCTTCAGAACGAGTCTATGGCCTTTGAATTGTATTTGAGAGTGATTCCTATGTACACAATACCATTCTGTCATATGACATAACTGTTATTCAGATAAGTCAATAAAGACACAGTGAAGTACAAAACAAAGTCATACAGGAGAAGTAAATGACACAGGCTGCAATATTACTTGATGTCATATAGGCTGGCTTTGGCCAAAATAGCGTTCCCTAAAAAAGTGGTTCTAGTTCACTACTACCATAATGTCTCAGGCAGTTAGCTGAGCTTTGGCAGCAGGTCCACAATGATTATTTTGGTTTCCATTGCAGTAGGTTTAGTCAACATCAAGTACTTTCCTTTAATATGTCCCTACCCTTGAAAGAGCACATAATCCACCTGCGGATAACACAGCATAAGGATTAGGACGAGTAGAAATTCATCTCTGATTATAAGCTACAGAAACACTAGGCTCGTGCAAAAATCTATACTTGTTGCAAAGAAACCCTTTCCACAGACGCTGTGCTAAATCAATCCTCCCTGTCAAAGCCTACCAAAAGCCTACATAAGTGTGACTAGTAAGATATGCTTGCATTTGTCAGTCACACCGAAACCAGGATTTTCACTTTTCATAGTGAAAAATGTGAGGATCAGTCCCTCAGGGCAGAAGATAAACCAGACCAGCATCTTAAAAACATCTACACAGAATAATCCTGACTCATGAGACACAGAGGAAGCCAAGGGGTACTTTGGCCACACTGCCATAAAGAAACAGAACTTGCAAAATCATTAGTTTCTCTCAGCTGCTAAGAGATGTCTTTTGACAAAAACTGAGCAAGATTACACAGAGAACATATACAGAGACTTCACGTTCATTTACTGAATGATTTTAACAGCAGAGAATTTAATGCCAGGATTTAAAACCACAGAATTTTACAGCTGCCAATAAAATTGGCCCAATATATCTGAGCACAGGCTTGGATTTCCTGGAAGTGAACCTTAATTTCAAAGGAATCCTGCTCTTTCTGATGTCTGGTCACAGCCAGCCTTGCACTGCAGTAGGCAGTTTGATCCATAAGAAAAAATCAATCATAAGCAGCAGTTAAGTGGATCTGAGATGGATGTGATAGATGTATCTTCAGTGTGGAGAAAACCAGCCACTCCAGTTGCACTAATGGGAGTTATGCTTGTAATTTTATTTGTGCTGTATGCTGGAAATCCTATTCTGTTCCACTGATCTACCAGGTACATGACCACTATACTTAAAAATGGAAATTGAGAATGATTATCCTGTTTCACTTCTTGCTCATGTGAGTGCCTGACAGTTTAAATATAAATGGAAAGTCCTGACTTATCACTTTATAGAAGAGGTATCTCTGCTCATAGGAAATGGAGAGGGGTGGGTAGGCACACCTCTGGACTGGAGCTGAGAGCACATCACAGGAAAAAGAAGGAATGATTCTAGGTTTCTCTGGCAGAGCCAGTAACACAGAGGATTTGACGCACTGGCAGGGACCAGTGGCACCCATTTTTATCACCAGCAGACAGGCAGTGTGCACGAAGCAAGTAGGGACAGGACTCAGCTCTCTAAGTAGATGTTTTCTGCTACTGGTATGAGCAGGAATGCACAGTGGCAGCGCCTGCTCCCTTTGGGCTTCAAAGGTGTGTTCTGAACTTCATGAGCTATTGGAGCCTTCAGAGGAGCACACACGCCAGAAATCACAGTATTTTTATTTACATTTGAGAAATAATTTGTAGCCTGTGTGTGAAAATGAATCCCACATATGGGATAAGAAAACTCAAAGCTCAAACATATCTGGTTATTTGATTGCTTCGCTTGTTCAAAAAAGTGTGAGTAAAACTACTCCTGGTTTGTACATGTGGAATCGAGCCATAGTGACTATATCACAGCAGAAATCATCTCGGAGAAAAAACCTAACCATTCACTAATGCTTTTCTTCAGGGTGCTTTATGGAAACAGGCTGTTTACACTACTGCAGCTAGAGGGATGTTCTATATGCTACAAAACCTAAGGTTGGCCACAGTTCCTGTATTTATGTGAATGGTACATATATATCTGTATGTGATCAAGTGTTTCTCTGTCCTGTCTCAAGAAATGTGGTGCTGAAATGCACAAAAATTGTATTTTTAAAAAAATATGCATAGCTGAACTACTGTGCATTTCAGTCCCCTGCCTGCCTGCAGGATCAGAAAGGTAGAACATCTCTGTACACATAGCTGTGAATGAAGAATACTCTTGAAATGTGACTCTGCTGCGGCTTGATCTTCTATTAAAGAGAAGAGACTATTTAATGTAGTTCCTTGAGTTTTGTCTTTTCCCTCTCACTGCTCTCAACATAATTTCACTCTTAAGAAAAGAGGAGGGTGTACTTCTTATATGAAATAGATTACATCTTGAAACAGCCATCTGTAAGGTGGTATTGTTCTCACTTTCATTTAACTCTATGGTTCCAGAAGTTTGTATACTTTTTCAAAGTGAAAAAATTTTCATTTCAGCACCCGACAATTGGCCTGGGAGAAAAGTAGTGACAACATTGAAAAATCGTTCTTGCAGTGACCAAACTGCAGAAATAAAAAGTTGCCTAGGTAAGGGAGAAAACATCTTTTTACAAATCAGTCTTTCTAACAGCAACCGATTTCCACCATCCATTTATGTTTGGCAACAAGCAAAGATTCTCATTCACACCTGTGGCACCAACTTATGCCTCTATTTTCTGTATCTCCATTTTATAACTCGTGCCCTGCTCCTGAGGGAATAAAATAAGCATGCAAGCACCAGGCTCAGTATTACACATGGCACAGCAAAAATAAAGCATCTACCACTCAGGTAAATGTGGTTCCTCAACAAGAAACTTTCTCAGACCTTTGTCCAAGGCAGTAAGAGTCCATGCAGTACAGAAAAGTTGTACTCAAATACTAAAGCTAATGTAAAGAAGAACTATTCTAATCATTACCCATTACTAGAAGTACCGTGGTGGTACATTGCTCCTATGACTACATTCAGGTTTTGGGACTAGCCTTGCCCCACTTGCCGCTCTGCTCTTCAGGCTCTGACCCTCTGCTTTTCTCTGGCACTTGCACAGTTACAGTCCTCTGGCTACTGTTTTGGAGGAGTAAGAAGCAAATGCAGACAGCACAATCTAACGTTGTGTACCAGCATTAGGCAGTTTCTAGTGAAAAATACAAACCACGATCTGCTCTGGAACCAGCACAACTGCAGTAGACCATCCACCACCTCTGAAGAACGAGTAAAGGTTCCAGATGGGTCCCATAGAAGTCAAATACAGTTTTACTGCTAATTTTGTTTGAAACACTTTACCTTCATGCCTGATTTCAATGAGGTTGTTGCCCTTTATGTTCCCTTCCCTCTTTGATTAGGGCACACCTGATGGATTAACGAGGAAGAAAGGAGCAGCTATTCATTCCACAGCTACTGCGTCTTGTTTCTCTCTGAAGTGTATCATCCAAAACAGCAGCTGACACTTTTAATGAATGTCTATCAAATATTTATCACTCTGACTACAGCTAAGCTTTAATTTGAACTCTACCAATGAAGACCTCAAGCAAAGCACTTAAAAAAAAATCCCTCTAGAACCCAGAAAAAGAGAAATCTGACTGTAACTCATTTGTAATATGCCACGTGGCCATCATAATTTATCAAAGTATACCAAAAACTGCTAAGTTCATTAGCATATTACAAAACTACTTCCCTCCCACTTACGTAGCAGTAAATAATCTACACTGAAATCCTGGCTTCACTACAAACAAAAGCATGCAAATTTCAAAGCAGGCTACGTAGCTTTTGTGTTCCACTTCATGAAAAAGAAAGAGGGGGAAAGGAAATGGAGGAAAGAGGAAAAAAGAAAAGGGGAAAAAAAAAAAAGGAAATAAATGTAAAAGCTGGTAGGAATTGACTTACTGATTTACAATTTAATTAATGGTGAAATAATTTGTTGAACATCAACAAGGTTTTAAAGCTGCCCTGAAGGACTATCTGGAAGTTCAATAGTGTGTTAAGACTATAACATGCTTCAGTGGTCAAGATAAATCAACAGACAACAAACCAGGGATCTGTGTTTGAAAAATGGAAATTTGTTGTTTTCTGGTAAATGCTGAAGTAATCTCTACTGTGAATCAATATTTTTGCTGTTTTCAATACCACCAAAAAAACCCCCCAAAAACCAAAAACAAACCAGCAACTCATTACTCACTTGTTATCCTTTCCCTTTTTCACTTGCAAAGCTGTTAGCCCCCACAAAGATGATAGTCAGTTGAGAAAACCAAGAAGGAACAAGGGCAAATGGCACAAAAGATCATTTCATTTGCTTGACTAGGCACATTAATGAATTCCATTTAGAGTAGAAAAATGCAGTGAGCACCACAGCCTCATACATTGCTTTAGCTTCACTGATCCAGTTTATGCCATTAAAATGTACAGTAAACTGTAATTAAGCAATTAGACATGAAAGAGCATAGGCTGAGCTGAAAAAAATGTTAGACCCCAAATGCCTTGTTTATTTTATGCCTTTAGCAGTTTCAGCTTTAACTCTATTTCAAAATGACATATGCCCTGTCAGAGCTGTCTAACTGTGGTTATAAAAAGCTACTCCTTTTTTTTTCCTACCAGAAAACAATTTTTAAAGTATTTTGTTCTTACACTTTTGTGTAAATCCTTTCAATTCCTTTTAACTTGTTTGCACCTAATAGAGGTTGCCTTCCAGAAAGTGTGATGATGGCTAAGAGGTAGGAAATGAAGGGCAGAGATAGGAAGGCTTTCCTTAACATTAACAGAAATAACAACTAAGTCTACGGTATAGTTTTAATATAACCCAAAAAGGGGTGCTAACATGAAAAATTATTTTAATTAAAACTATAGGTAATTGCAAAATCTTGCTGGAGGAGAGAAATTCTCTACACCTCTTAGATCAGGAGGCAAAATATATAAATAAGAAACTCAGATGAAGGACATACAGACACATAAGGTAAACTAAACTGTAGGGCACAGTTATGACTATATCTCATTTTTACAGTTTTTCCAATAATTTCCTGAGGTAAAAAAATCCAGGTCTCACAAAGACTCAGTGATGAAGTCTAACTTACATGCAGCAACAAAGCAAGTAAAGGAATATATTTTAGTAAAAGAAAAGAGAGATCAATATAGAAATCTTACAGCATAGGACTTCACGGATGATACCAGTGTTTGAAATGGTCTAGGACATCAGAGTGTGTTTTAAACATATGTTTTGGTGACCTCAGTTGAAGCCTGCAGAATGAACTTGTGCCATGCCAGCATGTCAATGTTTTTATATCAGAACTTGTAAACAGACCTTCTGACCACTGCATGATATGATTCTGATTCTCATAAAGCAGAGATGACAGTGGCTGAATGTGTCATGAAAATATTAGGAAAAAATAATTGTTCTATAGTTTTGCTAAGGAGAGTTTAAAAACAAAATCTAAAGAATCCTACAGGGTTTAGAAAAAAGCATAGCTACACTTAACCTGTGACTGTGGGATCTTTAAGCATCAGCTTTCACATTTTCACATGCATATTAACTTATTTTTAAGATGTTATGTTGTATCCAAAATCATATTTCTTTTGGTAGAAACAGAAAGGTAAATAATGTAAAAACTGCTATTGCATAACAGCTACTAATCAGCAAGGTATGCTTCTATTTTTATTTCCAAGAAAAAAAAAACCAAACAACATATACAAGCTCTGTAGGTTTTATTTTTTCCCTTTTCATTTTTTTTCCCCAAACAGATAGTATGTATTTGAGGTATTAAATAAAATAGTAAAAGTAGGCATTAAAGACTTAAAAAGCAACTAGTGAGATGTGGTTTAGGGGAAAAATGCCAAACAAACCAACCTCATCAAATATTAAAATTAGAAAAAAACAGATATGTAAGGTGCATTATAATGGGTTTCACATCTGAAGCAGCTGGTACTAAACATCAAAAGGGTCAAGCTAAGGAGACTGAACACTGGCCTGATTCAATGCCACAGATTTTAACTGTATGAGGCCTTCTCCCTGTTTTCAGTGTTGACTTTTTCACAGGCAGTATAAGACCTTTGTCCACCCTCAGACAACATGGGGAGCTCGTGATCAGCAAAAGCAAACAGTGTTTGTGAGGTATCAAAACCCTCCCTCCTCTCTGCATAGCAGGAAAAGATGTCTCTGCAGGCTCCAAGGCAGAACTTGGTTCCCAACAAAACAAGTGTCGTGAAAAACAAATGAAACTGAGCAAGACCTTTCTACCCTTTTTATAACCCACATGCACAGAGATTTCTTCAAATAGCTTATTCATTATTCTGTGGGGAGCCTTCCACAGCACTCCTAACCTCTGTGCAGAGTCAACTTCACAGTGAAGAAACTAGCGACATTTGTGAGATCATGGCATATTTTGGAGAGAGTGAACTCTTTTTTTCCTACCCAAGTGACTGTCTAGTCATGTTCCTGCCAATAATTTGTTTTTCTCTTTCCATGTTTTCTATTCTTCCTTTTTAAATTCAAATCACATTGCAGTCAAAGATTTAACATAGCTGAATTTTTGGGGTTGGTATTGAGAATAGTCATTTACCCATTCAAACTCTCAAATTCAATTTTTCTTATTTCCTCCAAAATTTTTGTCAAAGTTTTCCCAAGTCACTTTGTGAACTCAGACATGTTGCAACTGTGTAGTTAATCAAGATGTGAATATTTAATAACATTTAAAAAAAAAAGGAAATGGAAGTAATAAATATTTTATATTCAAATTTTAGCATATATAAGTCTGTCAGCAAAAACACAGACTTCAATTTGCTGATGTTGTACCAAAATAAAGACATGAAAATAAATGTAGAGGTTACAAAAGCACTTGGCTCAGCAGACTTGCAGACTCATGTCCTCTGTTTTTCAGAACAGGAGGAATGTGGATAGTGGCCAGGACATCTGTCGGACAAACTCCATCAACAATCACAAGTCAGTGAGCCAGATGTGTGCAATCTAATAATCCTGGTACATCAATATTATGTAACATTGAAGCTGATGAACTTGTAGTATAAAAGAATTTGTCTGTGACTAATCATGATCATTTTATAGTGTGAGAAGACACAATTATGGGATTGATACTGCAGGACAAACCAAGCTTTTTTTTTTTTTTTCCCCTTATTTTAAAAAGACAAATAACAAGCACCAAAATCAACAGAGAGGATAAGAGACTGAAAGGAATTATGTTTTTAAAGCAAACAAATAGGAGCCAGCGTGAGATATAACAGGTCATCAATACATGACATAACATACAAAAAAACCCTTAGAATCAGAGATTACCTCTGAGGGTCATATGGTCCAATCCCTTACTCAAACCATGACTGATCTTGTGGTTTGTTTTTTTTTTTTTTGAACCTAAAATCTAAGTAGATTTTTGTTGCAACTTGTGTCCATTTCTATTTGTCTTATCACATTTCATTTTCATCTGCAGACAGCTGTGAGGTCCTCCTTCACTAATTTTTCTTAGGGTTTAACAGTCCCAGGCTCCTTTCTTCTCCTCACCTTTTCCTTTTGGTCCTCTTTCTTCAAAAATATGCTCTGTGCCAATAAACCTTCACAAAGAAAGGAAAAGCCAATGTAAACTTACTTAATCCCCGAGTATTTATTTCTGAAGATACAGTTACACGAGGTCCAAGGCACAACTCATCTTCAGTGAGTGCACAGAGCTGGTACATTATTTAATGTAGGACTACTCTTATGTTGTTTCCAGAGCCAGATGACAGGTGGAGATTGAGGCAGCAGATGCTTCCATGGCCCAGAGTCTGACCTGATAAGACCACTGAATAGAGCTCTCAGGTCTCTGTCACCAGAGTAACCCTTCTCTCTCTCCTCCTCCTGGTTGTGTGGTCCTGCCCTGTTGCCCGTGTGCTGACTCTAACTTTAGCCTGACCACTTGGCGAGCCAAATCACCTCATCAAGCTGCAAAGGATTTTTGTTAGATTCTTTTTGTCATTTAAAGAATCAAATCATCTGTCAGAAGCCAATGCACTGGGACTGTTGCCAGGTAGCCAGACTTGGGGGCAAGAAAAGGATAGAAGTAACACCACCGCCTTTTGGTGTGCCACCATGTCAGCTCCCCTGGCTCACCTAACCCTATGCTAAAATAGGTAACAGTTCTCCCCTCAGGCATATATTCCCCATACCAATGCTGGATGGTACCATGTTAACAGAAATATTCCTGAATGGAGGACTTAAATTTCTGTCTACATGTCACTAGCATTAATGCCCCTGTTTTTAGAAGCCCTAAATCTTCCCATGCAGAATCCAGGCAGTGCTGCTTTGTGCTTTACACTGAAAAAAATCCCACATGGGAGGTTGCTCAGGGTGAGCAGCAAGCAGAAGTTTCCAACTGCTGTCAAACTCAGCTGATACAACAGTCACCACAGGCAGGAAATTTTAACAACATGTAATTTAGCTAAATCCATGTGGAGCTGGGGAAAGGGGCGGAGAGTTTCTGTAACACAGAACCTATCACTGCAAAATTTTGGAATCTGGAAAAAAATCTACAGATGTCAGAATTTCTCAAAAACACAGTC
Source organism: Scytalopus superciliaris (assembly GCA_013400415.1). Classification (NCBI taxonomy): domain Eukaryota; kingdom Metazoa; phylum Chordata; class Aves; order Passeriformes; family Rhinocryptidae; genus Scytalopus; species Scytalopus superciliaris. Next base: position 2,249,055 of record VXBX01001501.1, on the reverse strand, counting down.
TAATGCACTGCACATATAGTATGCCATTACTGCTCTCTGTACATTGAAAAAAAAAAAAAAGAAAAAGAAATTATTACCAAATCTTGTTTTGACTGGACAGATTGTCTTGCATAGAAAAGCAACACACTATATATAAGCATGTCTCCCATGGATCTCTAGTGATAGTGTGTATAATAAATTCCCATATCCTGTACAGCCTATGGTTTGGATAGAGAACAAAGGACAAGATTGTATGAAAGCCACAGAACTGCATTACCATGACTTTGGCTAAAGAAGAAACATCTCCCTTTCCCCCAGGTCATAAGCACTCTCTACAATGGATCAGAACCAGTGTCAGGACCTCAGTAAGAAAAGCAATCAGTGTGGAGATCTGTGTACAAAGCAAGAAGAGAAAACAACAGAAGAAAGCAATGTTTTCCTACATATTTGACTAAGTACATCTCCAGAAGCATTCTGACTCCTTGGTATGTTCAAAGTCAACAACTCTTCCCCACCTTAAAGCTCAGTATTTCCTACAAACAAGGGAAAGGAAAAAAAGTAATGAATTTTTTAAAGAAGTGTTACAGTAACCTGATCTATACACTGGTTGCATATTTGGTGCCATCCCATCATGATGTTGCTCTCATAGTAGGTTCAGGGACAGATCAAGGCTTCCTGTCAACAAAGGCAAAACTCAGCTTTGCCATATCAGTAATAAAAAGCTGGAGTCAAAACACTCAGCTTGGATGCCTGGGAGAAAGGGCAAAAACTGCAGGAAGCTGGTCTTTCTGCTCCCATGGCCTAAAACGTGGTGCATCAGACCTCCAGGTCCTCCTTGCCTCTGGGATGGGCAAAGGAGAGAGTACAGCCATGCTGTTGGGATGCCCTTGGCACTTAGCTGCCCTGCTTTTGTCCATGTCCAGAGCAAGCCCTGGTATACCAAACTGCTTAGGTTTTCTCTCAGTATGAAAGATGCAATCATGTTCACCATTTTATGCATTGAAACCACTACTTTCCCAATATTAAATGATTAGGTATTTTGTATATATTTTACCACACATTATACATTTCAGTTAAAGTGGTAAGATCCATTTGTGCTGCCCTATGGCAGTCTCTGAACCGTACTCTCACGCTGAGAAGCCTATGGACAGCATAAAATGGAGAAGCAACCTGCTCCAAACTTTAAATGCATTGCCATAACCTGCTTGCTCACTGTAGGCAGAAGGAGAAAAAACTATGTACTCTTCAGTAAACAAGAGTGATACCCGCTATGAATCAAGCTGCACTTACATAAGCTTACCTAGGTTTATTTCTTTAGCAACTTTTTAGCAATTACTTCCTAATGACACTTATTAAATCCCTTCATATTTTAAAGAAAGGACTGGACAGACATTTAGGTGAGATTTTAATCTTTAAGTCACATACATTGCTTGGTAAGTATGGCTTGTCACATGAGCACAGAAGCATATAGAAATGTCAAGCAGCACCTACTTGACAATTGCAGATGAAACGTACAGCCAAGCTCCTTATGCCACACTGTGTGTTGGGAGCAAAAGCAGCTTACTGCTTACTGTGAAACAATGGCAGCTCAGACTGAAAATGCAAACTTCTAATTTTTTAAACACCAAGAGATTTCCAGTGTGTTAAGACCAAAATAGCAGCCAATCTCATTGAAAACTTTATGCCAGACTTTGACTTATCAGGTTGACAAACCAAATGTTCTTTAGCCCCAAACCACTGTAATAAAATATTTGAGCTTTCTGTTATCTTACCTTGCAAACTAATAAAGAATGTCCCTCTGACAACATAAAAATGCTGATTAGTCTCCTAAGATAACTACACAAACAGAGGTAGATTGGTTACAAAAATACACTCTTAGGTATTCCTAAGTTCTTCCAGACAAAATATGATATGATTTACTATTATGTTATGAATTTTATACCATGTTTTTTTTCTCTCTCTCATCAAAAAGTACTAGGAACCAAGCTCTGTGTAGATACTCAGTGGTAGTTCTGCCTCAGCAAATTAACTGAATTCAGTTTTTAACTTGCAGTTTGTGGGTCTGAAGTTCTATGAACTCCGTTCAAGTGATTCTCAATAGTAATTAACAAAAGAAAAGAAATAAAGCAAGATTAGTTGCACAAGAAATCAGCAGTCATCAGGACAACATAGTAGCCCATACATTTAGAGTACTAAAAACCTCCACCTTACTGGGTCTTAATTGTCTAGTTCATCAGGTAGATGAGTAGAATTATTAAAAGAAAACAGATAGAAAAGCAATTCAACTGTCTTTACAGCATTGCTTTTGAAGACATGCTGATCTCCCCCTCACTGCCCCACAGTGCAATATGACAGAGTTTTGATGTTTGCTATAATGTGGAGCAGCATGCTGTACAACGACTTGCATGAAGACAGCCAAATGGCAGCATTTTTGCTCGCCTTTTCTCTCAGCATCTCCAGATAATTTGACTCTTCTACAAACAAAAAAATGCAAAAATTGGTGCTACTACAAATACAGAGTGGGTTAAAATCAAAATAAGATTACTAAATTCTAGTAAATCTTTTGTGAGTAAATCAGAGCCATGTCAAACTGCTGATAATGTAAGAACACAAATAGCCCTGGAGTTGTAATGGAGGAAACAAGAGTCTCCTTTCTTCCAGTGTAGACAAAAAAGTAATCTTCTTTTATTAATAGTCCAGATTTCCCTGCACTTATCACAAGGGGAGCAATAAGATTTCATACTGTGAACAATCACACACTTCACATTCTTAATTATAATCTGGAAGTTTGGCGTTACCAGGTTCTTTAATTAAATATTCTCCTACTGTCTTTGACGTATCACTGAATGATAGTATTCTCATAGCTCAAATACATCTGTTTGAGAGGTGTGAACTATCCCTACTCCTAAATGAGTCATCATATAATTATAAAAACCACAAGTAAGACTATTGATCATCCCATATATTTACTGATGAACTGTGAGCAACAAAATTCCACAGAGAGCAATACTGAAAGAAGAAGCTGAACAGCCAGCAGGTCAAACATGAGCGCAAACCAGAAACTGTAAGTTTGCATCTGGACTTGTTATCGTGCATAGATTACTCTCACTTAAAATTTCCATCTAGTCAATGCAAGCAGAGGATTGACAGGAAACAGAAAGGATTCAGTAACATGACTCCCACACAAGGCTGGAGAAAAGCCAAAGGCCAGTTTGCTTTTCTTCATCAATTAATATCTTGATGCAATCTTTTCAATGTAGGGAAGACTTCAACAAATGTTTGCCATGATTAAGCATCACTCTAGAAAACCCTGAAAAGGTCAAATGGGTAAATGAAGTCATGGAAGCCAGGACATTGTCTTATCCACTTGCAATGGAGGAGTTTCACAGTGATGCTGAGGGCAAACGTCAGTGTAACTGCATGCAGAACACGCTGTGCATTATTAACACTTGGCAATTGCACAACTGATTAAGAGCTCACGACCGCAAATGCTTATTCACAGGAATAATTGCTATTCACATAAGAAAGCCTAATGAAAGCAATGGATCTACTAAGATGCTCACAAGGACTGAGGTCACGGTAAGACTGTTCTATAAATGAGAAGCTAAAGCCAATCTAAAGCAGTCTGGACTATTCTGTGTCTTCAAGAATAGTCACATACAGTCCTGAAGCAAGAAAGTAGGGCCTCAGTTTTAGATCAGGTGTTTCCTTGAGCATATCCTATGTTGTGTTGTGCAAGAAATATCCATGACTTAGCTAAGATGTGGGTGGACAACATTCCCTGGAAGATTTAGCAATCTCTACCAAACACTGTGGTTAATTATGCAACAATAAAATGCACTATTTTTATCTCCTTTTCACATTGAAATGATCTGATTTCAAAATGTGATTATAGCTCTCAAATAAACTTTGTCCCATTTTATACAACACAATAATAAGAAATGAGATACAAAAATAAGATATACTATGGGATTATAATACTACTGTCCTTCTGTATTTTGTAATACTGGAAATAAGAATTCATATTGCAATGCTTCAGCCCCATTACTCGCTGTTATTTCAACAAGTGCTTTAACACAGCACACAGCACAAAGATGGTTGATTTGTGGCTCCAAACCAAGCAGTTCTCTTGTGCTGAACACAAAGCATAGACCTTCCTAGTATATGATTTGCAATAGTAGCAATCAGTCACAAAAACAACTGAGAATGTCAAGAGGGAGCAGCTCCTGAGAGCAGGCATGCTGGGTTACACAAAGCACAGTGGCCCACCCCAAAGAGCCCAGTCCCCAGCACACCATGATGCAGAATTAGCCATGTGACTGCTTCTTTCCTTCAAGGCACACACATACTTTCTCCTCCTCTTGCCTTTCTGAATCAGGTGCTGTGCAACTTGTGGTCACAAAAAGGTTCCCTTGAGTATCACAGGACCAGAAGCAATCTGAAGTGTATCTAGCATTGGGATAGAGAGATGACACTTCTGTAAAACTCTTTTACCATTAAAATTCCATTCATGGACCAATACCTCTTAACCTACAACTCAAGATGGGTGATGAGTGTTAACTTTGCAATACAAAATTTTCAATTGGATAATCAGTTGCACAATTTAGCCAGTAAAGTTCTGGCATGTGGATCTTCCCCAGATCCACAAAAAAAAGTTTCTATTGACATCAATGGGAGCAAAGTATACACAGAAAGGTAAATGAAAAAAAGCAATCCTTTCACAGAATCATATAATACTTATCATATTCTTTTGAATATGTTAATGTAGATTCCACACAGCAGGGATGAATTTCCATTTTCACAGTCTATGCTAATATGTTAATATCCATATATTTCTGCTTCTAGGTTTAGCATTTGACAGTGAGCCATTAGATAAACCATGAAGTACAAAGGAAAATGCAGAGCAAAAGCATGCTCAGAGTCTCTACAATCAACAGTGCAGACTTTGCCAGATGAAACAGATGATACGGTCAATGAAGGTGCAAAAGGTGAAAGAATTAATATAAGTAAATTAACAGGATGCCTGACACCAGATTGCTCTCCAAAATCTCTTGTGTCAGCTTCAGCTGTCCATGCAGTCAAGTGCACATGGTGGACATGCACTAATTATGTGAGCCTCTCTTGCTCTTACTGAATTTATTGATTGTTTTTACTGTGCTCATTTATTTTTTTTTACACTATTTAGTTTGGCAAAGAAGTCTCCACTCCAAACACTGAATTGCAAATTATAGCTGCCAAAAAACTAGCTTCTAACACCCTTTCTTGTGCATTTTTCACATTGTTTCCAAAAGCATCAAAAAATGCCCTTTCTTGGGAACTGACACCACTTTATTCCCATCTGCAGCACATTGTGCTTGCACAGTGCATCTACAATTGTTTCTGTATATAGCTGTCTACTATTCCTCACACAATACTGTGCTGTGTTTCTTCACCTTCTCTCAAGATTCACTTGGAAGACTTTGTCTGCTTCCTATAGCAAGTGCTGATTTTTGGGTACCTTGTACTACAGTCTCACATTTTTCTATACAAAGCATAGAACAAAGAAAATAAGCATCATTGTGTAAAAAATTTAGTGGTAATAACTTTGAAGGGATGGAGTTAGCTTCTATTTCCACAAGGTATATATGTGCTTGTGAGCAAGTTTGTGCAGAGGAAAAGAAAGGCTCATAACCATTTTGTTATTGAGAAGGCTCACACTTGCTCCCTGCAGTTTCCTTTACTTGTGATTAACTATACTCCAAGTTCTTCCTGATAAAACTACTGGAAGTCCCTCAGAGAGCCTATGACCACTGTGCAACAGGGCTAAGGTCAGAGAACCTAGAAGCTCCCTGTCTGGGCACATGTGCAACTGCAAGCAGTGTTGTTACATCAGGGTGATGTCACAATTGACCTAAGAAGAGCCATCTTTGAACTACTGATTTCAATCACTCTTCTAGTGGAACACACTGGAGGTAGAAGTTAACAAGACTTATTAACTGGTTTAATGATGCCTGAGCATTATTCCTGAAGTACCTGCGGTTACTGCTGCACTGTTCAACCTAAAACACCCAAGGGAATCACCACAGCTTTCCATGGAACAGGGCAGTCTGTTCAGATAGCACATCCTTTCAAACTCTCCCACACAGCTTGTTGCTCTGAGAAAAACTTTCCCAGGAATTTATCCCTTTGCTCCATATCTCTCCAAACTGGTCATGATTTCATCTAAACTGAAAAAAAACTAAGAATCAGATTCTAGTTGAAATTATCCTTTGAAAGACAAGTACAACATAAAATCTCTCCTTTCTAAAATGCTCCGCAACAGATCATGAATCTCTTCTTCCAAACATCCCAACAGTCCCACGATGTGTCAGGATAAATAATTTAAAGATTTATCAGAGGGATTTTCAACAGTTTTGATAACTATTGGTGAGGTGAGTTCAGTGAAAACAAAACATTAAAAAATTAAGATATTTGGAATCTATATGATTCAACAGCTTACATTGCTATTCTTTTCCAAAGCATCTAGACATTATTTGTACTTTTAATCTTGTCCTAAGAACTCTGCCTTACTGCTTGGAAAAAAGTATAAGCAAAATATATCCTTCAAATTTTACTCTTTCCTTGCTGTCATATGTTGGCAGCAGTAGATCAAGAAATCAGTGACAGCAACAAAATCTTCCTTTAGTAACACTTTCTATACCACATATGGGACTGGTAAATGCATATACAAAAAACCTAAGGAAATTATCTTTTGCCTCATCTTTGCCTTTGTAGATTTGTTGGCCTACTGAATAAACAAACTTTGCAGAAATGCTGACTAATTCATCTTGTGTTTACAATGCCTGCTTTTATAACTAGCTGTAAGTCCAAATGTAGCAGTAAAAATTATTTGTTGCCTTGGAAACATTCATGCTTTTCTCAGTGTATATGCTTTTTTCTATAATGCTGTACCAGAAGTCTACCAAAGCCTGCAATTTATCAGTTGGAATAAACATTACCTTCTGCAATTCAATTATTTATCAACTGCTGGTGGCCAAATTTGAAATTTGACTTTAACCAAGGCACAGATGACTTTTGCCAAGTCTTTCTCTGACCAGTGTCACTAATATATTTACCAAATAACGTGTTGTTTTTTTTTTCCCCTAGCAAAAATAAAGAACATAAATTTTTCACTTTATTACAAAATAAAATGTTTGCTAGCAAATATTATTTATCCTCTTCATATCCAAAGACTCTTTGGCTTGGCAAACTGAGCTAACAGCAAAGGAATGTATTTGCCAAATAATAATAAACAACTGCCTACTTTCTGACAAAGGCAAATCATTAAACGTACCAACCAAGTCTCACTTCTATTACACTAACCAACAATGCTACCTGTAACAAAGGCTTCCCTGGCCATTACTCACCTAGATTTTTACAGGTTCTGGGAAATGATTCTGTAACCTATACTGAGAAAAAAGAAGAAAGCAATTTTCCAATAGTCCCCAGCCATCAATCCCCTTGAAGAATAAGCTAGACTGTAAGCTTAAGGCACCATCAGCCTGAGCTAGAAAATCCCCAAAGGGCATTCCAAGCTGTGCTGGAACAACTGCCATTTCTTATGCAAAATATGACTTCTAAAACCTTTCTAGTTGAAAAGTTTTTTAGTAAGGTAATAATTACCAAATGTGTACACAATGAGAGGAAAAAAAAAAAAAACAAAAACAAAACTTTCTCATTAATTTCCTTATTTTCAGGAAAAATTCTGACTCCTCTAAATGGATCAGTCAATTGTTTTCTCTGCACTAGGATTTTTTTGGATGATCAGTTATGACTCAGTTATGCTGATTTGTGAAGAACTTGAAAACATGGCAAAAAGTCAAAACATTAACCTTTCAGAGTACTGCTGTACTGTTCTATATACTTTCCATTGCATATTGATCATCTCCTTGCCAACTTCAATAGAAAAATACAATTAAAGTTGAGTAGGGTACTACCTATTCTTCACAGCTTAGGATTCTCTGCAGCAAATGGTGGTCCCAGTTGACATCAACAATAAAAATACAAAAACAGAATCCAAGCACAGAACGCAGCTCTCCAGTTTGATTCTGCCTTTTTTTCTGGACAAACCTGCTGCTAACTTCAGAGAATTCAAGAAATTAAAGCAAAACAGATTGGAATTGCAAATTATTTTCATTTTAGCCAGATAAATCTCTCCATGAGCTGGATCTACAGAGGAATCATATTCCAGATTAAAGTGTTACGATTTCTGCACAGATTTGCAACTGATTATTATGGACACCTCAAATAACCCAGAAACCTCCGCTTTTGTCCAGATCATATCACAGATGAGGCAAACCTTGCCAGACCATTTTAGGAGAACACCAAACACCTACCACTAAGAAATAAAGACAATAAGAAATTCTATCTGTCTCTTTGAGGTGGAGTACTCAAACTAAGGAAAACTGATAGATTATTCATAAAGAAAAAAGGATTCTGACCATGATTTGCTAAATTGAAGAAAAATGTCCAAGTCTTTAACAGCAGAAATAATATCCACCCCTTCTCTATTGGAGTTTTTGCTTAACCCCTACAAGTTGCTGAATTTATATTTCCCCAGATTTCACCAAGTCACTATTCAATAAAGAATGTATTCTATTCAGTAAAACCTCTCAAAAAAAATCCTTACCTGTGGGTAATTATCTAGCTTGCTTCCTCCTATTATTTCTACTAGCCTCATTGCTAATTATTTTCTTCTGATGAAAATCAAGAGACATTTCAAGAAGAATAATTCCCTTTACTTGTCAGCTCCTTTTCCCTTTCCCTTTCATTAGCCCTCACTAGTGCCTGCTGCTCCAACACTTCTCCCAGCACAAGTATCTCAGAGCTCCAAGATGACATTTCTGAAAAATGAAGTCTTTACAACTCTTGCAATATCTTTCTGATCCATTTAAAACTTTTTAAAATATAATCTATATTTTACTCATTTTATCAATATATGTATATTCTTATACTTTATTTATATAGTGCCAAAATCTGAAATACAATTTGTCTGCTAAAACCGTTTTTCAGTAACTTTGTAGGTACATACTTGCATATATATAAATAAATGGAAAACTTCTTGAATTCCTTTGTGATTATACAGCACCTATAGCAGCACAGCTTGATAATATACAATTATGTTATTGTGAGATAACAAATGTTTGATGACTAACTTACTACAGATCAAGTCCTTGATATGTTAATGTAGATATTCCTGTAACATCTTACCCCTCTGGTTTGTCAATGGACTGTAGTGCATTAACTTGAAAGAATCCATCTCCACCTTAACATGTTTCTGTGGCAGAGCCTGAAAATGTCACAGAATAACCATGATGCTGTTTAAAGCAGCACAAAATATCACAATCTACCATGCTCATTGCAGAGCATTTCCTGCATATGGAGAGCTAAAAATGTGAATTGTGTACAGTGGGAATTATGGTTTTCCTTGCAATGTGAAGCTGATGTTTTCTGGGACAGGAGGTGTTTGCATATATGTGTGAGTGCATGTGAAGCAGATTTATATATCCTGAACAAACTTTATCCAGAAGTTTTAACTCAAAATTCAAAGTACAACACAACATAATAAATTTGCCTATTTATGGGAATGAATGTCAAAATTCTAGTCCAGTACAGGTAGAATAATACACTTTAAGACACCAGTGTGCTAGATGACTAGATGATCATGACCAGACGACTAATGGACTAGATGATCATCCCTTTCCTACTCTAATGTAAATAAATAGATAATAAATTGTTAAACAAATAAGTAAATAGGAGACAGAAAAAATTCATAAACTGCCTCCCCCAGGGAAGGGTAAGGTGCCTAGCAATGCACATCAGGGCTGCTACGTTCATTGTGCATAGATGGAAGATGAAAATCAAAGCATTGGCTCATGTCTATTATTGGCCTAAGGGATTTCAAGCACAAAAGACTCTGTTGAGCTTGCATTTGGAGAAAGCCTGCCTGATTGAGAGGAATTAATGTCACAGTATTTTTTCTCTCGATAATGACTTTTTCTCTCCCCTCTGAAGCAGTGCTGTCATTTTACGGTCCAGGTTCCTTCCAACCTCTGCATTATACCACTGATGTGGCAGTATGTGGAGCACTGACACCTAGGAGACAGAGGGGACAGCTCTGAGGAAGAACTGGAGTGGCTAAAATGTAATCTCAAATGGAACCTGAATTATTTTTTCAGCAAGTCCTCTCAGAGTGCCAAAAGACGGTAACGCTCAGCTTTTTGTTCATTGTTACCTTGCTTTAAAATAACCAAGAAACAAACACTGAATTCAGTGAGGTAAGATCGCTGTGAATGTTTTGATTTAGAGATCTATACATTTCATTATCAAACATTGTCAGATAAAGCCTTATTTTGGCTAGCAGACAATTTTGAAAGATAATTTTCTAGTTTTCAAGCACATTGCCTGTAAAACAGATATATTCTGTAGCTATCTCTCACATTGTCTTTACATTGTCAAATTGAGATTCGCAGCATGATTTGCAAAAGCTAAAAAATCCCACAAAATCCGAACTGTGGTATGAATTTAGATGCTAAATTATGCATTTAAGGACCAGATCTTTTACCCCACCTTGAATGAATGGGCAAGTGAAAATAATCTTGACAGAATAATAAAGCTTTATCATTGTTTTATCACAAGTACATCCAAAGATTTAATTTATATTTTTTTACAATGTCATTCATGATAAAGACATACATAAGCCATAAATACATTACTAGCTAACAGCTGTGTATCTCCTCTCATCATCCTAAGCTTTGAAAGCTGAACACAAACATATTGACTTGTTATTCTTTACAAGGCATTGATGGACATTTTCTCTCTCTTTCTTCGTTTCATCTGTCATGCATTAATCACTGCCTTAGTTGCAAATTAAACTTTTATTGGGCAATTATTATCTAGGTCTATACAAAATCCTTTCCTTTTGCTCCAAGGTGCCATTGCCTGAAGAATATGGCAATAATGAATTATGAAATATGAAATGTAATAAAACAAGTGCTGTGTTTCTTGTACTATCAAATTCATGGATTTAACTAGTGTATAGAGCAGAAATGCCTGATGTCTGTCCCTGACCACTCCCACCATTACCTCAGTGAAAACAGAATGTTCTCCTGGCTCTGGAATATATGCACAAAACCCAAACATAGTGTTGCTTAATCTTTTTCAGTTAAAAAGGAAAAATAAAAAAATGTCTCCTCTTTCTCCTATGGCCTATGCCCCCTCTGGTATCCTCTCATATACTTTTTGAAATTGAGAGTAAGGAGGAACAAAGCAATTATTAAAATGAAGTGCTATTGCTTAAAAAAAAACCTGTGATTTGTCACTGAAAGTGAAAAAAAATCAGTGATTAGGCAGCTTCTGAGTATGTTTGGCAATAGACTTTGACAAGACAGAACCTACATTAACATGGGAAAATTACTGTATTAACTTTATTTCCCCCTATTGTGCTTATATGCACAATTATGGTGCTTCTATGGATCAGTAAGATTTGTACAGCTTCCTGATTTTTTTTGGATGAAGAATGATCACAGTGAGGGAGCAAAATCATAGTAAATCATTAATGAGAAATCAGTAACACTCAGGCTATCTAGAATATCTTTCACTCTACTGCATGAAGCACAATTTCTGGCCAACTCAGCTGTCTATATACAACAGGCAGAAGAGGAAAAATGTAAAGTGTATTCCAGCCTTGCAGTGACAGGATGTCAACTGGCAGCTGTTTCCCAAACAATTCCCTCAACTAAGTATTCTTTTGAACTGGGATTTATGCACATGTTTTTGTCAATAAACATCCCAAATGTCTAATGGGGGATGAAACAAGAACCTTCAAAATAAATAATTTAAGGTAGCCCATGGGACAATGAATGGAAAGACAAGGAAAAAAAAAGCCCACAAAACAATTTCTTTAACAATGAAACTTCTGCACTATTTCTCTCATGTTTTCCTCAGAGGCTATTCAAAAACAAAATGCAAAATGGATATAGATGGAGCTACTTGTCAGCACAAGCAATTTTAGCTACAGCTTCTCCTACTAACCTTTACAAAGGTGAGAATTTCTCCCACCCCAAAATATTCTCTCTATGCCTGAAAGAGGTAGCAGATGAGCAGCTTCTCACAGGTTCAAAGAAATAAAACCAAGTAGCAATACAGGTTGAATAGGAAGCCTTAACAGATGGTACAGGCATCAGTTATTGAACCTGCTTCTAAACTTCTTTAGGATCCAAAACACAACTGTGAAAAAAAGCATTGATTAAATAAAATCCAAATGAAGTGGCAGAAAGATTTTCAATGGAACCTATGATTTGACTATGTTCTTTTAATCTGTCCAATCTCACTGCTATGAACTTTATTTTGCCCCTCCATAAAGATTGCTTTCAAACAATGAACTTGAAATACTATCAAGTTTACCATATAAAGTTTGGCATCAATAACAGCAAAATCCTTCAGATCACAGAATCACGGAATGACAGAATATGCTGAGTTAGAAGGGACCCAGAAGGATCATTGAGTCCAACTGATGCCTAATGCTGAGATGCATAATTTTCTTCAGAGCATATTCATATTGGAAAAATTAAATTGATTCTTTGATTTTTTTTGTTTTGTCTTATGATGATTTTGCCACTTGCATATTCAAGCATTACAATAATGACCTAGTTGAATGGAGGGTTGTGCAAGTCTTCTATTTCTTTTATTAAATCTGGTATTTGAGTTTTAATACACTGATTGAGCATTGGAGCTTGCCTAGAAGCAGCAGAATTCCACAGCAGAAGACACACAAAACTTATGCACAAATAGCATCTTTGAACCAAGTAAAAGGAACACAGCAGGGTGCCAATATGTGAAAGTTTAACCTTAGGTAATCCTCAGTTTTGTTTTCACTCAGACAAATAAAAAAAACCCCAGGAATTCTATGCCAGACCAAATGTAAGAAAGATTACGATTTTAATTTAAGAAAAGTATTTACTCAGTAATAAATCAATACTGAGAGAAAGCAAAATTACAGGTAAGAAAATGAATTTTTCCTTTTTCCTCTGTTATATCTACTCTTGTGGGCAGAAGTAATAATTCATAGGAAGTATCAAAGAATGACCATCATCCATCAACTGCACAGAAATAGTGATGAAAGAGTAAAATAAAATAACTCTTCCTTCCTCTCAGTACTTCAAAAAATGCCTGTTTTCAAGATCTTTCAGTAACTCAAATTTGTGAAAGACATTTTCTTTCATGTACGCATAAAAAAGTATTCTTTTAAAATTTATAGCATTTAATTCTGAGTAAATATTAAATATTCTAGGAAGAGGGATATACAAAGAGAGGGGAATTTTAGACACAGCTTTCATACACAGAGACCTCCCTTTTCATGCACAAAGCAGACAAAATGCATAAATGTGCAAAGCTTGCTTTTTATCAGTAGTATGAATCTTCATTCCAAAGGTGTTTCTGAGCAGACTGGACAATTTGCTATCTAAATACTATGTTTAAGAACATATTTGGAAAAAAACCAAATAATGTTTTTCTACACCCAGAAGCACTGTACCTCCTCATAATCATATACGTGGCAAAACTGAAATCTGAAAGGATGTTCCCAGATTGCCAGTTTTCCTGCCTGAAAACAATGAAGCAATTTAACCTGGCAAATTACACAGTATTATACAGCACAGTATTATATAGCTTTTTCATGAAACTGCCATACAACATAGGAGATGCAAATAGGTTTCTTTTGGTTCAAAATTGTTTAGACAGACATTATTGTCAAGACTAATCACAAAAAGACAGAATGTCTTTCAAAGTTATTGAAAAAAAAATCATTCCCCAAGAACAATATGAAAAAAAAGAATCATATGCTTTAGGTTGAAATCACCCACCTGCTAGAGAGGTCTAAGAGTCTACATGCAGGTTTCTTAATATCGCAAACCAGTAATACTGGTTAGTAAGTTTAAAAAAAAAAAAAACAAAAACCAAACCCCTGTTAGTGCAATACACCTCAGCACATCCCCCTGTCTAGTTTTAAGAAACTATTTTAAGGAATAGCATAATGAAACAGAGAAGATACTGCAGTGTGAGGATGAAGTACAGCCAGACATAGGGGAGATGGGTTCACAAGCTCAGGCTTTCAGAAGTCATGTCCTATTCAAGCATTTTCATGCTTGCCTTCAATAGAGATTTTACTCCAAGTTCTCTCCCAAAGGCAAGTAATATCTTAGTACCTTCATTATTGAACCACTAACTACTGGGCAAGACACACCTCGGATGGTACAGATGCTGTACACTGCATTGCCAGATAGATCCCTACAGATTGTACTACATGCTTTACTCTCAATGGCTTGAACAGTGATAGAGAAAAAATCTACCTAGATTATAGTTTTGCTTGAGAACTCAAATCCTGATTCATTTTCAAAAGATGAACCTGCTGACATAATTAACCACCAGTCTCTGAGGGAGGGGAAATGGATGGGGTCTTGGGGTTTGTTTGTTAGGGTTTTTTTGAATTTGGTTTGGTTTCTTTTGTCTTGAGAAGGCTTCAGTAAACTACAGAGAACAAAAAGAGTTCAAAGGAGGATCAAAGACGAAAAAATAAAACAGTACATTTAGAAAAGACTTAGAAAAGCTTTAACTGAAGACTCTTTAGTATCAACAAAGTACAAATAAGAAAACCTGCACTATAACAATTTGTTTGTGGAAAGAATAGTCATTAAGCAAATGAACTAAATGCATCTGTAAGGAAGGGTATTTGCTCCATTTCTCTTAGCTTTTGGATAGACCTACCAAATGCTGAATCAGTCAGCCCCTCAAAAATAAACAATTTTTGAATCTCCTAATGTATGGGAGACTAGGATTTTCTTAAATTTGCATGTAATCAAACCCTATTGGATCTGGGAGATACATTATGTAGTGATCTGCAGCTACTCCATCCTGTTCCTTAGTCCCTGAAAACACTGGCTTTCTGAAGAAGCATGTTTGCCAGGTAAAAGTTGGGAGCCAGGGCAGCTGCCTGAATTCAGAGCCAGAGACAGTGCTGAATAATACAGCACAGAATGTGAGTCCAACCAAAACCATTTTGGATTATACAAGGTACCACACTTGTTGAATAAAATATGAATTCAATTATTTTATTTGTTATTTAAAATGCTAAGTACTTCAGGATTGGCTGAGCAACAAAAGCAACAAAATTCCTTTTCAAGAAAACAACAATTATCCCAGAGGAGTAATTGTAATATGCACTTTAATCCTCAGTTTTGAAACTCAGGGTGATTACACAACCTGGAATTCAGAGCATCTGAAGGACACTCACAAACATATCCATTATTTACTATTCTGATGAAAAGGCATGAACATGTCTGGAAGCTTTGAACATTTGAGTTCCAGTGTTAGGTCATACCACGAATAAGCACAAGGCATTTGCCATTGGTCTAGCCAGCTCTCAGAAGCCCATTGATATAACATTGATCCAGTTCTGATTTATTTCTTTCTACTTTAAGAAAAATTCCCACGAGACTCAGGTTTCATAAAGTCCCTGGACTTCCATCTACTATTCTGAAGTCAAGAATACAAATGAAAAAAGGTCCCATGTGAGGAGGTAAAGAAAAGACTGGAGACAAAAGCTTGACCTCATGCATGACACTGTCAAAGGTCCTTGACTCAGGGGAACCTGAAATTTACTCTAAGGCCCTTCTGACAGCATATATGGACACAGATGTTCATAGCTGACATTTTAAAATGAAATGAAGGACAAAGAGATAAAAATTGTTACTCAGTTTTATCTCAAGACACTCTACCAATGAAAGTCCATACTTCACTCCTAGCTGTTGAGGTATCAACTCAAATGCAACTGTTCCAACTAATCTTTGCATCTTCAAAGATGATGTCCAGGGTGAATACATGAACTCCTCTTTCTCATTCACAGGGTCCATCTAAGCAACAACAGTCAAGATTTGGTCCTCAGTAGTTATTCAGCTCTAGAATCAACTAAAATGCCTCAAATTAAAATGATTTGGGAAAGACAAAGTAACTGGGTTTTATGTATTTCACAGAATGCTTAGAAAATTGAGCAAGAAGAAGCTTATCACATCCCTCTGCATGGAAGCAGACTCAATTATAACTCACATACTCCTGCCAGATATTTGTCTAATACATTCTCAAGTATCTCTACCAGTGGAGACTTTCCATGTCATTAGGCAATTTACTGTAGAGCTTAAGCTGCTCATACAGTCACAAGGGTTTCCCTAAGCCCCTACTCTCATTTACCTTGCTGCCAGCACTGCTTATCCTATAGACAATGAACATGGAAAGAAAACTACTGCCTTCTCCTTTGCAACTATGCTTTAAGCACCTGAAAAATAATTTTGGGTTCCACTTCAGTTTGCTGCCATTTTAGTAACTAGGCCCCTTTAACACTTCTCTACACTTGCCAGACATGTAGGTCCCATTTGCTACATGTTCTCTGCTCTCTCCTTCTGTCTAGTTAGCTGGCTTGCATCCTTCCTGAAGGATGCAATATACAAGCTGGAATGCAGCATTTCTGCTGGGGCTGTATGAGTTCAGAAGAAAATACACAGCCTTATCTTTTTCTTCTTTCTAGGATTCATTTTAGCCTTTAGAACTTCAAATATGAATCCTCTGCCTCACCCATCTTTCTCATTCCTGTAGTGGTCCAGTCACTATTCTGAGAAAGACACACTTGCACAGTTTCACATAGAATTGGCTTCAATTTCTTTCAGAACACTGCTCTCATTTGTTATGATCAACTTGAATACAGCCCTCCAATGTACTTTTAATCCTCTCACCTTTGCTTCATCTTCAAATTCAGTATTTCTCAGTTGACTTTCGAAAGCTGACAACTTACTAATACGTGTGTCTAGCATGTGCAATAGTGTCTGAGTTGTCAGAAGGGATCACAGAACTGCTCTTTAACTTTATTTTCAATGTTATAGAATCCATAGCTACAAAACAAAATATACCTATTTCCCTTCCATTTTATCCTGAACTCTTTTTCCTCCAGATATACTGTCACTTAAGCAATTTTCCTGTTCTTTATAACTGTGTTATACAATCAGTACCAAACCGCTCATTGCTGAAAGAATGTTATGATAGCATTCTACTTACTCCCTTTGCTATTGTGCAACTTAAGATAATATTTGCTTTTAAAAGCCTAAAATGTTTTAGTGTTGTATAAGCATGGCATTGTAGCTGTTCCTCTTTGCAGATAATCTGCTTGATATCAATGCAGCTGTTCATATGAGTTACACAACTGATTCCAAAGAAGCCTATTATTTGTTTGGTTGTAAAGTTAACACATGTATAGTCCAATATTATTCATGACATATTTTTTGGGCAAAGCTATGCATGTTTCTTGGACAAAGTCCCTAGTCTATTAGGCTGTGCTGCCCAGTATCACCACATACATGGTACCCAACTCTCCACTTTTCATGTGCCATTGTGCCACATTAAAGCCTACTGAATTTCAGTCTTAACCTTCATGGAAACAAAACTGATTGCTTCAGCTGATCTTGTAGCAGAGGCCTGGAGGACGGGTCA
The DNA here is from genome assembly GCA_013400415.1 of Scytalopus superciliaris. Taxonomy (NCBI): domain Eukaryota; kingdom Metazoa; phylum Chordata; class Aves; order Passeriformes; family Rhinocryptidae; genus Scytalopus; species Scytalopus superciliaris. The sequence goes on along the minus strand of VXBX01001501.1, from coordinate 2,231,526 downwards.
GTCATTTCATTAACACCCTACTCTGGTGTGAATACTCTTAATTGAAGTATGGAGAGAGCCTAAAGACATTTCAGATGGGAGGTTCTGTGAAATAAGGCTTGTAATTAGGGAATGTTTCAGAATGATCGAAAGGGTGTTTTTCATCAACACCATCTCCATTGTTTTGAGGCCATCCACTAAACTTTGCAGAGAGGACTTTCTGAACAAGAGGAATGTGGAACAAAGCTACTATTACTGTCAAGTATGACACATAGGTGAGAAACAAAAACTGTCCCTCCATTAGTCAGAAAATCACAGCTCTGGCTAATAAAAGCTCTACATGTCATCTGTGGTCTTTACTACAGAATTCTTTAAAACTATTAGCAGCATCTGTTCTTCTCAGAAGGAAAGCTGATAAATTAGCACAGAGAGAAGAGCTCCTAACCTACAGTTCACTTGGAGTCGTTACATAAATGGCCTTTCTGAAATGTGTCCAAGAGTTAAATTACTCTGATTAGTTGATGTCTGTGGAACTGGCAACAAGCCTTTTCACTGTTGCTCTCATGGTAATTATTATTCTTGTTTCACTGCATATTTTGATAGCATTTCTCAAGTGTCTAGTTATAAATCTTTTAAAAGCTTGAGGACAGTTGAATGAGTAGAGGTAAAGTAAGAAACAGATCCAAGCTGATATTATCCTTGTCTTTCCTGTACAACTATTTTTGAAGTTGAAAATAAGTGTCTCCCTACATTCAACCTGGAACTGATCAGAATGCACTTAAAAAAAAATGAACAGGGGTGCTTTTAAGCCCTTCAGTATATTTATATATCACAAAAGGATATATAATTCAGAACAACAAAGTCATGAGCTACTGCACAGTTTGCTTCTTTTTGTTCAACTACTTTTTTAAAAGGAAAGTAACTGTAAAAGTAGAATTTCTAGTGGCCATCACCACCACACATTTTTTCTTGTAGATAACAGCTCCCTTCAGATTCAAGAAAGCTCTAAAAGATCTCATTTATCTAATCTATCAGAACCAATTAATTTTACCAGAAAAATATTCCTCTCATATCCTCAAACATCAGACCTTTCGTGTTCCCATAATTCATCTCCCCAAACTGCTCTCCACTCTGTAATTGGAGTTTGTGTCTCTTTGTTCCCACAGTTCTTTGAAACACTACTTCAAGTCCCATCACTTCTCATTAACTAGTAACTTCTGCAACTCTCTTTGATAGAAGTCAAATCCCCCAAGTCAAAACTTTGTAAATTAGCATTTATTAATATATGTTTCACCCTGCTCTGTATTATCTGCCACTGAGTCAGGAATAGAAATTGCTGTCTTAGTTCCCAACATGTTAAATGACTTTAGAAACCTTCTCTTTCCCTGTCCTCTCTACAAATAAATCCTTTGCACTCTGTGCTGCCTAACAGTGACACAGTCCACAAGATATTCCTCTAACAGTGTGGTATGACATGCCATCAAAAGTCAGCTGTGAAGTATTCTCTGACAGATGTTGCAAGAAATTTTTCCTGCTGTATGATGAAAGCAGATACAAGCAACCTTTTAATTACTTGCACCACATTTCAGCTCTCTTCTTACTTTTCTTCTTGATCACCCGCATCCAAATGGGTAAATGTTTTCATTCTGGTGTTTTTGAAAGATTGAGCTGAAGTAATCTTAAATGAAATATATCTTTACACTGAAGTAAATAAATAAATAAATAATATATATATAACCATGCATCATCACAGAATCTGAGTTTCTATTTCAGTGGGTTCAATCTGAAAATAAGAGGCTGGCAACTGCCCAAGATGCCAACCATAATTTTTGGTAAAGAGGGTTCCAAAAACCTTTCTTATTCCACCAATCCCATTTTCCTGTTCATTAGTACAGAATAAAATGGCCACACGATAAACACTTCCATACATATGAATATCACAAATGCCATTGTAAAGGCAAGAAGAGAAGTCTTCATTACCAAGAAGTTAGATAACTAACTAACTGAAAAATCCTCTACGTGAAATACAAGATGATAGCAAAGGAAAAAACGGTGAGTGGGCTGAGGCACTCAGTAAGCCAATCCAGTACAGACAGACTTTCTCTGGACAGAAGATGATAAATGTGCAGAGGAGCTGTTTGTACACTGAAGATTCATCTAGTGGATTAGGCAGAACAATTTTTTTTTCTTAGGATCTTAGCAGGGTTTTGTTTTGTTTTCTCATCTGACAGTTCTTTCAATTATTGAGACAGAATGACAAAATAGCATATGTGCTCAATGATCAGAGGACCTGCACCATCAAACTGGGCATCTGCTATTCATTTCCGAAGGATGCTGCAAGTGAGACACAAGTGAAAACCAGAATACTGAATAGTCCTGAGCCAGGCCAGCTGGAGCAGGACCAAGAAATGGGACTATTTACAGAGGAACTTAACACAAGTGGTCTGTAGAAAGTAATTGGTACCTGGGAATGCACCCTGTAATTGTTCAATTGTATTTGATCAACTATGTTACAGAAATGATTTAGGCATACATATGGTCAACAACAGACCAAAGAACAATTGCAAAGGTGATTCCATCTCGATAAAATATCCTTGGCTTTGCTCCCAAAGAGAGTCAAAGTGCACTTCCATGGCCCAGCCATTAATCTGAAAATACAACTGGATCTGGAGGAACTGTATCCTTGAACAGGATGTATCACAGAAATAATCACCTAATTTGTGAAGCTGAGAGGTCTCCTCTGACTTGATTTCATTCTAGCCTGATTTGCACCTGCCCCATGCTGTCCTGAATTGCTCACTCATTTTTGAAAACGTTATGGCTACCTACTGCATTCACCAGCTGTAACTGCAGCTGTTATTCTGTTGCCCTTTTTTCCACCAAAAAAAAAAAGGGGTCTTTGTCCTTCCTTCTTCCCATGTAAACTGATGGCCTGTTAAAAAACAATTTGCAAACAATATTCTGAAGCATTTCAGAAATGGTGAGTCCAATGGATTAATTGAATAATAGGTGCTCAGAATCACTAGGGGTGCAATGTTACTTATAACTCCTTTCTGTTGACTGCACAGCATTTACAGAAATTATGGTCTTAGTTCAACTAATTTTTCAGTCTTAAAAATATTTTTTCTTCTTCTTTCATTGCTTCAGATAAATCCTTGACTAACCTTCCAAATGATTCAGTAAGGAGGACATAGTTTCTCAGATTTTATGGAGACAGTAACTCTTCATAAATGGTGTTGTCTAACACAGCTTCTCTTTGTGGGAAAGAGAAGAGGAAGAGAACTCCTGTGGAATAACAGGATTTTGGAATTTTATACATCACATTCCTAAGAATGGGACATACTCCCAAAGAACATTTTTATTGCCTATGTTGGGGATGTTCACATTATTCTTTTAAGTGACTTACTCTATTTGAAATTCAGCAGAGCTCTCAGATTCCGTTACTATCCACAGTAAGTTCTTACAGGTTAAACATGAGTCACAGGAAAAACATGGCCCCAAAAAATCATACCCTCTTGTTTTGTTCAGCCTTTTTATTTGTTCCTTTCAGTTTTACTGGATATGTTTTTCCAATAGTATGAGCAGATGAAAGCAGAGCATTTGGCTTCCATGCTCAGTTCTTGTTAGTTTTTCCATCTTTCCTCAATTGGTACTTTTCAGAAGTAAAGAGCCCAAGACAAAGAAATATCATTCATTTGGGCAGATCTTTTAACCCCAAACTATTTTTAGCTCATTTCTGAACCCCACTGTCTTTTGATTTCATGTAGGATGACCTTAAATGAATTCATCATTCAAGCAAAAGACAGTCACTGATACACCTTTAGAGAACAACAAAAGAAAAAAAGTGTAAGGACTATTATTCCCAGAACAGGTACAATGAGGCAAGCCAGGTGGCTAGCTGGGCTAAACAAAGACTAGAATCCTTTATTCTAAAAATAGATAATATGCAACCTCAAAGACAAAAATGCAACAATGTTGAAAGGCACCTTAACAGAAAACCCTAGAATGGCACACAATGAAATCCCATGTTATCCCATTCTGATCGTCAGAATAACTGGGAATAATATAGAAGGAACAAATCAGATATTCAATCTGCTTGCATATCATCTTTTTTTTTTTTTTCTTTTTCTTCCCCTCCCCCCATAAACACTGCAGCTAGGGCTCTATGAGGCCTGATGAACACTTCCAGTGTTGGGTAATGTTAATTCAGTAGTGTCTGATGAATTACAGGTATGAAATGTGCAGCCATTGCCGTAAACACAAACTGCTGAAGAGTTCACTGGGTCTTTTCCCTAGAAAAGCTCTCACACAAATGGGACTAAATGCAGATATGATGGTAAAAACAGATGGGAAAAATTATTTCTTAAGTCAAGTTGAATCAAATTTTTTCTCATTTTATTTTCCATACTTTAAACTAAATGACCAGTTGTGGTAAAGTTTGGCTTTTGGGGCAATTGCACAGATTTTTCAGCTGCCCCTGGCTACTGCAAAGTGCTTTGAATTTTAATTGGGAAATTATAAAGGCAAAAGGATATGCCCTCTCCTTAACCATTTTATTTTATATCTTGGCTTTTATAAGGTGCTTAAGCTGTAGAGTCTCAGACTGAAGTGACTTAGTAGCATATATTTTCATAGGATACAGTCACTCTGATTGGAGATATAAGTTAAATATGATAATATTACCCATAGGAGAGCTCCTGAAAGACAGAAGACAAGTTCTGTCCTGAGCTGGAGGAGGCTGAACATAGATGAGTTTGTAAAATGTTATCTGGGTTATCTGGATCCATTTCAATATCCACCTGCATTTTGAAAAATGAAAGAGTTGGGTGGCTGAGTTGTGGGGTATAAAACATCCCTTAACAAAAGCTTTTAGGAATTCCTTAACATCTCTCTTGGAGGAAACACAACTTCAGTCTCCAATGCTGGTTTCACTGCCTTATGTTAGTTGCTAATTTAAAGCTAACTGTAGAGCAGGTCACATTCAAGTCACTGGAAAAAAGCCCAGTTACTTTTACGGTGCATGACCAAGATCTAAAAGAAAATAATAAAACCATTAATTAAATTCATTTAAAAGGAAAAACAGCAACACAAAAACACAACCCAGCTGTGGTTATTCAGAATTACATGTAATTTTTCTAACCAGTTATGTTCCCAGGTAAGTACAGGGGCCATTGCTTTTTTAAGCTTTATAAAACCTAAACCACAGAGCACCTCCTGTTGTCTCACACTGCCACACCTGCCTTGGCCTTTGTAGTCACAGTATTTGAGCTGCAATTTGCAGACATCTACTGGCACTTTAAGCTAGAACTTTCTCTTATCCATCCCTTCTTTCCCCAACAACACGGAAGACAGCTACAAAACATCAGACCTGAGAACTGAAGAAATGCTTGGGTGACATGCAAAAAGTCCATTATCAGCAAAAGGCAAACATGTTACTATTTTCCATAAAAGAGTGAATTCAAAACATGAAATAATTAACTCATTCCCAATAATATGAGTGCACTCAAGCCAAAAATACTAGCTGCAGAATGTAGCATCTTCATTTCACATTCATGATAACGTGAAGACTCAAAACATTCCCTCATTTATTTACTTATGTTCAACAACAATAAACATCCTTTTCCAGGCAGCAACAAGCAGACCAGAAAACACAGTTCTGTCTCCACTTCTATTCTGTTCAAGACTGAGAAAAATCCCAGCAGCATGGCACAAGATAATTAAAACATAATAAACTATAGCTCAGTTATACAAGTGAAGTAAACTGTACAAGAGTGACAAGATGCCAAAGCTTTGACACCTACAATACCCAAACAGGCAACATACCATGTACAGACTGGCCAAAGCACAATGTCTGCTGTTCACCAGGCTATGTGAAATGCTTGCTGAGACCTTGGATAAAAAAGTTTACCTAGTGAATTCCTTCTATTCATCCACCATCAGGCTCAGTAAAGCAAACAGGCTGTGAAATCAATAGCTTTCCAATTGTTCAGTTTTAGGAGAGGCACAAGGTTGTTTTATATAAATGAGACTGAACTGCCAACATTTCAATGAATCTGAAAGAACCTACCAGCCACTGACCCAAAAAGATAATCAGCACACACCAGTGAACACTCAAAGCTTCCCCACTAGAGAAACGGTTTAGTAATGGTGACATAACTCCCAGTTTATGGGTCATGAGATATAAAATATCATTACTTTTCAGTAACCACTCAGTGACTCAGAGGACACAAGAGGAGTTGGCAATCATAGTCTCTCTTTTTTTTTTTTTTTTTTTTTTTGTACTTGTGATGAGCAATTTCTGGCTAGACAAATAGTTCTCTACAGTGCCAGGCTAAAGGATGCCAAGTCTCTGTTCCAGCCAAGGACTCACACAGGTATTTCAATGGGATTACCCAAGAGCTTGACAATTGACTACAAGTTTGAAGGTTATGTTGGACTGGGACCAAAGTGCTCAGCACTAAATTTCTCTTGATGAACTTCTCTGTACAAATGTGTATTGCAAAAAAAAGAGAAAGGTCCTGAAAGGTCTTTAGCTACTAAGAATATTTAGATACCAAACCCCCATTGTAAGTGTAACATGCTTAAATATCTCTGAAGAGATAAGCCGAAACCACCCTCTACACTCCCAATTACTCTGTTTTTTTGGAAGCCTTAGCAAAGAGGCCAGAACAAACCTGCAGACAGGCAAATCCCATGTGGCAACCTGGTAGTAGAGCCAACATGGTTCACTGTACCATAGCTCAGACTCTTTTGCAACCATATGAGTTTCTGCTTCTCTGATCTGGGTGTCAACCATAAGCATTAAAGATTCTTCACATGAAAAAAAGAAGATGCTTTCTATACTACAACTGCCCAACAAAAGTAGCCGTAGTCAATCACATTTGCAAACAACCAATGCATTACACTGAGTCACATGCATAATTTTCCTTAGTCTATATCAGGGAAATACCTACTTTATTTATAAAGGCTCATTTCAACAGGTTAACAAACTCTGTTATAGCTGCATGCCTAAGGAAAGAAGCCATATGGTCCTTAAATGGACAGTCATGTAGCACATTCAGCTGGGATGCATGTTTTCTCTGTAATTTCCCTCCTCTGAGCGTGGAGTCTCTGACATGCAGAAGAATGGACAGCACTTGTCAAACTATGATTACTTCAGAAATTGAAATACATAAAATAGTAACTGAGGCAATCAAATGCACACACAACTATAATTTGCTTGGAACAGACAAGTAGATAGCAAATGATTCAATTTATAATTTATTCAGAGAAAGAAGGAGGAGCTGAGAAAAATGCAACGATATAAATACATTCTTCAGGACTTGGCAGAAAATAATGACTTAACAAGGATCTCAAAAGGAAAATTAATGAATGACAACAGGAGCAGCACATGTGCAATGTGAAGATAGACTTCAAGAAAATTAAACATATTGCTTATGGGAAAATAACCACATTCTCCATATTTTGCTCAGGAAAAACAACATGGTTCCTAATGGAATTCAAGGCTATTATTCAATCAGAAGCTTCTCATGAAGGCAGAAACTGTGAAAGTATGCTTCCTAAAGCAGAGCCCCAGGAGCTAATTGAAGCCTTAGAATCACAGCAGTGATTTTCTTGAACACTCATCCCCAAGTTATCTAAAATAAAATCCATCAGACAAGAACATACAATGCAGCAACATAAAGGACACAGTTAGTCAGATGTAAATAAAGAATGTGGAAGAAAATAAAATGTATAAACAATCTTTGGGGAAAATTATGGGTGAGTACTTGCACATACACGCATGCAAATTTAATTTTGCTATATAAATCACATACCTGGAAAAAATAATACTTTAAGAATCCCAATTCCCTCTTGATAGGACTGTCCATAAGTTTTATACACCTTAGCAGTGTTTTAAGAGCCTTGCAATAGCTGCAGTTTTCAGAAATCAACCACCGTTTTCAAGATCCCACTCAGGGAGGTTTTCTAAAGGAAACACTGAAAGAGATGGTTTGACATGTAGGAATGTCACAGTAATGCTGTGTGAAGAGCCCCAACCTCTGGTTTAAACTGAAGAAGACTTCAGTGGAAGCCAGACTCATAAACCAGATCCCAGCCTGACAATTCACACGTTACAACTGCCTTGTTAAGAGCAAGAAATATTTTTACAGACGTTATAGAGAAGAAAAGAAAAGGTCTTATTGAATGAAAAATTCAGTTCATAAATCCTATAATGCCATAGAATTGGAGAGAGAAGAAAACATAACAACTGTTTTCTTCCTAGGGTCAGTACTGAAATTAAATCTGTAGTCTTCTCAGCCATACAGCCATTTCTCAAGGACATTCAGTGTTAAATTATTAGAAGAGGCTCATATTCCTTATATGAGGATCAGATCCCACTCTGTGTTCCTCTTCCATTTGTTAGCAAATAATGGCATGCTAAGCTTATTATTTGCTTTCGAAGTTCCCTCACCACCAATGGGCTTTGTCAGTGCTGCTCTGAAGTTAGGGTCAGAGGACAGCAGGGAGAGATGTGTTTGCACCATTTGCCAGTTACTGCTACATAGAACCAGTGCACTTATTAAAATTAAATGACAACTGTGTGAAAAATCCATTGTCCTAACTCCTGCAGCCACAGAGGTTGACATAAGTTTTTCCTAAATGAGAGAATTTAGCTGTTCTTCAGTCCCAAGCTAGACAGAATGAACACCATACATCATACAGGGATGCAAAACTACCTCTCTCTGCAGCAAGGTGCAACACCAGCGAGGAAGGGTTAGAGAAAGGATTATCAGCCTAGGGTATAGCATGAAGTTGGCACATCTGATTTATGAGCTAAAATGTCTGTGGAGAGACCTTAAAATAGGGAGACAATAAAAACTATTCAGACTATCTAAGATCCAGTGAGCAAAGGTGGCCAAATAATAGCAAGAAATTAAACAGGCTTAATATACTACTGGGCTCTCACAGATAAGTGCCATTAGCTCCCACATACTTCATTTTCTAAAAGATCAATTACACAAGTTCTGCCACTGAATAAAGATTGTGGCTTTTACTCTGACTTCTAGGGGGAAAAGAAATTAGTCTGGACAACTCAAAAATTATACAAGCAATTAAATAATGCCATTATTATTATTTCTTAACAAATCTCATGATTTCTTGAGACTCATAGAGACTCAAGACTCTTTGGAGTCAGTTGTATGGTATAGCTTGATTCATGAAGGGATACAAGCCTATTATCATCAGCATTGAAAAAGCCTGAACACTACCAATATGAATTATTGATTGCTCAGTCTATATACTGAAGTAGGAAATATATATTTCAAAATCACCAAAGAAAACTCAAAATTCTACGTTCCTATTTTCTCCAATTACTGATAAAAATAATTTTGAAGTGTATTGTAAACTAGTGCCAGGCAAAACACTGCAGCACTCGCTCCTCATAAAGAGGAAGTTTCCAGTCACAGCAAAATTTGTTTGCTACATTCATGTCCTTATTACTACAATGTTTTTTCTGACATCTGCTGCCCTATAATCAGTGCTTGGATGCTAATAATTACATGGGATATGATACTGTACATCTAATCACTGCTTCCGTGAACCAAAGAAAAAGACCAAATCAGAAGTAAAAGAACTAATTCAATAGTAAACTAAATGAATGGACAGACACACAGAATGGAAGTTGGGGTTCTCTCTCAGATGTTCCCATTACCCGACATTTTTTGATAAGCAGTAAAAAAATAGTGTTTATATTAAATGAGGTACTACCAAAACCACACATTTATTCCTAAATCACAATTGCATTTAAAGAAATTGCCGCAAAACATGCCTTTTCTGGGAGTTGTGAGGGCAGAAGGGCTCTTACAGCTTCTCTTCACATGATGCAGAAATGGGTGCAATTGGTATTGATGGGTCAGGGTACAAAGCTCCCTTAGCCATCCTTCCCTTTCTTGATAAACTCTTTGGACTTATGTCCTTATTTGTGTGTGAAGTATAGGCAACATAAATACCAGCTTGCCTGAATCCTGGAGTCCAAACAACAACGTTGTGACTTCCCTCCCTCTGTGATTTGAAACAGGCTGGAAACTTCCTTGCCACAGAAATCATCCAAATGTATAAAAAATTGTCACCACCCTTGAAGACAAAAGGCATAAAGAAGGAAACACTGTTCTCAAAACAGCTGGAGACCAGGCACAGAAATTGATTTTCAGTTAGGTTCTCTTACAGAGACAATACTTGAAAGAGCTAGAATTGAAAGTGAATCTCCTGAAAATTGGTTTGGCAACTATTCTAAACTGTAGGATGAAACTATATACTTGGAGTATTTAAATCTTATTTCTTGTAAGATAAATGCATATTCAGGCTTTAAGAATACAACATCAAAATTATAAACTCAAGTGAATCCTAGGAATGGACACTGTTAGTCAGCTGTCCATCACAAAGCATTTGAGGTTAGTTTCCTGGTGACACACATTTGTTCCTAAATCTTTCTAACACACAGATATTTGCAAATCTGTCTTCCAGTTTTTGAAGTAGCCTGAAGAGCCCTGTTATTCCTTGGATACTCTAATGAAGGACACTGGACAATGAAAGAGTGGCTTATTGCTCTTTGTCCCCTATAAACAGATTTGTAAAACTGAAATAAGCATTAAGAAAATAAAAGCAAGAGAAGATCTCTAACAGTACAGTACTTTGTCAGCCAACGTGTTTGGTATTTCTCAAGCAGCAATTCAGGCCATGAATTCTACAACTTCTTCAGGATTCTTTTTGCTACTGAACCTCATTTTGAGCCTTTCTGGTTTCTTTTGCCATTTTGGAAAAGGGAGCAATGGCACAGAGTAAGGAGAGGGGATCCTTTCAGTGTGTTTCTCAACTTCAAATTGCAGAGAATTGCCCACCTGTTCTTTCAAAGGTTGCTTCCTCTTCTCCTGCCAGTGTGTGCGGAGACACATAGACCTCACCTCCATTTTTTTTTTAATATCTTTCTTAATTATGTTAAATTTCTGCATTAGCTTTAAACAGCTTTTGCTAGTCAAAAGACTAATAAATAATGGTAATTTTACTAATTGTTATCACACCAACTTTGCAATGACACAATACATTAGTCCCATAACTGAAGTTACATGACCTTCAGGAGCCCACACAGTCTAAACATGGTACTTGTGCGCAGTTTAATTACAGGATTAGGGAACAGGCTGCCTGACACGCATCACATGCCTATATCCCTTCAGGGGAATGCCTGAAGGGCTCAAACATGGTGTTACGATGCTACATCTTCAATCCTCCACTACACAGGGGCCACAGTGGTTTTAAAAACCAGTGATTAGCCATCCTCCTGATACTCATGCTGCAAGGTTTGGACAGACTGCAAAGTAGTACAGCAGGGTTATGTAAGTACCTATCACAGTATCATTATGGGAAGAACTTGAGTGGAATCCGAGGATAAAGTCATGCCAGAAAGGCTGTACAAAAGCCAGCAGGTTAGACACAACTGTGATGCTAAGAAACCACTGTCTTTGGGACAGCTGGAGCAGAAACAGCAAAGTTATGATATAACCCAAGCCCATGGACAGCACTGCTGGTGAAACTGCAAGCCAAGTTTCCTGGACAAAAGCCCATTGGGATGCTCTCCAGGCACCAGAAGCTGTGGCATTTGTTTTAGAGTCTAGCACGCATGATTTAAGTGTCTTTTCAGATTATAGCAAAAAGGAAATTGCAAAGCCAGAACATAAAAAAAGTGGATTGCCTGTGAACATGTCTACTTCTCTCACATCTCCAATCACAGACTTTGGGCGACACCCTGCCATTGCACTGCTCCTGAAGGTGTTTATCTGTGGAAGGCTGACTGAGCAGTGTTGAAGGACTCATTCATCACCTCCTGAGATGGACAAAACACTTTTCCCTGCAGTATTGCACAACAAGACCCCCAAAGGGAGCAGCTTAAGTTATGCAGCTGTAATACCAGAGTTAGAACTCCAGTACCCTACAGCTGTGTGTATCCACTATATAATGTTTCATAAATTCTAAATATGCACTTATTAGAGAGCTTTTGACTTTGAAAGGGAAGCACATTCAGAACCTCACTGCTCTACTGGCTACTGATCTTTGTATTTGCAGCATAAATTTATTCATTGCCAATGTATAACTCTGTGTTCTTTACCTCATCTCCTCTTCTCTGTTTTCTCTCCCTAAATATATTTACAGAAAGCTATTACAACTTCTTCCAGACTTTATTTTGTGAGACTAAAGAAATTTATCCTACCTCATGAGGATGATTTGTCCTTCTCATCCCAAATAGGCTTACTCTGCACCTGTTGCAATTTGAATGAATTTTTATTACAAATGAACGATCAGAACTTTATGAAATATTTTATGCTCACTTATATCAGTGTATTTCCTTCTTGGTGCTGAAAAAGCTGGTTCTCATATATTTTAGTAGCACATTTGCTTTTTTTCACATCTGTCTCATTATTTTAAGGTCCAGTCTTTCTGCAGTAAAAAGGCAGATAAGCTTTTTTTTTCAGTTTAGAAGCAAAAATTTTGTCTATCAGTCACCAAATGTGTGAATTTTGACTATGTATTATTTCATTCCTTTTCATACTCCACCGTCTCCTAATTAGTTTTCACTGGATTTCTAGTCCTCCTCTGATGCAAATTAAAAGGAATCATCAGTACAACAACAGAATTTACTGGCATACTCCCACTTTTTATGACAATTTTATTATGAAAATACTAAAAAATACTAAAAAAGACCAGTACTAATAACACAAAGGCTGTGGTTAGATCCTGGTATGGGCCATTCACTTAAGAGCTGGACTCAATGATCCTTGTGAGTCCCTTCCAACTCAGAATTGTCTATGATTCTAACTAACAATTTCTATGGGATACAATAACAAATGCCTTTGGGAAGAAAAGTAAAATAAGACCTACCACAAACCCTTTTCACTAAACAGCAAAGTAATAATCTTTCCTTTCTTAAGTCATCTAAATCCTTTTTTAAAATTAATTAAAAAAAGGCAAAATCATTATGACAGTATATAATTGAAATTTTAAAATTATTTCAAAATGTTTTCTAAAATGTAAGTATAATTGCCTGCATTTATTTTCTCATTCTGAAAAATGAGATACATGAGAAAACGTCAAGTATTACCAAATTAAAAAAAAAAAAAAAAGATTGTTTTTTTTCCCAGAAAAACACTGAAAATCAAAGGGTGAAAAGGTGAAAGCTCCTTTGTTTTTTTTTTTTTCTTTTGTTTTTTGTTTGTTGGTTTTTTTCCAAGATGACTAATCATGAAAATGTATTTATTCCATTAAAAAAAAAAAAAAAGATTGTTTTTTTTCCCAGAAAAACACTGAAAATCAAAGGGTGAAAAGGTGAAAGCTCCTTTGTTTTTTTTTTTTCTTTTGTTTTTTGTTTGTTGGTTTTTTTCCAAGATGACTAATCATGAAAATGTATTTATTCCATTAAAAAAAAAAAAAAAGATTGTTTTTTTTCCCAGAAAAACACTGAAAATCAAAGGGTGAAAAGGTGAAAGCTCCTTTGTTTGTTTTTTTTTAATGGAATAAATACATTTTCATGATTAGTCATCTTGGAAAAAAACCAACAAACAAAAAACAAAAGAAAAAAAAAAAACAAAACCAAAACAGAGTTAAAAAAATGTTTCTTCCAAAACAATCTGCAAAACAAACAACACGGCTATTGAAACACAGACTGAGCCTGGAATGATATTCAGTTGAGAATGTTTTTGATTTCTATTATCATTATGGGGTGGAAAGGGTAGGGAATTTCTTTGCTAAAACTGTTGGATAAACTTATGAGAGATATTTTTTGGGTATGTATGTCTTAAAAGGCACCTCTTTCAACAAAGCACTTTGTGTAATTTGCTTCAACATCTGTGGGCATGCTGAGTTTCTTCTTTATTCACATTTCACTAGACCTATAATTAAACCCTCTTAAAAAATGCATCACTTCAGGTGTCCTAATGAAGAATCCTGAGGAAGCTGGTAATAGTTTGCTAAGGGGGAGCAACAAAGCTCCTTCTCTACTTAAAACTACTTCTTGCAAGGTTCATTCTCTTCAGCAGATGGAGGGCTGCAGTAAAAGACAGCGACTCAGGGCTGAAGAGGTCATAAAACTCTCAAGGGCAGGAAATTACACGGGCATATCTGCCAATGGGGTCTATTTATGAAAAGTCGTTAGGCATTCCCAATCTCTTCAGTTCCTGCTTCCCGAAATAAGAGATCAGTATTTTAAGCGTAGTAAATGCCAATCATCTTGTTTCAATTTAAGTTTATTCCTCTCTTTTCTTTTATATGCTAAGCATGTAACTCATGCCAAACACAAAAAGTATCCACCTGCTACAGAGAAACCAATTAGAGTATAAACAAGTGGGGGGATTTTCTCCCTTGAAACTTGATCCTGCAGGCCATGGAGAGTTTTGAAGCAGTAAATACCTACTGTAGTATTGATACCACATGATTTGGCTTTTGTTTCAACACAAGTTTTAGCCCTCAGCTCTAACAACCTTTGAAGGCCCCTCTCCCTCCTGGACTGGAGACTTCTGTGAGCTTCACATGCCTTCTTTTGGGCTCTAGACAGCCACTGCGAGCAGCTGGATCCAGCCTGCTCTAGCAGGGACAGGTATAAACCTTAATAGGCAAATTGTTACTGGAGCCACTGGGATTTTTGCCAGAGTAAGGAAAGCAAATTTAGATTAACATCCATAGGTATAGCTGTGCACAGTGATGTGCACATGTGAAGTTCTTGAATAAGGACTAGCAAAGAAAAGTGATCAGAAGAACTCTGATGTCCCCATTTTGTCACTTTATTTGAATGAACTATGATGTACTATCAGAAACCGTATGAGGTACTACTAGAAGTGAAAAATGCAAAAGTAAAAGTAAACTTCAAGAAAAGATAATTACTAGATGCTTTTTGCAGTCTATTGATTTATCACTTTGATTAGTACTGAGTATTAAAAAGATGACAAAATTCTGAAAACAGTAATTAAGCTAGGATAAAGTGAGTTGTGTTTCCTGAATAGAGTACGTTCTATCAATAAACAAAAGCAAAACTTGGAGTGGAATGTGCTCTTAGAACAGTAAAAAGAATGGTCTTTTGGGAAATGCACAAATGTTCAAAATAATATCCTTATTATAAAGACTGCAAAACCCAAAGTAGGAATAGGAAAATAAAGAATGAAAACAAAGACAATTTACTGTATAACTGATATGAAGCCTTGTCTTTAAATATGACAATATTTATCCGCATGCATCTATACAAGTATCTACACACACCCCTTCTATCTGCATTTATATAAGAGGTTACATACTGAATGTCAAAACACTTAAAATTGAGCAGCAGCTTCCCCCAGGCCAGTGAGAGCTGCAGAGCTGAGGTCTTCAAGAACCGAGGGGAAACGTTCTTCAAGAAACACATATTCAAATGTCCTGTGAGCACATGGGACTACTGATCAGAAGTCGTTCTGTCCCAGGACTATTATCTTTTCTATTTTGATTTCAAAGACTAAATGGCTGAAATTCAATTTGCTCCCAAGTGAATGGCTTACTAAGCTGCAAAACCTCCACATTACCTGGCATTATTGAAAGGGAATAGAAAATAAACTCACCCAAACTAAATGGAAAATATAACCTTGTATACTGCACATCTAGAAGTGCTTAAGGAGATTTTGGGCCCTTAGTTCCCACTGACGTCAGTGGTAAATGCCCAAGATTAAGCACTTAGGGAACTGTACAGTAACAGTTGTGGAACTGCATGGTATAAATATAAGTTAATTTCATCTTATTAACTAAAGTCTCATATTTTCAGTTTTGCTGAGAGCATTCCAAGTATGTTGTGGTCATTGTGAAGCTCCATTCCAAGTGAAATGGAGCACATGTATTATGGAAGTTATTAAGCAAAGGGTTAGAAAACTTTTAACATTTTTTTTTTTCTACAAATCTGCTCTAAATATTCAGAAAATTGTATATCTTTCAGAATTGAGACAATAATTTAACTTGATGACTTGATTAAATTTCCAAACCAGATAATTGTTCTTCAGGAAAAAGAAAAACATCCAACTGATTCATCTAATTTATAGCAGACTTTAAAATAAATCATACAGGTCATTAATTTTATATTGCAAAAGGCCTAGATAATAGATAATATATTGCACAAGAAAATTAACAGGTCACATTTGGCTGCCTTTTCTTTGTCATCATTTCTTTGGGAACAACTCTTCAGCAATTTGGCATATCTTTTTCAAGGTAAACTGTGCTGTTGAATGATTCGATGATTCTATTTCTAGACTACAGACTATACAATCTTTCCATCAAGTAAAGAACCTAAAAAGTTATTGTGCTGGACTCCACATCTTAAAGAATATGGGATTCCTCAGAGCTTAAACTTTGGAGTACTTCTGTGCTGGTAGGTCCCAGAGCCAAGTTACATTATCAAGTCTTTTTTTTTTTTTTTTTTTTTTTTTTTTTTTTTTTTTTTTTTCTGCCCGTGACTATGTAGTGTAATTAGTGAAAGCCCAGATACATTTTATGTGTAGGCCAGAAGACGTCATAGGAACTCCCATACTTTTTCTTCTGCCTTTGCACACAGAGGCAGAGGAACTCAAGCTCTTACTGAAAAGCATCTGAAGAAAGCACTTGGAAAAAAGTCTTAGCAATGTAACTATCCATGGGCTATGGCATTTTTCCAGATTTCTCCTCTTCTAAGAAGATTTCTAAAGCCTTCATTATCTCCTTCACATAGATGCACGAGATGCTGAATGTAAACCTAGACTCCTCCAGGCCTCCACTTCTCTGCTAAACCCTTGCTCCAGGACACTGTGGATCTCTGCCTGTTCCTTTGGCTTCACATAACTTCCACTTCTATTTTGTGCTTTAGCATTAAAAGAAAAATTAAAAAGCAAAAAAAGAAGAACAGAATTGCAGAAAAGTGTTCAAAAATCTAAAATGGCAAATAAATACAATCAATCACTTCACCCAGAGGTAGGGGTTTTTCTTTGTTGGGGGGCAGTGGGGAGGGTTTGAGGGGGTTTTTTGTAGATTTTTTTTGGATGCTGTTTTTCTTATTGTGGTTGTTTTGTTGGTTTTTGGTGTTTTGTTCTTTTTCCTGTAAAGCATATGTTAGTATTCCCGTGGAAGCATAACAGATTCCCTATTTTAAGAGACTGCAGCTCTACTCAGCAGTAAGCTTGAATGGCATCTTGCAGCAACAGAGAGTGGAAAAAACCAGTCTTGGATTGCCAAATATTTAAATGGAAGCTAAAGAGCTGTTGGCAGGATGGTGGAGTTCTGACAGAAATTGTAAAGATGCTATCGGCTTGTGTTTTAGTGAATAGTTCTTGTTATATTCAATTTTAAGTCTGTACTTCCATCACTGCAAAGTATACAGTGTCTGTTCTGAAGGTTAAACAGGAAAACACAAATTAAAACTGTGAGGGTTTTTTTTCTTTTTTCTACACTAAATTTGCTGTGTGTGATCTTGGCAAGTCATTTGATATTCCAGTGCTCCATTGGTAAAATGAAAATAAATAATAACAGTTATTTGACATGCCAGTTTTGTGGCTAAATCCATCAGTCTTTAAAAACAACTTTAATAAATGGTGATGATGAAACCTATAGAAAACCTTATAAATAGTTATTTCGAAATTCAAAGCCATCTAATCTAAATCCACAAATGCTAAGTGAAAAATATTACAGCACAAATACCAGAGAGATGGGAGGGAGAAAAAGCACATGACATGATTTTAAATCATGAAATGCACATGAGATTTTTCACTGAGTTTGCAGAATGATGGCTATTATTCTTCAAATGCCATTTGGCTGGATAAATATAAACAGCAGGAATAGCTATAGTTCAATGAATTTCCTACCAATACCTTGGCACGTGGTATCAATATCCCAAAGTGAATAAAAGCAGAGATGTCTTGTTGGTGATAAAAAGAGTGAGTTGAGGGAGATGGGCATCTCTGAATCAGAAACATGTTTTAGGATTCCTGGGAAAGACGAGCACTGGAGCAATTTGCCTTGGCAAACAAAGATAAGTGATCCACCGTGTTAGTTAACATGTTAAGGAAATACAGCTCAAAATTGCAACAGGATGTGCAATGAGAGCAGAATGTTTTACATTCAGCATCCCATGTTTAATGAAACCATTATTTTGAGTTATATCTTAGTGTTTTCTGCTGGGATTTACAGTGCCTCAAGGATGGTCAGAGGATACTCTGTCAAGCTGCAAGTTAAACCGCTATTGCCACAGTACAGCTGTAAATATACAGGAAATTGCCATAGGGCCAAAAGAACTTAGCCTGTACTTATCTTTATCANTTTTTTTTTTTTCCTATTTCCCCCTCAGAAAAGCATGTTTATATGAGTGTGGAAACAACTGGACCTTTGAAGAAATACTACAGACCAGAAGGATCCCACTCTGCCTTCCTGGCCTGTCCTCCCCCTATCCTGTGATGCCTAGCTAAAACAGGTGTTCAGTAATGAAAAAGGAAGTATTGCTCCTGAATGCCTAGAAGCATAGCCCAGCACACATTGAGACAAAAAGTCTTTTCATTCCTCAGATAATTTTTACAAGGCAGCCATTGATAAGAGCAGTCACCTAGCAGAGAGATACTGGGTTGGGAACCTTTCCTTCCCAGTTTACCTGTCCTATATAATTCAGAGGTTTCTAACATTTCTTAAACTGCAACACAATTCCTCCTTTATGTGGTTTTCAGGAGTACAGAATTGGAGAAAGTATTTTTTTTTTTACCTTTTTATTAATATATTTTTACTTTAGTAATACTGAAAAAGAAACTGAATTAGAATAGCAAGTGCAGCATTTTCCCCTAAAGGGACACTGCTTCCCTATAGAGCTCCTGAATACATCTTTCCCTATCTTCACTCTCTAGTTCCCTACAGATTTAAATTACAGAAGCAGAATATTTGTCCTCAAAGTAACCTAGTTATTTAATCCACATGGATGTTTTGATCTCCTTCCTCTAGACTTTCAGATTGAATAGCCCCACAGAATTAATACGGCTGCTAAAACATATAGAATGAACTGAATCAGGCCTTTCATTCCTGCCCAGCAAACATTCTCATAGCTCTCACAGTCAACCCATGGACTCTGCTCCTCTTCTCCTCTTTTTCACATTTCAAGAGTCTAAAGCACTCTGAAACCAAATGCACTTCCTTTACACTTAGAATTAAACAAATAACATTATCATATATTATAAATAGATAATCAGGATGAAAACATCAGCAATGAAACAGGCAACCAGAACCTTTCAGACTCCAAATGCCTTCAAACAGTATAATGAACAACTTTGGGGAATGCAATACTTTTTCAGTACCAAGGTAAAAATCATTCCCATTCATTCATTCTCTTCCTGGGAGCATACAAGCCATGCTCACTGCCCGTGGGAAAGTGGTATCAAGCTGTACTGTGACCAAAGATCCCACACTGCAATACTTCACATACACTAAGGGTTATTGAGCACAGTACAAAATTAGAGAGAGGGCTTTGTGGGCTAAAGACTCGTTTCAAATTGGCCCAAACTGCTCTTATAGGAGTAAACTGTGGCTGTGTTGAAGTATGTGAGGGCAGAATTTAACCTACTTTTTCTCCTCCCTTAATTAAATTCTAGATATAAAAGGCCCTGTAAACATTTCAGCAACACCTACCAGCATGTTCTAGGACAAGTAAGTTTGGTGAAGACTTTGCATATGCAGTTCTCTTCAAGCACACACCTCAGTCACATTTTTAAGTGCTGTGCCAAACTGAGACTTGCAAGGGTAGCAACTATTTTTCTTTTTATAATGAATTTCCATCTTTTCTCTCTTTGCCTTCTCCTAATTTATGACAAATGGATTTGAATTCTACTAAAATGTCTTAAAAAATTTCCCTAGATCTCCAAACAATAGGCTATTGGAAAAAGAGGGACAACTTATTGGCTCTGCAACTGTACCAGCATCAGTCTCAGATTCTCAGATAATTAGAGAGATAAAGTTAAAACTGTAGTTGATTTATGATCAATAAAACATAATTATGGCCATGCAAAATATAACCAAACACTGGACAATCTCCCTGGCCACAGAGTTTTTAAGTTTCAGTAGGAATGCTGGCTTTGTATGCACCCTCACTAAGCTGTACCATAAAAAAGCAAAATAGGGATAAAGTAAAGAAATTCAAATACAGGCATGAGAGGGTCAAAGCTTAAGCTAAAAGAACTGGCTTTATTTTACAGCCTATACTAACTACAGCAAACTTCTACAGTTAAGGTTAGACATAAATTCCTATTGTGAACATCTCACCTTCAGTTTATTATCTATACATGCCTAAGGATAAAAACGTGATTCATTAACATCTCTAGGTCATCCCTTGAAGCTAACAGCAATTTTTTTCTGTAAAGAGTAGAACAATAAACCATAGATTTGCATTCAAGAACCAGCATGTAATATGTGTTTATACTTAAATTTGATGTGAACTATGTATGCTTATTGCTTCTCAATCTCAGGCCACATTTCAGTGCCTCGGAGACAGATCATAAAATCTAAGTGAATATTTAGTTCATGCATCTCCTAAATGTGTCTCGCACATCATATTTAAAAAAAAAATAATAATTCTAATAAACCCCCAATGGCCAGCTCTTCGAAAGGAATGCAACACACAACAGAGGAGAGATTATTACTGGCTACTTTTATCCACTACAGCAATACAGGGAGGTGGTAGTCAGTCTTTTCTGCCTGCTGAAAGATTCTTTCCTCCATAAATCATTTCAGGATCTGCAACAATGCTGCAAAACTTACTGCCACTGTTGCAAATGTCCTGGGGCTTTTGAGTCAACTGAATTCCAAGATCCAAGATCAGATAAAAATCTTAAACATCTACATCTTTTTCAGTCCACTCATTTGTAGGACACCACTTGTATAGATTGAAACAGTTAAGCAAACTTTAAGCACAGTTCCAAATGATGGTAGTTTTCCCCCAAACCCACCACCCAGGATGGTTCTGTTGTTCTTGCTGCTTTCTTGTTTTGCAGAAAGGCACTGGTCTGCTGATCTATCAGTTCTGTTTGCAGCCAGATACTCTACAGCATGATTTATAGCATCAGAGGCACGCTACTGTACATGAACTCTACAAATACATGTGTTATAGACCATTTGTCAATAATCTTTCTCCTTAAAAGCTCATGAAGATACGGTCTCAGTAAAGACTGACATCATATTTATACAGCAAAATAGTTATATTCTACACTTGCAATGAACATTTTCTGAGGAGGATAAACTTCTTGAACAATCAGAGCATTCTAGTCAGCAGTGCTGCAAACATTGCTTTGGAATTCTTTCTTCTGAATCTGTAATTTCTGAATCTGGATGGTTATTCTTAAAGTTTAATTACATTAAAAATATTTTTACAGTTTGTGGAACACCATCATTCTCTTATCTCCAAGAACTCAATGACAAACCCAAAAAGATTTGGTCATAGTCTGTCCAAGTTGTCAAAGTGCCAACACGCAGAAATCTGACCCAGTATTTGTCTATGCTTCAGACATGCTTGTGTTTTGGAAAGAAAGTTACCACACTCAACTATAAAATGTGGCAGTTTGGGATCTGTTATATAAACAGCTGAGAGACAAATCCCTCTCCTGATGCAAGCCTAAGCGAGGAAAGGAGCATCAGTAATGGAAGAATCTACAGCAGGCCCAAACTAAGTCTTGTTGCATCTGCACTAATCAGAGCCCTCAGTCAACTCTAATCTGGATTATTTTTTTCAGACAGACAGGTTATTTGATCACAGATCTGACTGTGATTTAAAATCTGAGATTAGGGAATTCAAGGATAAGAATGCAGAGAGAAAATACACCCCTGAATTTGGTGAAGAAAGGGGAATTGCAAAAGATCACTGGGCTATTGCAGAAAAATTCAGCTCTTACTCTGAGGCAGGAATGACAAATCTTTAATTTTGGCAAGGTTGTCACTTTTTCAAAACCACCTTCTTATTTGTAAAATTAGGACATTACCTTTCTTCTACAAAGTCTTCCAAGAATAAGAATACTAATGAATATAAAGCACATATCTACGATGATTATGGGAACAATCAACAAAACTGTAAGATAAGTGTAGTCTGCAAACAGCAGTGGAGAAGTAGAGCATACAAATTGCCTGCTGACAAGTGATGGAAATCAAAAGTCAGAGGTTGAACATCAGAGTACCTAAACAAAGTTAGGAATACAAGCTGGATTCAAGCTTGCAGTGCAACATAATGGAATAGCAGAACTGCCAATCCTCAGGCATCTCAGGTGAGGCAGGGTATAAACCCACCTCCTTTTAAACACTAGACTGCTTTTCAGGATGTATGTGGAAAGCTCAAGAGGCTGGCAAAAGATAATGGTAGTTCCTTTTCTCCATTCAAATGGACAAGTTTACTATAGGAAGAATAATTCTGCAGGTCATTTAAGCTATTCTAGAAAACGGCTCTGAATTGAAACAAAACCAGTGTTAGCAACTCTGCAATCATTGTCTACGTAATTGTGCATGAAACAAAATGGGCTGAAAAAGCCAAATATATTAGGTCAAAAAATAAACAGAAAAATTGGCTAAGCAAAACCAGATAAAGACTGACAAGCTTTCAAACAAAGCATACTAAAAATAAGAAGTTTTTGCTATTGTAGAAAATCAGTCTGTGCCCATGTTACCTTCTGTGGCACATTATACTTGGGGCTGAGGCTAGTTTACCACATGTCTGAGTATTATGAAGGGGAAGCACATTACTGATGGCCTGTGGTGCATGGGGGCTTGTGGAACAGACATTCATGACACACCTGCTTCTCATCTCAGGGAAATACTTGCTGACATAGTCCCTTCTTAGGGACTAACTGTGCTAAGTAAGAAATCGTTAGGACAACTTATTATTTCATTTGTGCACTGGAAAGATAGAAATGTCTCCTACAACTTGCAGAGAAGGTTTGGGAAGGATAAATGCATTAACATTAGCAAAACTAGAAGCAATTATGTTTTTGCTTAGTGTGATGCTTAATCGGAGAAAGAGCACTTTGGTTTTGGTTTTCTGGGCTGAATGTAAACATGACAACCTGTGTATTTCCACAGTCTGTAACTATACATTTCAATTACTAAGTCTTGCATAATTTGCATAATAAACTAAAAAGCCCTGCATTACACATATGTTATTAATAAAAACTTTTTTAAAAGAAAATGAATAACATATGTAATAAAAAGTAGAAAGAAACCAGAACTGATGATAATCTATAATGGTGATTCATGCTAACCATTTGAGACCACGGCAATTTATATCAGTATATATAAGTTTAAATAAGAACCAGTAATAAATTGTGTTGATACTGAGGTCAGATTTCTGCAATACACCGAATGCTAAACTTCTAGTCCATAAATGCCTTCACTGCAAATAAAACATAAATCTGTTATCTTTACAGCAGCTGCAATCTGGAAAATGTGTTCTCTTTTAATTTTGTTGCTTCATGTATATCTTATTAACCAAAAAACCACCTGTATGAGAAATATGCTATAAAGTTAAAAAAACCAAAACCCTAGTTGGATGATCAAGATGACTGCTTTTGCAGCCATTCTCTCCTTTCCTGTCATCAAATTAAAGTAAGGTTTCTACAAGGTGAAATGGCCTGCTCTTACAGGGCTTACATAGCCAAATTTTCAACCATGGAAAGTCTCAAATAGAGGTGACTAGAAAGTTAATTTTCCATTCTAATCAAAATTTTGACCTTATTCAGATTAAAAGTGTACAGTCAATGCTTCCTGTAGGATATTAAATGAAAAATATGTAAATGCACACACACACAAACTTCAAAACAAAGCGCTTTTCAATTATGTTTATGCACAATATAATAATTCTAATCTAAAAGTCCAAATAAAAAATCTGAAACAAGACATTTTATCATTGAAACAAGAAACTCAAAATTACTTGTTTTGACACTTCCCAATTGAAATATTTGACAAAAGCATGTCAAGTTTGACATAATTTTCCAATTTAAACTAGTTCTTTCTTTGGACATTCTTTGACTATGCCTATATAACACCTGGTAGTCTTCAACAGAATTCAGTATTCTACTTTTCCAGAGTGTTTATGCTGTTCTAAGAGGATTTATAATGTTCAGAGGTTTTGAAATACTATATTCTTTCTCCTTACAATTTTATTTTCAACTCTTCTACCTCTTCTAAAATGTAGTCTTTTCTGTTTCTCTTTCCCTCTTTTTTTAAATTTCACTTGACTAACAAGATCAGGTCTGATCCATCTGACCTCGAGCATAGCCACATCAGCTACTGAAATGATGCAAGTGAGGAGGAAGCAACCTCTGAAGCAGGCAGGAAAGGTGAGGAGGAGATGAGGGATGGGGCAGAAGAGGATAGGCCCAGGAACTCTGAAACCTGTCCTGCCACAAAGAAGTTCCTTACAGAAAGTCTTGGGTTTATATCCCTGGGTAACTGAGGTTGAACTGCAAATACATACTGTTTGGCTTGTAAATTCAAAAGGAGAGTGATACAAACCCACACAGGAAAGCAGAAACATGCAGCTGGAGAGTATCATGGAGCAACTATCGTAATAAAGACTTATGCTGGCTCCCAGTTCTATATGGAGGCCAAGACAGCATTTTCCAATGGATTTTTATTTCAGCTGCTGACTCATAGAAGAAGAATCTGCATAGTGATGAACATCCTTTAACACTTCACCCTTCAGAAAACACCAAATTTACAATGGATGACACTTGCCTTTTACAGCCTAGTAGCAATTCTTGTGAAAAGAAAAGCTGCAGTTTCTCAGCACAGATGCAGTTTGCACATTATGACCAAAGAAGGAAAGAAAAAAAGGTAATGCTTGAATAGAAGCAAAAATTAAATACAGCTAAAAGTGCTTATTACTGGATAACCACTGTATCCTGCTACTAAATGCAGCTGAAACTTCTGAGGGAATCTGCCCTATGACAGCAGTTAAGGAAAGCTGCAGTAAATACTATAAATGGCATTTCATCTCTGTAACATAAGCAGCCCTCTGACACAGTTCAATTACATCTATAAAGCAAAGGACCCGAGATCCTAGCATCAATTGTGACACAACATATATTTGAAACACTGTCAGAGATAGGTTAAATGGAAAGGTTTATATATTCCCTTTGTGGAACTCTCCCTATTCAAGTCAAGGATTTTTCACTCAATAAAACAACATAAGAAAAGTGATGGCTGCCTAAAAACCAAAAAAGTCACTATAAGAATATCTTAAAAAAATAAAAATATCTGCTTATAATGGAACTTAGGCAATATTCATATTAAAAGGTAAAAGTTCTAAACAAGAACAAAATCTGATTTTAGAAGAGTTGTTTCATAAGAACGCTAAATAAAGCATTTTAAATGTTTTTACCTTGTCTGCAGCCACAGAAAGTGTATGTTAAAATCACATTAAAGCCAGATATATCATGGAGAAATGAGAGAGCGAGGCCTCAAGCTAAGAGAGCACCGGAATTCATACTTCTATTTTATCTAGCTGCAGAGTTCACAGTGAACTCCTGTGTACTTAAAGCTATCCACACAGAATGATTCTAGATAGCTGGGTGAGACCTTGAAAGGTCACATTGTCCAGCCATTTGCTTCAAGGCAGAAACAGCTGCCTTTTTTGATATAATGACATTTTGGACATATGTTTATCTAACCTGTTTCAGTGATGAAGACTACTCACAGATAATCTGCTCCAGTAGCCTTATCATTTAGAAGTCTGCCTTGCTACTATTTCAGTCATTAGTTGTTGCTGAGGACAAGTTATTCCCTCTCCCCTGGAAGTCTCTTGCACACTTTAAATTGTTACCATGTCATCTTAGTTTTATTCTTTATAGCAGTGTTCTTTTCTTCACATAACTATCCTCTATTGGCACACATATTTCTTAAATGCAGTGCTTGAAACTGAAAGGAATATTCCTGTTGGGATCGTAATGCTGTCAAGTAGAGGACATGCATCATTCCTGCGATGTCTTGTATCCATCTTCACATTAATCATTACATTTCTCTTCATGCATTTGAAATTGTGTTCAACTCAAGTAACGTGCCTAACCCTGGTCTCAGAACCTTCTCCATTTGCCTGTTTCAGAAGGCTGGCCAAATCCAACTTGGGAACTGACTCCAATGCACTGCCTTTTGGTTGAGGAAGAAGAACATGGTCACACAAGCTCTTTCAAACCCAGAATTTACAGACACTTAGCATAACTGATTGCTCAATGTTGACAGCAAGGAGTGCTAACTGAAGCTATGTTTATTGGTTGGATGAAAAACAAGAAAAGAGGAGAAAGCAGAGGAAGTGTTCCATGATGAGACACAGCACCCAGCACTCACAAACATTACTTCAGGGCAATGTTTTATGCTCATTTTCAAGAAGCCACAAACAAAAACAAACCCCACATACACTTTGCATGGCCTTTCTTCGTACTTCTCCACAGAAAGAAAACTCAGGTTCTTCCAGTTCCTGCTGTGATTAAGCAATTCTCCAATTTATTAAGTATGGCATCTGCCAATTGCACTGCATTAACACTCCCAGTTCAACCCTCATCAAACCTAATAGTTGGATATAATTCCACACTGCTGGCAAGCTTGCAGCATTTCTTTGTACTGGATCATAAATGCTCCCATCAAATTACCTTTTGTTCTCTCTGTAGACAACCCCCAGCAGAGGCTTACCTTAACCACTGCTGCCTCAAATTCCCTTGGTATTCGTTTTTCTTAGCAAGCATGAACCACATCAGGAATTCAAAATACCAGTGACCCCAGCTGCGTTCTCAGTCTAAGAGACTGCAGCCTTGATAAGTTTTGAAACTGGGAATGGTACAGAGATTTCCTTTTTTCCAGTGCTTTCAAGCAGAACTGCTCAGTACTTCAGACGGCCCAATGAAACCACTGTGACTTTTATAAAAAGCAGGGTTAAATGATGCTTTTATTTTTATTTATTTTAATAAGAAATTTTTATCTCCTTTGTGAAAAAAAGAAAAAAAAAACACAGTAGGATTCAACAGAGCATGTTTCTTGTGTGATAGTTGTCTTTGGGATAATTCAAAGCAAAGCAACTTTCTGGGCATTGCAGCACAGGAGTCCTGCAGGAAACACAAGTTTCAGGTCCAAACCTCCATCTCCTGAGGTCTGTGCAGGTGTAGGGACCTGCAGCACTGCTCCACCAAAAACATGTCAAAAATGAAAAGTGCTAAGGCCTGTGACTATTTTCCTCAGAGGGCTTCTCTTATCTCCTGACATTATGAATTTCCTCATCTGCCTCCTTTGTGGTCTCAGGAGTCTATTCCTTGAAAGGAAACAGCCCTCCTGAGTTGCGTTTTTTTAGAGGAAACTGGTAGTCAGCAAGGCAGTAGATGTCACAAAATTTTGCTCTGAAAGGTCTGTATGCATTTCTAATAAATTGTTGACCAGAAAAAAAGAGCTTCCAGATTATAAAGACTTTTTCCTCATTTACTACATTTGCTTACAGAGTAAAGAGCTAGTTCCCCTGTTATTTACCATCAACTCCAAGTTGAGTGTCAAACAAAACCTAGCATCTGAGTCAATTATTTACTGGGTTTTAAGTGCCTGCATGAGGATGTAAACTCTAAAGAGGAATATTTACAGCCGAACAAAAACATTGCTTTCCCCAACGGATTTTTAAACCTTGAATGAACTATGAGTATTGATCTTATTCTGAATCTGTGGAAATGAGTTTCTGTAAAACTGAATTAAAGACCTAAGTCAAGCTTATTATAGCCTTAATTCACCCATTATATACTAGCAATATTCCAAACCACTGTTTCAGAGGAAATGACAAAGACAAAAAGCACAGTAAAAAAAAAAAAAAAAAAGCGGAAGAACCAGGACAAAAGTTTAAAAAAGAAAAAAAAAATTATTCGGAGGGCATCTTCAGTAAAATATATATGATATGTAAATAAGAATTGCTCTCAAATGTCACTAGGACTTTTGTCACTAACCCCAATTGTCCCTGTTTACATACCATGTACAGAAAAATCCCACAATTTGAATGCAAACAAAAGACACATACTTAATAAACATGTTGCTAATACTGTATTTCTTTTGATACTTTCAAGATAAAAGCTGAAGGCTCTAATGTGTAACGATGAAGGTTTGTTTCAGTTGTGGTTTGTTTTGTGTTTTGTTTTTTTGAGTTTTTTTACAGAGTAAAGCTCAGGCAATATACAAAAGATTACTATTTCAGCAATAGATAAATGCTAGATAAACACTCCTTAATAGCAAGTTTATCCCATAAAAATAATTCTACCCCCTTCTGAATGCTGATGCCTGGAGACAGCAGCAGTCCAATGAATATAAATTATATCAGGATTCTGGAACACGCTTTGACAGAATAAAAATTACACTAACATCCTCCTAATTCTGACTGATGACATTTGCAAAAGAATGTAACACTTTCAAGACTTCTCGTGGCAACATTTCAACAGTGAGCCCTCACTTATATAAACTGGAAAACTTAATTGTTCTGTGAGGTTTCAAGAGACCTCTGCTTCACTTCACTAAATTCATGTCATACTCAGTATCGCTACTGTAAAACACACACGCACACAAACCTTGAGTCTAAGAACCTCCATCCTGGATTTATAGCTTTTTTGTCAGCAAAAGTGAAGTTCTGCCCGGGCCCAGGGGAGAAGGGATGGATGGTTGGATGGATCCCAGAGAGGAGCTGCACCACGCATGGCCGCCGCTGCGCCCTCTGGCGGGGACAGCACCGCTCTGGCCAGCGCAGCCTCGCACCCTGGTCACAAGAACTTGGGTTTTAAAATCCCCCAGAGGCAGCCAGATAAACTCCAGCATGCCTAGAAAATTATTTCACTTGAATTGGTCCGATATGATTTTACCCAGGAAGGTAACTCTGGGGAACTGGAAAAAAAGGCCTTTGCATTTTTTTCCATCTCTGTTGAAATCAGAGCATATCCTGTTGGTAGCATCCTCAGAAATCCTCCCTGGCTCCAAGTCTGCCATGGCTTACTAAATGTTTCCATGTCTTGATACTGTTATTCCATTAATTTTCAAAAAGGTGTTTTGTAACTGAGTATTTGAAGGATATATCAAAACAGCCTCCCATTACAAATTTGCAGCTACTTAAATTCTTTCAAGGTTTTATCTGAGCTGACCTAAAGGGATACAGTAGGTGCTAGATACAGTCAAACTTTGAAACATCACTTTTCATTTTGACTCACAGAACCTGAAGTTGACTTTCTGGCTTTACATAATTATCCTCTTCTCACTGATTAGACACAATCTCTCACTGCATTTTTTTTTTTTTTTCCAAAGAGCAGCAGTATTACAAACAAACAAACAAAAATGGAAATAAAATCCTCATTCTGTAAATGACATTTAATTATTACTGTCATAGTAAAGATTTTTTTAAGTACAAGGAACAGAATATATGCCAAAGTTATAAACATCTAGCCGTCAAAACTGACATCATATTGCCCGTCTTACTAAGTGAAGAAAACAATTGCTTGGCATATTTTATTCAAACTGTATTCAACATCAAAATAGTACTTGCTGTTTATAAACTCATACCTTATATCACATTCAGGAAGATATAAGACATTATTAAATAATTTATGGTAAGCAATCCAGTGTATACCTTCTATTTAGCACCTCCTGGTGCAGACATTGATGACTACTACAATTTAATAGCCTAAATCAGTGATCTGTGGTGTTTATTTTTCAACTGATAAATTATATTTGATTTAGTCAAAACTAACACCTTATTGTGTGGATACAATGGCTAGAAGATAATAAACTTTGTGAGCTCAGTCCACAACATAGTAATTCCCTTTTTCTAATCTCACCATCACCCTTTTTTCCCTTATAACTAATGTTAGCAAATACCAACATTTGCTGGCTACAGCCCTGAGTGCAGCAACATCAGGTTTGAAACAGTACATGAAAAGTCTCCTCCTGGTTTTTCCCTTTGGCCCCAAGTGACATATGAGCCCCGGCAACCTGCTGAGCTACCTTGTCATTTAACAATTCCAAAACTCAGTGGTAGGCCCCTGCCTATGAAAATCCCACTCTGTTTAGCACATAATCTCACTGGACATTTAAAAAAACTACCCAGTCTCTCTTGTTCGAGTCAGTTACACTGTGACCACAAAACTTTTCACATTTGCATCAAACCTTTAAGAAAAGGAAGAATGAGCAGTTCTGTGCACCGGGGAAGCAGTGGGCATGTTTCATCTCATAATAATCTGGTCAGTGTTTCGAATATACAGGCACAGCTTTTGAAAATACCTGTAAACCAGAAGCTTATGCAGCAAGGTCCCCTCACACACAAACCCCGCGACTCTTCTCACTATCCGCAAACACGCCAAGCTTTCCTTCAGCAGCGTTCCCCTCCACAGAACAGGAATTCAGGATACAGAAGGCTTTAGTGATCAAAAGGGGACCCCATGCTGTGGGAAGCACTGGCCCAAGAGAAAGCACTACAGGTGCTGTGTGCCACGCATTAACAGGTGTCTCTGAGAAGGACTGACAAGAGGACCCCAACATTTCACAAGCAAACTTGATCAACAGCGCGAGCCTCTCGCTTCTAACGAACAGGTCCCACAGCCCCGGGGGGCTTCTCCCATTATCCTGCTCCTTCTCCCAGCGCCCGGTTTCCAGGAAAGGCTGCAAGCTCACTGACTTCCGCGGGGGAGGCGAGTGCCCGCTAGCTCTCCCAGGCAGGCTCTGCAGGGAAACTTTGCCTGCCCTCCCCGGCTGGCTGCCGGCAGAGCGGGGGCCCCGCTGCCAGGAGGAGGCGGGGGCGCTGCCCGGGCGCCCCAGCTCGCCGCTCCCGGAGAAGCGGCTGTCTCCGTCCCTGCCCGAAGGAGGCTGCGGGGACNCCCGGCCCGAAGGAGCCTGCGGGGCCCCCGCGAAGGGGCTGGGGAGCGGAACAGCACCGGCTCCCGGGGATCGCGGGGCAGATTCATTGAAGGAGGAAAGTCCCGAATTCCCATTAAATAAAAAATGAAGTCATGGAGAGCTCTTTCCGGAGAAGCCCAGGGTAGGAAACGGTGAGAATCCGGGACCCCGGGCCTCCCTCAGCATGAGGGGGAGCGAGCCCCCGAGCGGCGTTTGCCCCCCACGGGTGCGCGGCCCGCGGAGCCGCCAGCGGAGCCCACACCGCGGGGCGCTGCGGGGAGGCG